>CM077580.1:5182500-5500016 GCA_039657365.1 Stephania yunnanensis
TCTTAACGTTCGCTCTAAAACCACCGTTTTCCCTTTTTTTAGAACCTCAGAAAGACTATCAATCTTTATGGGATTGGCTATTTGCCACTATCTACAAAATAGTTGGTTTAGGTAATATATTTTATTGACACGTTTGGCGCGCATTATGCATTAAATATTTGTGCATTGAATGTTTTGTGCATTAATCTCTGTAGGAAATAAGTAAATTCTACAATGGAGCCCAAATATATACCTATGCAATGAAAACCTCTCACAATGTATTGTGCATTAAATGTTTTATGCATTTATGACTCATAGATTAATGTGTTGGATTAGAATCTAATGATTGTAAATGTGGTACCCATGACATGGATGTACAAATTATACTATAAATACAACTTATATTATATATTTGTATAAAAAGCACTTAAAAATTAATAATTACACTATATATAACATCGCTTTTATATTGAAACAAAATAAAGGACTTTAATTATTGAAAGAAGTAGCTAGTACTTATATATAGTATATATCTATATATATCTTGAAGGAAAATTATAATAATTTATACTATATATGTACAATTATATTAATGTACTTAAAAACTTTAATTAATGAAAAAGTTATACTTTTATATAGTATATATATTGAAAATATTATAATTAAATGGAACAAAATAGAGGAAAATTTATAATTATGTTGGGTATATATTGAAATAAAATTATAATAATTTAAAATAACGTCTTAAACAAAATATATATTACATAAAGTACGTGCAAATGCAACCACTTTGAGTAATTAGGTTAACACTCGAATAAAATATATATAGTGATTCATTACAAAAAATGGTTATTTAGAAACAGAATTAGCGACGGAATTTAGTTCCGTAGCTAAGAATAAATGGTTTGAGACGGAATTGAGACGGAATAATTCAGAGACTGAATCGAGACGGAATAATTCAGAGACGGAATATAGACGAAATTAAATTTCGTCTCAAAATAATGGCGCCAACATTCCCACCAAAAGTTTATATTTTTTTATAACCATCTATTACGTCTCGATATTCGTGTATGCTTCGATGCGGACAATTGAAAAATGGGAACGGATGTTTATAGAACTCTCTCTCTCAACCGATTCTCACCTCCACGCCCTCTCTCTTCCTCGTCAACTCTCTCTCTCTCAACCGATTCTTGCAAAACTCTCTCTTAACCGATTCCCCCGATCCTTGCAACTCTATTTCTTAACTCACCGTCAACTATCTCTCTCCCAAACCCTAAAATCTCTGCACCGTCTGCCCGAGGTTGGGGCCTCTGCCGTCGTTGTGATCGAGACTGGGAGTTTTCGTCTCGTCTGTCGGAGGTCGTGCCATATGTCATCGCTGAAGCCATCGTCGTCTGCTGCCTCTGAAGCCATCGATGTCTGCCTTCGCTGCCTGTGCAGCCCTCGCCGCTGTTCGTCGATGTTCGTCACTGCCAGATGAGATAATCCCTCCATTGATATACCCTTTTCAATCAGTTTTTGTGATATTTGATCTCAATCTTTTCATTTACATATTTTTATTTATTCTTATATTTGGTATGTTGAAGTTGAAACACAACTTTAGGGTTTGCGCTGATTTGTATTGTACCGTTAGTCAATTTGGGTTTGCTGATCTAGTGATTTATGCTGAAGTTGAAACACAACTTTTCATTTACATATTTTTATTTGTTCTCATATTTGGTATGTTGAAGTTGAAACACAACTTTAGGGTTTGTGCTGATTTGTGTTGTCGGTACCTGTGAAGCCCTCGCCACTGTTCGTCACTGCCAAGTGAGATAACCTCTCCATTGATATACCCTTTTCGATCAGTTTTTGTGATATCCGATCTCAATTTTTCCATTTACATATTTTTATTTGTTCTTATATTTGGTATATTGAAGTTGAAACACAACTTTAGGGTTTGCGGTGATTTGTGTTGTAGCGTTGGTCAATTTGGGTTTGTCGATCTAGTGATTTATGTTGAAGTTGAAACACAACTTTAGGGTTCTTATATTTGGTATGTTGCAGTTGAAACACAACTTTTCATTCACATATTTTTTATTTGTTCTTATAAAGGGTTTTTTTTTTGTAAATTTTATAGCATTTGTTCTTGTGTCTTTTTTTAGAGCATGGAAACTTGTATGATTTTTTTAAGTCAACTTGTATGGTGTTTTAGTCTTTTAGGCATAAAGAATTTTAAGTTCTGATCTCTTCTTATTCTTGTTCTTTTTTTGGTTTTTAATTTTTGATCTCTTATTGATTTAATTCATGTTTTTATGATCATGTATGGATTCTTTTGTCATGTTAAATTTTATTTTATATTTTTGCAGTGTGTTATGGCTGATAGTAATGTATGTACATCTATTCATTCAAAGAAAAAAAGGAAAACTGAATCTCAAGGTTTGCACGTTTACAAAAATACTATCCTTAATGCTTTAGTATACGTATGTACTTATTGGCCGTCATTGGTATATGTATTTGTTGGAAATGAAATACTGGGAGCTTGGTCTTAAGAAAGTTGAAATCAACAAAAGGAACATAACCCACAAATATACATGAAGTTAGACACATTTTTCCTGAGATTAGGAATACTACATTCAATCCGCAAACAAACATGAAGTTGGAACTCAACAATCTGGATGATCCAAATAGGACCCACGCCATTGTTGAAGTGGGTCGAAGTCAAGAAGACCATGACTTCATTTTTTATAGTGGAGATGATTCAAAGGAAGAATCATCAACTTCTAGTCATGAGAGTGAATTTGAAACGGATGACAAAGAGTAATGTATGTCTATGTTATATCAATGTTTAATCGACGTTACGTGAATTTTCTAAACCTTTCTTCACAATTGTTTAAGATTGGTATTTTTTAGGTTTCATGGGTCGCGGTGATCACCCCTACTTCGAGGTCGCACATTACCTCAGGGCAGTCGAGGGATACCTTTAGGGGGACCTCGTCCAGTCGTAGAGGTGCAGCACAGACCTCAGGAACCGATATACCGGCTGGACCTCGTAGTCCGGCCACATGAGGGGGCCGAGGAGGTCGTGGCGGTCGAGGTCATGGTTCGATTCATGTCTTATCGATTTCGACTTCTCGTTCACTCGATCATGAGTTACAGTCAGCGTCACCTTCGCCTTCCATACCGTCTGCGTCGCCTGTACCACGACATCATCATTTGGAACCATACCAAATCGCCCATTGCGGTCACCATCGGCGACATCGAAACATGACACTCATATACCGACGATGCCTACGCCTCCAGCCACCGCATCACCAGCAGCATCCTCATCTTATGACGACATAGCAGGCTTGCAGGTTATAGGCCCTCCACGGGCACCTCAGAGGGCAGGGACCGAACCCTCTCGCGCGCATAGGATCTTGATCACACTAATTGCGAATAATACGTAAGTTTGTATTTGATTCATATATGCATTTCTAATTATCGATGTAAACTATTAAATAAGTTATTAAGGTGTTATGCATTTTAATGAAACACATGAATTTCATCTTTCTCATTCTTGTGCACGGAGGATGACACAAGTTTTCAAGAGATGCATGATTCTAGAAGGGTATTGTTGGAAGTCGGTACTGAATCATCATAAAGACCACTACTGGCGCCAATGGCCGGTACGCATGACTAATAAATGTCTTAGGGTTTATACTAGTTTTTCAATGTCTCGTAATAATTGCACTCGCCATTTTATATGTATATTTTAGATGGGATGACACGATTCACGAAGATCTCATTCGTGTGGCGTACGACACGCATGCAGGCACAAATTACACCGCATTGATGCACAAGTTAAAGAAGAATCGTGTGCAGCTAAAGTTTGTTATAGATGAGGCGTGGAGGAGATACTTGGAGTACTGGGAGAGCGAGGACTTTCTAGCCAAGTCTAGGAAAGCGTCTATAAATACGTACACTGAGGTCGAAGGACCTGGGACTGGACCCTCGAAGCACGGTGGTTGCTCGGTGTCTTTTGTGACTACCAATGAAAGATTGGTAAGTATTTTTTACACTCTTGTTTATTTTTTTCATTTCTACACTTGTTCACTATGTGTGTGTTTGCTTTTAATCTGGGTTTTTTTTTATATGTCTTACACATTGATGCTAGTTTAAATCATTTGCATTGTACGAATTTCATTCACTTCAGTTCATTTCACTTCTATGTAATTGATCTGTGGTTGGCGAATATAAGTGCGCCGACCTACTAGTAATTGACATATTTAACATTTTTTTAACTTTTGTATGCAGACTAATACATCCGAGATGCCACCTACTGTGAATGAATTGTATTTGCATCTCTGCACTGTAAATCATGACGGGGTGACATTCATCGATACTAGATCGGAGCGGTTCTAAGTAAGTATAGAAATACGAGTGAAATAGTAGTAAGTTTACTTTAAAGCATATCATTTAAGTTGTTTATTATTGATCCATGCAGGCTAAGCTCCAGCGGAGACGTCAGGAGCTAACCTAGGCTACATCGGACCAGCCGGTGGATGATGAGGCGGTGTACTACAATGTGGCGGGTGAGTGTCCCAAAGGACGTATCTACGGTCTTGGGTCGTTAGGGAGAAAGAAGAGAAGATATGCAGATCCTAGTGCTAGCACATCCCAGTTGCCGGAGATGGTGCCACGTGCAGAGTTCGGTAGTGTTGTCGAGCAATTACGACAAGTTGTGGCGTTTATGCAGAGGCAATTTGGGATGACCATAGACGGAGCAGGCCTATCTCAGCCACAGCCACCACCACCACCACCACCTCATGAGTAGCACTAGCCACCGCAAATAGATCCCGCTGATCCACCATAGCAACATGGAAATGTTGATCGAGAGATGCAAGATTGGCTTACGAGAGATGAACAGTTTGGTGATACTTAGGTATTTTTCTTGTTGTTTATGTTACTTTTGAGATGATAATTTTGCTTTTGTAGATATATTTTATAGTTGTTTATAGAAATTTTAGATTGATAGTTCTTTTTTGTGCATATTTAGAGGATTGAAAGTTTTTTGCGGTTGATGTTGAACAATAGGATTTGTGGTTTTTGTGAATACTTACGTTTTTGGAACATTTATTATACTTGACAAGCTTTCGTGGATATATAAATCTTTGTCAATGTCGAATTGTACTTTTTCCCCTCATTTCGATCTTTGTTGTTGATATATATTGTCGATATATGTATGAAAAATCCTGCTTTATTGGGGGATGTTAACACCCCCCAAAGAGTTGTTGGAGGGGAGGGGATGGAGTAGGTCTTATGGTTGTATTTTTGGATTTAAAGGTTATGGAGAACCAATTGGATTGTTTTTAGTAGTGAAAAGAAACCAAAGCGTACAAACGGAATTGAGACGGATTAGCAACGGAATTCAAAGATTCCATTGCTATTCCGTCTCTAATTGCCGAGGAAATAGCCACGCCAAACTGGGTAATACTAAATTTAGACACGAAATAGAAATGGATCAGCGACGGACTTCAAGCATTCCATTTCTAATCCGTTGCTGATTAGCAACGAAATGCAATTAGAATCTTCCCCTTGGAAGAAATTCCATTTATGTTTCATTTTTGTTTCGTCTCTAAACTCGTCTCTATTCAGTCTCTAATAAGCAACAAAAATTTTCGTTGCTGAGTAAATTAGCGTTGACAGATTTAGAGACGAAACTAATTCCGTCTCTGTTCCGTTGCAGATTATACTTAGTGATAAAATTTATGCTAATCAGCAACGGAAATTTCCGTTTCTGATCAACTATTTTTTAGTAGTGATTGGTGTGTGTGTGCGCGGGCCCGCGTGTGTGTTTATTAATTAAGGTACCTTAGGTCTTTTGAGATGTTTGTATCTCGAGATTGGATGCACGATTGCATTGAAGGCGGGTTACACTCAATTGGAGTATGTGTGAAGTAATTCATAAATCTTGCCAGGCAACATTACACCACTTTCCTCAACGAAGAAAGAATTTGATGTCCTTGCCGAAAATATCGCAACGAGAAATGCTACGATGTAAACACAATAGAATTTCATCTAGTTAGTCGAGGATTCGTTTCCGAATATTATTGTTGGATCGAACAAGAGGAGGAAGAACTATTAAACAATATGGAAAATGAAGAAGACGATCCAATAGATGAATATTTGACGTCATATCATCATATGATACACGATCACGCAGGGTGCAGTTCGATTGGAATGGTGAGGAGGAGCCGAACCTTGAATCCAAACATTTATTCTAAATGATTGACGCAACGAATGAACAGCTTTAGCCGGGTTGCGAGAAGATGACAAAACTCTTAGCAATAGCGTGTTTGTTGGTCATAAAATCAAATCACTATATTTCTGAGCAAGCATTCGACAAAATCTTGCAGGTCTGTAAAGACATGTTGCTTGAAGACAATTGTTTGGTAAATAGTTTTTACAAATGTAAAAGTTTAATGTACTGGTTGAGTCTGCCATATGAGCAAAAGGATTGTTGTCCTTAATTATGCTAGCTTTATTGGGGGTTCGACTCCGAGCTTACGTCTTGCAAGTTTTGCGAAGAACTTCAGTTTAACTCTAACAAACGTCTGCACAAGACAATGATTTACTTTCCCTCAGTGCCTTGTTTACAATGCTTGTTCGCGTCGAAAGCTACATCGAAACATATGCGATGGCACGCAAAACACGTTAGAGATGAAGATAATATGCAGCATTGTTCTGATTCCATGGCATGGAACCACTTCAATCAAGTGAACCCTACATTCAGCTCTGAAATTCGTAACATTCAACTTGGGTTATGCACTGATGGGTACCAACTTTTGGAATGATCGACAAACTGTACTTCTCGTGGTTGGTGATTTTAACACCGTACAATTTGCCTTCGTTGATGTTCATGAAGAATGAAGTAATGTTCTTAATAGTGATCGTCTCTAGACTGACCAATCCGTCGTAAAAAGTTGATGCGTTTCTCTAACCGTTAGTGAAAGAATTGCAGGCTTTGTGGAATGATGGAGTGCCTACCTACAATGTATCGACTAAGACGGACTTTTAAATGTGTGTTGCACCTATGTGGACTATTAGCGACTTTCAGCCTACAACATGTTTTCGGGATGAAGCACGCACGGGAGGATAGCTTGCCCTTATTGTATGGATAATATTAGCGCTCTTCAGTTAAGGTTCGGCAGTAAACCGACTTAGTTCGATTGTCACTGATATTTCTTGCCGCGATATTCAAAGGAAAAGATAAGTTTAGTTTCCGTAGAGATAGAATTGTATTAGACAAGCCACTGATCAATAAATCAGGTGAAAATATCTTGCGTGAAATCGAGGCTTTAGAGCTGATGAAGGTTACTGAATTGAGATCGGATGTTATAAATAATGAAGTCTCAAAGATTAGTAGGTGGAGAAAACGAACCATACTGTAGGACTTACCATATTGCAAGACGAACCTAATCAGACACAACCTAGACGTAATGCATATCGAGAAAAATGTTTTTAACAATTTCAACATAATCATGAGTGTGCTAGCAGAGAAAATGAAAGATAACACAAAGTCTTGGGAGGACTTAAAAGAGAATTGTCATCGCCCAAAAACTAGTTTCTAAGAAATATTCAAATGCACAATATGCGCTTAACAAGTGAAGAAAATAAGTGTTGTGTAAGTGGATTAATGAATTGCACTTCCTTCATGGTTACACGTTTAACATCGGTCGTTATGTAGATTCTAAAAAATTAAAGATGTTTGGGATGAAAAGCCATGATGACATGTATTCATGCAATGACTTTTGGCGATTGCATTTTGGGATCTATTAGAGGATGACATATGGATTGCAATCTGCGAATTTAGCATATTCTTTAGAGATTTAACAACGAGAAATTTAAATGTCGAGAATCTACGGCTTTTGCATGAAAACATTCCAAAGATATTGTGTAAGGTAAAAAAAATTGCGCCAAGTTTTTTCGACTCAATGGAGCATCTCCTTATCCATCTGGCGTACGAGGCTATGCTTGGGAGTTTGTCCCTGACCACGAGACATGTACTAGAATCAATGGAAAGTAAAAAAAAAATTAAGTCTCTTTTGTTTCATTTACTTAGGATATATAGACTAAACTTTCTATTATTTTAGAATTATTTAAATTTTAATATTATTGTGATCTATTAGATGACTGAACTATTAGAGAGGCGTACGATAGGCATATTGCAACTTGGTACGTCGACTTCATCAACAAGATGTGTTTCAAAGATAAAAAATCGGGCCATGTATTTACGAAGATCTTTGAGCACTACAAGAAGATGCGATCCACCTCTGATTTCAAAAAAAACTAGAGCAAGCAAGCAATAATCAAAGAACAGAGATAGGGGAACCTAGTACAGGTGTAGCTGTGCACACAAGTGGTCCCATATCCATCTATCAGCACGTAGAGAGGCCGGTAGGTCATGCAATAATAAGTTTATATATATATATGTGTGTGTGTGTGTGTGTGTGTGTGTGTGTGTGTGTGTGTGTGTGTGTGTGTGTGTGTGTGTGTGTTACATTGACCCCTGACTGCTTTGGAGTTATGCTTGTGTACTTCCATACCAAGGATCATGACGACATTACTTTACTGCGTCAGAGAGTAAAGAGGATTGTCATGAGAAACTTGTTTTTAATAATCGTTTTTTTCAATTAATTATAGGTATCAAGGATTTATATATATATATATATATATGATTTGTGAATGTTTAAATTCTTAATACAGATGGCGATACGTGATAGACGCGTCGAGCTAACACAATAGCAGGGTCTTGACAGGTCGATCGATGAGACCGAATTGTATTTGTTTGTTGTGAAGTGTGATGACAAAGGGCGGATATATGAAGTATGATCAACACCATCAAGGTCAACGCGTAGACATGTTGGAGTCGGATCTTCTCGGCCTAGTTTGATAATGATAAGCCCATTGAGCAGTTGAGGAGGGACATTAAAGAGATGCAGAGAAATCTTTTTAGGGTGATCCAAGATAAAACCCTCGATCGTGACCAATTGCAAGAGATGCAAGGACAATTAGGTCGCATTGAGTAGGCTCTGATGGACAACTTGGAATTTCACTCGCGCCTCTAACTTATGCTGCTGATGACTTAAGATCGACCACGATCTCGGGATTGAGTCCTTTGTTTGTATGCACCATATCTAGAGTTTAGACTTTTTTTATGTATTTAAACTTTACACATATATTTTATCTTACTATATTTTGATACTTGTATATAAACTTTCTTTTATTGTATTTAATTTATTTATTTCTTTATTTATTTCAATTATTTAATTTCATTTGTTCTATATTTCTTATTTCTAAATTTAAATAAAATTGTTTTTTTCACTAAATAAAAAACAAATAACTGTGATTCGTAATTAAATTTATTTTCAAATAAAAAAATTGTTTATTTATTTCAATTATTTAACTCATAAACCCTAAACCCTATAATGTTTATAAATTAAGAAACTGTTTTATACTTAAAATACAAAAAATAATATAAAAATCCATTTTCAAAATAAAAATGGTTTCGAAATCAAATTTTTTCTTCCGATGTTGAGCAAAAAATTTAAAACTCATGTATTATTAATTTGATTACTATTGCTTCGAAAATGAAATCATGTCTCTTACTAATGTTTTAGAGTTTTAGGGTGCTAGAGTTACTTCGATGAGTTTAGCTATAAAAACAAGCATATTAGAGAATTAAAGTGGCAATGGTATGTTAGATGTTTCTCTTTAGTTGTTTTTTAGACTAACTATTGATGTGAATTTGATCGACGCTTCAAGGAGAGCTCATTCATTTTTTTCCCAAGTCTTGAAATATGTTCAATCCAACTTTATTGAATGTAGTTAGTAATCATCATTTTGGGTGAGACTTGAAGCTAAGTTGAGATGCGGAAGAGACTTTGTTTTATCCATTGAAAAAAAGACTTCGATTAAATCATGGATTTTCGACTAAATGCTATGATTTGAGAATTTTAAGTCGAACTTGACTCTAATGAGTTGATTTGAATCTTTTTAGTTGTGATTAGTCGATCGCATTCAATTTATATTGGATAACTAAGTTTATGAGATTTTTCTTGTTTTGCTTCACCGCATACTTGTTTTACTCGAATCGTCGATTTTGATTTGAAAGAATGGTTTAAAAGTCGGGAATGACTTAAGTCGGATAACTAGGAATGAGGTTTGAGTCCTTAAATGATTTAAGTTAGTCTAAATAAATTCAAGTAAATACTACTTTAAGAATCCATGAAAAACATATTTAAAATTGGTTTTGGTTCATTCATTTTTTGATTGAAATATTCGATTAAGTGGTTTAATGCATAAATTTTACTTGAATATGATCTATAATTTGCATTGTTGTTTGAATAAGGATATGTCTTCTTTAAATTTAGGCAATAACAATCTCGTCACTAAAATGTGTGACAGTGTTTATCATCGTTTGTGGATTCTTAAATCTCAAATGAATTAATGTTAATCTTTTTGCTTGTTTGTAGACTTTGATGGTCCAAATAAGTTGACCTATGATGCTTATGTCCCTGAAAAATTTAAGTTCAACTATTCAATTATTACACATGGCATGGAATAGCGACTAGATATAGCGTTGGGTACCCATCATTGTTTCTGACACTCGTCTTCAAACCAAATTAGCGACGAGCCATACGGAATTTGTCTCTAATCGTAAACGGAATTTTAAAGCGAATTTATTCCGTTTCGATCCGTCTCTAAATCGAAACGGAATCCATTTTCCGTTTCGAGAAAAACCGTCGTTGATCAAGTACATTTGTAGTTTTCGTCACCACCACTTAATTAATTAATTTGATTTGCAAGTTTGCAGAGATGTAGTATATATCACACTGGCACACTCACTTTCATTCTTTGACAGTATACATTTCTTAATTATAGTTAAAAGTACGCCTTCTAACTTATTAAAAGATGATAGATTAATAAATTATAGGTGTACTAGTGACGCACAAAATAATGAATGAAATAAAATTGAAAAAGAGGAAGAATCAATTAATCATCAATCAAATAATAGAGGTAAGATGCTTATAACTAAGGTTGAAGTGGTGTTGGGGGGTTAGGGTTTAATGGGGGAGCCGTGGATGAACCGATCGATCGATCACATTTGGAATGTATATTACTATATGGTCGGATGCGTGTACGTACGTCATGAGTCGTGAGGGGGGTTTGGTCTTTGTTCCAAGGAGTAATAAATATGGTGGTGGTGGTGGTGGTGGTGATGATGGTTGGTTCGTTGGTTCATGATCGATCAACCAACCTGCTAGCTCTGAAACCAGTCGGCTCCACCCCTCCGTGTTCGACGCTTGTCACAACCTGACGTTTCACCATCTCTCAAAACTCTCCGTACCTTCGGAGATCCATCAACGTCAAGTCTCGTTCCCTAGCCCCGTCCCCACACCTATTCCGCACACTAATACTTCTATATGTGGCTCTCCTTAATTATTTGTATTAACACCCTGTTAATTAATAACTGCTCTAAGAAAAAAAGACTATTATAACTGTCAATTTTTTTGTATAAAAATTAAGAAAGAAATAATTTTTTAACACTCAACAAGGTTGACCTCTTACTTCTAAATTTTATATTAAATCATTGAGCTACTTGATTGATTATTAATACCTATCATAATAATTAGTACATTTTTTCTTCTCATCGCATGTATGTGTGATCGCTCTCAAAATGGTTCACAATGCCTTTAATTAAGATTTTTTAAAAATATTTCCAACCATACCATTTAATTCATATTCCAACACTTTTGAGTTCCATTCAAAGGCGGTATTTTTTTTTATCTAATTTGCTGCAACGTTGAAAAATAATTTCATCTAAGTCTTTAACTAATTAACATATGTCTTTAACTAACATATATATACTAGCTAGAATGACACTCTCAGTGCTTAAAAACTCACACCCATAATTACTACGCACTATGTTATGCATGCATCTCGAAATGCATAATAAACATTTTGCATCTCGAGATGAACATGAACGGTGATTGATGTGGAGCCGTTGGCTTATTATAAGAATTGGACATATATATTGGTATATGCATATGATATATTAATTATGTTGATGCATGTATTAGGTGTTGAAGATGTGTGGACCGAAAGTTAATCCCACATCGATTAAATGAAACTTCGAAATGAAGTATATAAGTGATTAACTCCTCCCAATTAGCACCGAGGCCTTTTGAGATAAAACCCCACATCTATAAAAGATGAAGGTGGTTAAGTTGATGAACAATATCGGTGCTAGTGGAGGAGATTCATGAGCTCGCGTACACGTGTGTGGCGCGACCGTGAAAATTTTGACATGAGAATTTGACATGGTATCAAAGTCGACGGTTCGATTGAGACATGAGAGAAAAAAACCCAGGATTATGTGACTTTCGGTCCATAGGGGAATGTTGAAGATGTGTGGACCGAAAGTTAATCCCACATCGATTAAATAAAACTTCGAAATGACGTTGAGGAACAATATCAGTGCTAGCGGAGGAGATTCATGAGCTCGCGTACACGTGTGGCGCGACTATGAAAATTTTGACATGAGAATTTGACATGGTATCAAAGTCGACGGTTCGATTGAGACACGAGAGAAAAAAAACCCCTGGATTATGTGACTTTCGGTCCATAGGGGAATGTTGAAGATGTGTGGACCGAAAGTTAATCCCACGTCAATTAAATAAAACTTCGAAATGAAGCATATAAGTGATTAACTCCTCTCAACTAGTATTGAGGCATTTTGAGATAAAACCCCACACCTATAAAAACACCTATAAAATTTGAGATAAAACCTCACACCTATAAAAACACATAAAATTTGAACGTAGTTAAGATGGGAAACAATATCGGTGCTAGCAGAGAAACTCTACAAGCGTGTGCGGTTGTGACCTTAATCGTTCTTCAATGTTGTGTTGTTTTTCATTCCTCGTCTCTTGTTCCTCTCTGCATCGCGTTTTGCATTCTACTGTGAGTTTGGGGTGTTATTCTAACATTTTCCCTAACACGTATGGTTGTTTATGGGTCATTAATTAGATGCACAATATGTGGAACATGTTTATGGCTCCCTTTAATTTGAATCTTGGTATCATATGTATTTTCTCTTTATTAAAAGCGACACTTTTTTGTTACGTAGGTCCGTTACATACGTATATACATGCATATTTCCGAATTCTATCTAAACAATTGTAACCGCATGCCTTTGGTACTGTCCAGTATCCTGGATCCTGAATAATTTCTGTTGCATGAACTTGCGCGACGACCTTGGCCCACGGTCGTTCGTACGCCACGAGAGGAGTGTACATCATACATGTATGTACATTTTATACATGCTCATGAAATTAAATCAAGTGAGAGTAGTGTGTATTTAGTAATATGTATTACGTACATGTACAGGGTACATGCATACATATCTATGTGTGTATTTAATAATTAATTAAGGACCAAGATATAAGTTGTGCTTAATTAGAGGTGTTCATGAAATCCGTGAACCAATGGATCCAATTTGATTTGTTGTGTTTGGATCTAATTGGTTCATAATTTAAGTTTAGTAAACTCGATTCGATCGCAAAAAGTTGTAATCCACATGGAATGCAGATTTCACACCTAGATTTGCGGATCCAATTTGTATCTAACCCAATTAAATTTTATATACATTATATTATATATATACACATATATATATAATCTTAAAATCTTGAACTATATATATTTAGATGACACTAGCATTTTTATGTCATTAATTCATCTATATAAAAATAGCAGCTACATAATTGTGGTTGTTTTCGGAAATAATTTAAATTTTCTTTTAGTAATACATCTAATAAAAAATTCTCTAACTATTTTATTTCTATTATTTAATTATGAAATTACATGCGGAGACCTAACCACCACCACCACCAACAACAACAACAACAACAATAATAATAATAATAATAATAATAATAATAATAATAATAATAATAATAATAATAATAATAATAATAATAGTAATACACTAGAACTGGGACCAGAAAACATTAATTTACACTAACTAAAACTTAAAAATTGATAACCAATATATATATATATATATGGGTACTACTACCATGGAAATCAAATATATACCCATATCATGGGTACACTATTTACAACCATTGGATTTAATCCAATACATTAATCGAGGCGTCATAAATGCACAAATCATTTAATGCACAACACATTTTGAGAGGGTTCCATGACATGAGTATATATTTGAGCTCCATTGTAGAATTAATGGTTACACTTTATTCACTTGAAAATGTAGTGGCTTATTATTATTATTATTATTATTATTATTATTATTATTATTATTATTATTATTATTTTGAGAAAGTTCCATGGCTTGGGTATTACTAGGACATCAATGAAATTATTTAATAAAAAATGGTTACACTTGATTCATCCGAAAATTAAAGTGGCTACACTTTATTAAAAATCAAATTGATTTGAAAAGTAAAAATGATTAAGTATACTCGTTACCTTAAAAAGAGGAAGAAAATATTAATGCTTTGGAAACTATGTATGATACTAATTAAGGGTTTTTATATTCCATCAAAGAAAATAAATCTAAAACAACCACAAATGGCAAGAACCACGATGCAGTATAGTTCTAGTTAAGAACTCTAAAAGGGAGGATAAAAAAATGATAAGAAAGGATCGATCAAGCTTAGAAGCTAAGAGCGGCGGAAATACAGCCGAAAGTACATATTAATTGGGTGGGTATAATACACATCAAATCAAAACACTTGAAAGTCACTAAATATGGTCATATAAACAGATGAGTTAAATGTTTCAAAAGACTCAAAAGAACCAAATATAGTATTTGTAAGCTCTCCATAAGTTATCTCTGTGAAGGTGTATTATAAAGACGGCCTAGATAGTAGATAGTCAGCCAACTTTGATAGGTTATTTCAAAAAACTTGAGAAGATACTAAATATGGGATAATTATAGATACATAATCTGAAGAAATTTTAAAATGGACCAAAAGTGGCATAAGGATAGTAGTCAAAGCAACCTTGTTGATGGGAAGAGATCAAGAAAGATCAAATCAAAACTTACTGTGCTGAAAAGAAACAACATGCGTGTATGTATGAGTGATACCTACTAAACATAAACATTGATATGTTATTTCAACAAAAAGAAACTCTAAAAAAGTGCCCGGCCATTTAATTTCAATGTTCAACAAACTTAATATATTCCTTCTTATCAAAAATAAAAAAACTTAATTCCTTCTTATAAAAAAGAAAATTTAATTCACACACATACATGCATGTATAGATATCACTTGTTTTATTTCAACAACAACAATACAAAAACCCCAAGTATCTGTTATCAAAAAGAAAAGAAAAAGAAAATTAAAAACAAATTAATTAATATAAGTGCCAGCTATAGTGCATATCTTGGAATAATAATAATAATTTTAATAAAGAATAGTATGTCCCCAAATATGCTTGTGAATGTGTATCTTCTAAGTCCCCACAAATAGCCGGGTAACCTTTGATACTACATATAAGAAAAAATATAAATGTATTTCTAATTAAGTAATGACTTACTGATTTGGTACGAGGTTGCATACGTAAGAGATTGAGAGTTGAGTTTCAATGGAGTCAAATACTGATTTCTTTTTATAAAAAAAATAAAATAAATGTTATTGGCTAAAGTTGATATTTATTTTTTTATTATATAATAGATTTAATTTAATTTGGTCATCATCAACATAAAATTTAAACTAGTATAATTAAGGTATCCGCTTTGGAGGTTTAAATTAAGGTACAACAACATTAATAGCATTAATGAAGAGGCAATAGTAGTAGTACTGATTAAGTAGAGATTTGGGGAATTAGTCTAAAAACAGATATTAGTAGTTGTGGTCAGAAGAGCGCGATATAGCTAGGCTGTCAATTAATTGGTGAAATAATGAAATTAATCCTTCAAACTTGAACTCAAACATTAGAAGACAAGTTCACATTTCCTTTATTAGGTGATGATATTATTTACTTGACATATGCAGAAAAAGGAGTCCCAGAGAGGATTAAAGGTTTTTGGTAATTTTGGAAGCAAAGATTGCGATGTATAACTGTTGTAGTTATACAGTGCATATACTTACTTACTTACTTACTATTCTACCCTCTCTCTCTCTCTCTCTCCTTATCTGACAAACTCTCCACCATTATTGGCCCCATCACCCCCCAAACCCTCATATATTTATACCCTTCTCCCCCTCTTCATTTCTCACAACTTCATCACCTCTTCTCTCTTTTTGAAACCCTAATTGTGTGTGTGTGTGTGTCTCTCTCTCTTTCTCTAGCTCTCTTCCCTCTTTTTTGTTGTCTTCACTGTATAGGCTTAGGTACTGCTTATTTGTTTATCTTTTAGTCTTTTCAGTCCATGCGCTTCATTGATGTGAGTCTCTCTTGCTGCTTTGGAGATTCTCTTTTGATCATCTCATGACTTTTATACATGCACTTTCCTTTGTGTTTGATGAGTTAGGGTTTCTAAACTAGCTAGCTAGGGTTTCTATAGCTATTCTTCCAAATTTCCTCATGAATTTCTTCCTTGATTGATACTATATAGACGAAGTACTGTTTGAAGCGGCTGCATCAGTCAGCGTTTGCGGGTGTAGCATCATCGAGATTCACATAATAGGGTCCGGCATATGTTAGTCGAGGCTCTCTCGGTATATATGCGAATCTTGATGATGCTGCATCGGCAATAACTGGCTTAATTTGTACGATATTATTCCATCGTCATGATCATGCATGTGGAAGGGGTTGGAGAAATTAAATTGTGAACACGTGAACGAGAACTAATGACGTATGTGAATATGTTCTCTAGCTATTGCATTTCTTTCTTGCAGGTCATCATGATAAGAACCCTTCTCTGCTTTTTATCTCTTTTAAATTTGAGTAGTATTCCTTTGGCTCTAGCTACCTAGAATTCTCTCTTTGGTATTATTTGTGCTTTGGTGCTACTGATCACATATAAGCTTGTAACCACTAAGATGTATACTTCCAAATTTTGTTTTAGCTTCATGGGCATGTTTTAGACCAAAAAAATAAAATAAAATGTGTTGTTTAGGTAGTAGCTAGAACAAAAGATCTGCATACGTGATAATTATAATTATTGTCAATATTATCTTATCAAAAAAAATGATTTTGTCAATATGATTCTAATTTATCTTTGATACTTTATCTAACTTTATTCTGATTTCGTGCAACAGATCTGGAGATTCAGTTTATGTTTCTTGTTCCCTTAGGAGATGTGTCATAACTTTATATATATTGTAGCAAATGTGATTAAATGTGCCCATTAAGCATATTGAGCCAAATTAATGTAAATTTTCACATTTGGTGCAAATATTGCAAGTGCAACGAAAGGAGAACTAAAATCAACTTAGATTTGGGTTTTGACTACAGAATTGAAACCAAAGCTATCTGTATACATAATACATGTAGGTACTGGTTAATTATTTGAGCCAGGCTTGTATTAATTTGTTTTTTTTGTTTTTCTTTTTTTTTTAAGAATTGCTATATATTTGCTTTCAATATATGCATCATAGATTTAATTTAATTGTTTGGGTAGTGCTTAATTAATTAATAATCATCTAAAAATTAATTAAAGATTATCATAGAAATTATATATTACATCTTTTCTATATATATGCATATATAAAAAGTGCATCCATAATTTGATGCAAATTATAAAAAGAAGTTTTACTGCCGTTTCAGGAATGCCTGCAAATTAAGCATCTCTATATCTCTCTCAGAGCCTCAGAGCCAGGTAGTCTCTTCCGGCCCACCTTACTTTGTGTTGTCTGTAGGGTTACAATATTTAATGCTGAGGGAGACATCCTCGTACACAGATTTGGGATTTTATTTTATGTGATCAATTCAATACCTTATGTGAAATCCCACTAAATTATCTTATCTTCTGAAGTATATATATGCATCAAGAATAAAAGATGCTGCGCTAGCTATTTACATATAAATTAATAAACTTTGTATAATATGTATAGAAAAATGAATTTTTCGATCGAAAGATGCATGCATGCTGTGGAATTAGTATGCCATTTATTGTAGATATATCATGATCATTGCAAGTTCTAAATATTTAGTAGTAAGCGAGCTATAATATTAATAAGAAAGTTAACCAAATATTAAAGGCTAGCTAGTGATATCAGAGCCATTGTAAAACGTTTTGCCAAGAATTCCATGGAGGATTAACTCCAAATTAGTATGAGAAAATAAAAGGGATTACTGTACAACAACAACAACAACAACATAGCCTTGGTCCCAAATTAATTGAGATCAGCTACATTGATCAAACTTTTCCATTGTGCTCGATTAAGTGCAATTGATGGTGAGCTTTCCAAGCCATTCAAATCCCTCCTAATAATTGCATCTCATGTCAAGTTTGGTATAACCCTAACTCGTCGAATTTCTATTGTTTCTATCGAGTCAAGTTTTCTAGTGGGGCATTTGTAAGCCGTTTGTACAGGTGACCAAACCACCGCAACCATCATTTCTCTAATTTTTGTATCAATTGGTGTTTCTCCTACTTGTCTTTCAATTTCTACATTTATTATTCAATCTTTACGAGTTTTACCACACATCCACCTAAGCATCTTCATTTCTGCTACGTTCATTTTATGTAATTGTTGTTGCTTTACCACCAACATTTACTTCTATAGGGCATAACTGGCTTAATTGCGGTCCTATAAAATTTTCCTTTTAACTTAGTAGGAATATCTCGATCACAAATCATCTCTGCTGCAAACTGCTATTTCTTCCATCCAGCTTGAATTCTATGTGTGACATCATTCTCAATATTACCATCATTTTTTATGATTGATCTTAGGTATCTAAAGTGGTTCACCTTAGGAACTTCTACTTCCCCTAATTTTACCACTCCATCATCCTGATACTTAGTATTCTAAATTCACAGTGCATGTATTCGGTCTTTGTCCTACTCAACTTAAAACCATTATATTATAATTAATGTATGCCTCCAGAGTTCTAATTTCTTATTCACTCAATCTTTTGCTTCATCCACTAAGACAATAGAAAATGCCAATTTTACCCGTCAGGCACACTCGGTCGGCGCACCCGGTGATGTAGCGGTGACATGGCGTTGTGGGTTCCACCTATAAATCATTTCATTTATTTCCTCTTTTTTGGTTTTTAAATTTGTCTCTTTGGTCAGTACTTGCTGCCATGACAATACTATTCAGCTACTGTTCATGTATGGTCATGTCAGTGGATGTCAACGGCTGTTAGTCAGAGATGTCTGCCTCTCTTAAAATGAGTTTTAGCCAAAAAAATTTGCGGGAGATTCGAAATTCAATTTTTTCCTTACCAAAACCACTAGTCCACTTCTCACAACCACATTCGACACTCATCCACTTCTCACAACCATATTCGAGATGTTAATCGATATTTGAAATGTGAGTCATCGAGAAAGAATTTTAGGTTGCTGAGTGCGAAGACATCAGTTATAGCTTGCTGAGGACTAAGGGAGGGAGTCCACAGTGGTGTCCTCAGCGGTCTAATGGCCTTAGTTTGAATGTTTGTCATCATTAATCTATTTTGCTTTTCACTTGTTGTTTTTTTAGTTGAAGCTACTATTTGTGGTTTATGAATGAGGGTTTTTTGTTTGTTCATTTGAAGGTCCCATTTTTCTTCCATACATTAGTCATAGCTTGCTGAGTACTATGTTTTGTTGCTATTGATTTTGAAGGTTGATCTTTGTTATCCTTTTTATGTGGTCAATTTATGAAGGTTATTTTATTGGTTTGTTGAGGATGGTTTTCTTCTTGCTTTTAAGTTTCTTTGTCCACTATTATTTTGAAGCACATCTTCACAATGTTGAAGTTGACGTGAATATATCAATGGGCGGTGGTGCAAACAGGTAATTGAAAATTTGTTTTCTACTTAGGTTTATGTCAATAAAATTAAATATTTTGTCTTAATCATTGTTTTCTTATGTGCATGATTTCGCAAATCATTTGTTGTAGCGCTGTAGTTGTATATGGCTAGTTAGAGTTATTTTTATGTAAGTTTAATAGCATCACACTTGTAGGAATATGCCAGGGATCGATGATGAAGATGCAGATGACTATTATTGGAATTATGGCGATAACGATCATTAGGAAGAAAATTTCTCGTGGAGCGACGAATGCCCGAAATGCCAAGGCGGGTTCTTATATAGGAGATGCATTCCAGAAGAAGGGGGATTGAGATCGAAACACAAGCGAGGTTATTACTTTTGCAGCAATGATGATTGTGTTGGACTAAGTGGTCAGTTACTTTTACTCCACCCGGAGTTTTGATGGAAACAAAAAAAGCGAAAGTATACTAATAAGTTTATCAAGTGTGTTTCAATTAGTCAAAGTTTGTAGAATATCACATCTCAAGTGTTCAAGCCATACACGTTCAAGATTCGGTCCACACAAGGAAATAAAGACGAAAGATCATATTCCATGTTGTACCATTGATGTAAGGTACACAGGTTCATTTACGCAAGCCTAATGCATTAGTTCATGCATATCATGTTTTTCAAATCGCTTTTCAAATTTCAATTGATCATTTAAAGTTTTAAATGAAACTCACCACTTAAGTCAGTCTTATAGGTTCAAACTATGTGAAGCCATATTTTTCTATTCACATGATACTTTAAAAATCATTATGGAAGTTCTCGGAAATGAAAAACTTGTTTTGAAAGGTTTTTGAAAAGAAAAACTATGTATTTGCAGAAAAGCCCCTATGTAAGTCATGAAACCGATATTTTTCATTTTTGAGATTTGTGCAACTATTCGGACCACGTAAACAGGTTCTATGACCCTTAACAAACATGCTATTAAAGGTTTGGTAGGGTCTCGGATGCAATAAGGGGTCGCTAAGTATAGGGCCAAAATTTGAGGCCCCTGACAGTTAGCGCACTAATAGTGATATTAGCATGCTAATTGCTGAGTTAGCACGTTAATGTTCAACATTAGCGTGCTAACTTAGAGGATTAGCATGCTAATTGCCTTTTTGACAGTTTTTTTATGAAGCTAAAAATCACACTTTAATTTGAATAGATTATCAAATCTGACCCCTTGGATTTCTAGAACGGTAAAAAACTGTTAAAAAAAATGTAGAATATTCTCAAACCACCTATAACATTCTATTGTCTTGTTAAGCAAGAAAACCTTATTATACTTATTGTTTTCAAAGAAGAAGCTTGTATTTTTGTGTGTTATCACTTGTAATCTTTCGAGGCAACTGAATTACTCTCAAAACTAGTGTTATTGACATGTTCTAAAGCTTACAACATCAACTCCAGAACTGATTTTCAAATCACTTTCTCGGGGTTGTAAGAAAGTCTGATTTCCTAGCTTTTATTGTGCTTAAATTTCATATTTTTGTGTGCTTGACTTGTGAAAATAATTTGTTGTGTTCTTGAACACATTTATCTTGAGTTTTACACTCAAACTTGATTTACTAAACCCTATGACTGGTTTGGACAAGAGTTTGCACTTAAACTTGATTTTTATTAAACTTCTTGTTCTTTGGACTTGAAATTGAATTTGTGTTAATCGATTCGTTTGAAATGGTTTCATATTTGAGATTTGCACAAAATCAGTGATATGCTTGCATTTCTCATTTGTTCTCATACCTGTATGCATTAGAGTGGTTAGGCTATAGAAGGCTTGCTTGTATTTGAATTTGGTGCCACATTACTTTGTAAAGTGAATTTGATTATTTTCATCTATTTTTTGTAAGTGGTTGATTATAAGACTTAGTGAGATCTAAGTCGAAGGGAGGACCTAGTTGAGGCTAGGCATAAGCCCTAGTTGCGGCTAGGTAGGAAGTCCTAATTGGTTATTAGGCATTCTAGGCTTGTAAGCATAGGTTGTAACATTTATTGGAAATATAAGTGGGGGTTTGAAAATCTTAATCGGGGAGGTTAGGTAGCAGATGTAGATCATTGGACCTAACCACTATAAATCGCGTGTCCCTTTCCATCTCTTCTATCTCCTTCATCTTGCATTGCATTCATACTTGCGTTTGAGTGATCATATAACATCTTTATAGTTGAATTATTTTAAAAAGGCAACAACTTCTCGATATACCCAATTCATCCTTCCTTTTGGGTGTGGTTTCAATTGGTATCAGAACGGATTATTGCTCAAAGTGTTACTAACGTATCTTTGAGTGTTTTTGTGCAATGATGCAAACTTTAGATCTGATTTGCCTTAGGGAATGCAACTCCTTGAGTAGGCCTCCGTGTTTTGATGGAACCAACTATGCTTAATTGAGAATAGGTACACTCCACCGGACAAGTCCGTGAGAAAATACACCGCCGAGAAGACCAAGATTAAGCTCTCAAATGATCGAGCCATGAATCATTTGTTTTATACGCTAAGTGAGAACAAATTCAACCGAGTTAGTGCTTGTCAAACGACCAAGGAAGTGTGAGAGAAGCTTGGGGTACACTATGAAGGTATACTTCAAATGAATAAGACAAAGTTGAGAATCCTTGAGGAGCACTATTAAAATTTCGGAGTTGGCTCTTATGAAGACATAGCCACCGCCATCACTCAGTTCACTAAGCTCTTGAATGAGATCAAGAATCTTAGAAAGAACTATGATCACGAGACTTCGGTGTACAAATTCCTTAGAGGCTTGCGTAAGGAATGGGATGCTAAGAAGTATGCTATCCAGTTGGCATAAAACCTTGGAGAGTACGCTTTTGATGCCTTGTGTGGAAAGCTTATGGTCCATGAATTAGAACTAAAGGACCGAGCTGGCGTAAAACCTTGGAGAGTACACTTTTGATGCCTAAGAAAATAGCCCACCGACTCCATTGTTTATGATCATTGAAGATGAGAAATCTAGTGATGACAATGATCTTGATGAGGAAGTGGCCATGCTCTCGAGAAAGCTCAACAAGGCTATGTACAAGCGAGACAAGTACAGAAGAAGTTCAAGAGTGGAAGCAAGGGAGGAAAGTCAAGTGAGACTATATGCTTCGGGTGTGGCAAATCGGGCCACATCAAGCACTACAAAAAAATGGATATTTAGAAACGGAATTAGCAACGGAATTTAGTTCCGTTGCTAAGAAAAAATGGTTTGAGACGGAATAATTTAGAGACGGAATAAAGAGAGATCAGAAATGGAAATAGAGACAGAATTGAGACGAAATTAAATTCCGTCTCAAAAAAATGGCGCCAACATTCCCACCAAAACTTTATTTTTTTACAACCGTCCATTACGTCTCGAGATTCGTGCGTGCTTCGATCTAGACCCCCCAAAAATAGGGACCAACCACAATAGAACTCTCTCTACCGATTCTCACAACAACTCTCTTTCTCTCTCACCGAAATCTCTCTCTCTCTCTCTCTCTCTCTCTCTCTCTCTCTCTCTCACCGCTCTTTCTCACTGGAATCTCACTCACCGTCAACTCTCTCTCTTTCACCGAAATCTCTCTCCCAAACCCTAAATCTCTGTCGTCGCTGCGATTAAGGCTGTGACGAGGCCGTCGGGTCTGCCGTCGCCGTCTGCTGAAGATTGGAGCCTCCGAAGCCGTAAGCCGTCGCTGCTGTTCGCCGCACCCTAAGCCGTCGCAGCACCCTAAGCCGTTTGGATAAATTATTGTTCTCTTATTTCTGCTATGTAGTTTTTATGAGCACCTATTGAAAGTGTGGATTCAAGGAAACAAAACTACAGTGGTGAAGCATTACAGGTATGATTTTTTCTGTGTGAATAATTTCTGTTTCTTTTTTTTTACGTTGTAACAACATCAACAATATTTTCATTGGGATTCTTTTTTGAGATTATTGTATCCATTTCTTGTGTAAAATTATTTGTTAGGTCAGTCTTCGTGTTTTATTTTTTGAGGAACACCTTTCTTTTCTTCAAAGGCATATTCTTTACTTTCATCAAGCTTTATGTACATACAATTGCTCTCTCTTTTATAAGTTACTAATAATAAAAAAAGTGTAAGTAGTCACAGGTGGATAGTGAAGATTGAGAGCCAAGAAATGCTAGAAAGTGAAATATTTGACTTGTTAACTTGTTAGGATGGAGTTCTAAGAGATGATATTTACCATAGTTAAAATTGGGTTGGTTAAGTGGAGGAGCATTTTTAGAATGTTATATGATTGATCATCCCCATTAAGAGAGGCAAAACAATACGAAAATGGTTTTAAATGTATAGTTATTTTGTAATGAAGATTGGTTCATTTTAAGCAAACACTTGCATAAGTTTTTGTAATTGGATCCCTTAAGAATTCTAAATACACTTATATCTTGAAATATAGGAGGATAACATGTTTAAGTTCATCAAAATCTCAAGTACACATTAAGGCCTTGTTGTCATTTTATATAAATTAAGGTTCAATTAGCCTACAGAGACAACTGCTCATGTTTGTACTCATTCACACATCACTTTGGAAATATTTTTAGGCTTTGGTTAGAAAATCATGAGTTTTAATCCGTTGTATTGAAAACCACTTGACCAACCTAAAGAAAAAGTTAAAATTAAATTTGTTAGGACACTGTTGGAGCTTGAAGAGGACTTACAAGATGTGGAACGCGAGTTTGGAGTGGTCGAGAGCCGGTATAGGCTACGAATTGCGTGCATTTAAGGTAATTAAACCCTTTGAGGGAACTCTCTTTATTTCATTTTCATTTCTGAGTTGACATTAAATCATTTGGATTGTTTTACTACCGATCTTATATTGGTAATGTCATGCATTGTGTATTAGTATCAATGATTTCTTTGGCTAAAATAATCGTGTAAAAAATTGTCGCATAGCATTCTTTGTCTTGACTTCGTTCTATGATTGAATTCATTTAATGTCGTTGATCTATGAGATATTGAATTTCTTTCTAAATAACATACTATGATTTGTGTAACTATATTTATTGGTGAATGTACACACATATGTCAACATGTTTATGGTGTGATGCTTGTTTGTAAATTCTAAAACATGAAGTCTTCGATAGGAATGATTTAAGGAGCCAACCTTTGTACTTGCCCTTACTTAATGAGTTGTTGTGTCTTATCTATTATCCAATGTCTCTTGATTATGTTGGTTGTCTTATCTATTGGTTATGTTTTAGTATGATTTAGTTTGATGTTTCCTAACTAGTTAAATACCCATATTTTGTTGTTTAGGTGGCCATGTAGATTGGGCTTTGGCGAAGGGTTGCCTATGGTAGAAAACTAGAATGGAATTGTTTAACTGAGTGATGCCATTGATCATTTGTATGCTTCACATGTCAATAACCACTCGAGTTGCTATCTAGTAACTTAATTATTTTGGATTGTTTGTACTGCAATGCCTCTCTTAGGGTCGCGCGGGCATTCCTTAAATCTTTATTTCTTTTTCCTTGTGCTTTTATGATTTTTTTTGTAAGTAATTACTTATACTTTTGATCTTTCTATGCAGGAAGACGTATATCAAAAGTAGAGTTATTGAAATCACGAAAATGAGCAGTAAAGCTTAAGGCAACCCTACTTAAGAAAACAAATTTAATGCTACTATTATATTGTTAAAAAAATATTGTTGATCCATGCGGGCTAAGCTTCAAAGGAGACGTCAGGAGTTGACCCAGACTACACCGGACCAGCCAGTGGATGATGAGGCAGTGTACTACAAGGTGGCGGGTGAGTTTCCCAAAGGACGTGTCTACAGTCCCAGGTCGTTAGGGAGAAAGATGAGAAAATAAGTAGATCCTGATGCTAGCACATCTCAGGTGCTAGCACAACGAGGGATGGAAAACTTTATGATACTTAGGTATTTTTATGGTTGTTGTAGAATAATGAGAATTGTAGTTTTTTTGTGGATACTTAGGTATCTTAGACATTTATTACACTTGACTACGTTTCGTGAATATATAATTTTTTTTAATATCGAATTGTATGTTTTTTCTCTTCTGAATCTTTGTTGTTGATATATATTGTTGATTTGTGTATGTATGTGAGATTTTGCTTTTTTGGGGATGTTAGCTCCCCCCAAGGAGTTGTTGGAGGGGGTGCAGGCGATGGAGCAGGTCCCGTTGTTATTTTTAGTTTTAAAAGTTTTGGAGAGCCAATTTGATTCTTGTGAATATTTTTTAAAAAAAAACCGGGCATAGAAACGGAATAGAGACGGATTAGCAACAGAATTTATAAATTCCGTGGCTAATCTGTCTTTAATTTGTGAAGAAATAGAATGAAAAAACTGGGTAAACAGAGTTTAGAAACGGAATAGAGACAGATTAGCAACGGAATTCGTAAAGTCCATTGCTAATCCGTTGCTAATTAGAGACGAATTAGCAACGGAATGCAAGTAAAACCATTCACTTTGGAAGAATGTGCATTTCTGTTCCGTCTATGTTTCATTTCTAAATTCCATCTCTAATCAGCAACGGAAATACATTTTCGTTGCTGACTAAATTAGCGACGACAATTTTAGAGACGAAATAGATTCCGTCTCTGTTCCATTGCAGAATTGAATTAGAGACGGAATTTATGTTAATCAACAACGAAAATTTTTATTTCTGATCGGCTGTTTTTTTGTAGTGAAGGCGAAATACAAATCCAAGAAGGTGTTAAACAAGAAGAAAGACAAGAAGAGCTTGAAGGCGACATGAGATGATTCATCTTCATCAAGTTCTGAATTCGAATCAAAAAGTGAGAAAGCAATATTTTGTCTCATGGCACAAAGTGAGGTAAACTCTAACAATTTCAATTTTGATAATGTTGATGAGCTTAGGAAAGAGTTAGAAAAGGAGGTAAAAAAGACCAAACAACTCAAAAAAAAGCTTTACCATAGCAATTAATGAGATTAAATCACAAAACGAGACCATTAATGATCTTTAAAGTGACTTGAATGAAGTCCTAAAGGAGAGAGATGCTTTGGTTAAGGAAGTAGCGGACTTGAATAGCACGGTGCACACGTTCACCAATAGTAGAGAGATGTTTGACATGATGTTGGGGGCACAACGACGTGCTCAACAAGAGAGGCATAGGCTATGGAGCGAACTTGTTGAGTTACAAAAAATTGCTAGATGATGCCCGTAGATGCTCAAAATGCAAGACGTCTCATCCGATTGGGAAATGTGCCTTATAAAAGGCCAAATGAGGTAGACTAGCATGGGTAGTTAAGAATGTTTGTGATACTAACTTTCTCGGGCCCAAAGGTGTTTGGGTACCAAAATCTAGTGTCTTTCCCATTGTGTAGGATGCAAGGAAGAACACTCTATGATACTTGGATAGTGGGTGCTCAAGACACATAACCGGATATGCACATCAATTCATTGAATTAAAGTGGCATGATGGTGGAAATGTTGCATTTGGGGACAACATCAAAGGAAAGGGTATAGGCCTTGAAACCATTGGTAATGATTTACTTTCCATTTTGAATATTTATCTTGTTGATGGTTTGAAATATAACTTACTTAGCATTATTCAATTGTGCAACAAAAAATTTCATGTCATGTTTGAATCATCAAAATGCATTATTAGGAATTAGAAGCACGAAACTCTATTTGATGCATATAGAGATAAGAATGTTTATGTCATTAACTTTGATAAGATGCATATGCAAAATGTTTCATGTTTGAATGCTCAAAGTGAATGTGATGCATGGTTGTGGCATCATAAACTAGGATATTCTAGCATGGAAAACTTGTCCAAATTGGCCAAGATGATCTTGTCAAGGGTCTACCTAAATGCACTTATAAGAAAGACAAGGAATGTGAACTTTGTATCCTTAGTAAGCAAATCGTCAATTAAGACGAAAGTAACAAGTGACGTGACTAGAGCATTAGAACTTATCCATATGAGTTTGTTCGGATACGGCCAAACACAAAGTCTAGGGGGTAAATCATATTGCTTTGTCATTGTTAATGATTTCACTAAGTATATATGGGTTTATTTTTTTAACTCATAAGCATTAGAGTGGTTAGTATCTAGGAGGCCTGGTTGTATTTGAATTTGGTGTCGTTTTACTTTGTAAATTGAATTTAATTATTTTCATATATTCTTTGTAAGTAGCTGATTGTAAGACTTAGTGGGATCTAAGTCGAAAGGAAGACCTAGTTAAGGCTAGGCATAAACCCTAATTGCGGTTAGGTAGGAAGTCCTAATTGGTGATTAAGCATTATAGGCTTGTACACTTAAGTTGTAACACTTATTGGAAATATAAGTGGGGGTTTGAAAATCCTAATCTAGGAGTTTAGGTAGTGAATGTAGATCATTAAATCGAATCACTATAAATCGCATGTCTCTTTCCATCTCTTCTATCCCTTTCATCTTACATTGCATTCATACTTGCATTTGAGTGAGCATATAACATCTTTATTGTTGTGTTATTTTAAAAAGGTGATAACTTCTCGATAAACCCAATTCACCCCCTCTTGGGTGTGGTTTCAGATTGTGGCTTGATTGAATAGGATGACATCCTTCTTCGCTAATATCCATCGCTTTTTGGTGGGTTTAAATGCATTTACAACAATTGTAATCATGTCAACAGTGCACGAAGTGTTGGCTTTGGTCAATTAACAAGTTCATTCTACCAGAATTTATGTATCAACAATGTCACGTTAAGAAGGGATGTGGATTCAAATGTAGTGAAACCAAATGCAACTGTCACTATGAAGTATGGAGCATTGTGGCAAATCATATCCCTTATGTAATTATGTTGTGTACTATGAGGGTTTTACCAATATAATCAAAATCAGTTGGTGTTGTGTTGACTTATGTGTTCATCTAATTGAGAACACTTGTGTTTAATATGATGATATTGTTGTCTTTAGTAATCTGAACATTTGTAGCGTGTCCCAATGAAAATCTCCCACCTATTGAAAATCAACCACATCAAGCATATTGAGGCGATGCCATTACATATGTAGTTATTAGAGTAAACAATGTACACAGACCATAACATTTAAAGCATTCAAAAGCAACATATATACATGCATATCCTTGAAGATAGTTAGATCAACATCATTCAAAAAATGTTGCCATTAATGGGCAAAGTAGTTAGATCAACATCACCCAAAAGTGATGCCAACAAGTGCAATAAAATAGTATCATCATGTTCCAAACCATAACTGAAGATTGTTTCTAAACGTGCAATATAACACGACCATAACTACCATAACCGAACATTATTTGTTTTGAAACAACACCAATAAAAGGGGACCATTCACTATTGGTACGGAACAATTGCTTTGCCTTTGTCGTTGATTGCCTTGATACCTTGAAGGATCTCTTTCCTTAACTGAGCTTCGTGCGCAAGCATGCGAGCCTCCAACTTATCGACTCTTGAGTCGAAGCTAATACATCTAAGGTTGAGGTTGCCGATGAATCGACATTCAGATTCTCTAGTGCCTAGCTCAAATGGTTCTCAAAGTGTGCCCTATTTTTCGCTTCAATATGCTTCTAAACAGTAACAATCTTTGACGATATTGCGTCTCTTGATTCTCGTTCCAGACCCCTAAAAGTCTGATGCATCTCAATGTAAGCTTGCTGCATGGAGTGCTGCATGGCATCAGATTTTTTCATTATCCTATCAGTACATATCGGCTGCAAAGAATACATTAATATTAGTTGTCATTAGTTGTTATTCGTTTGCATGCAGATTACAAGTAACAAAATAAAACAAGCAGACTAAGGGGAATGAAGCCGTTATCTTTAGGATAGCATTGACTTGAGTAGTTGGATCTAATGTATTAGGCCCCCAATTACGTGTGCGCACATGTACTTAATTTCAGAGACCACTAACAACACATGCATCATCTAACAAAAAAATTGTGTATTGGAATTGCGACTACCTGAGACCCGTGCTGACCAATAATAAGGGCCCACTGACCAATAACAATGTTGTGTTGACCAGTAACGGTGGTGACTGTTACCTCATAAGTCTCCTCCTCCATGTTGGCGACTATCCCTTCCTGACTGTGATCCATTTTCTTCCTTTCATTTTTTCCCAAACTTATTGCACATCATCTTGGTGTGTGCCTTCTTCATCTACTATATCTTTGTGTGTCAACTACTTACAGTCAAGATAATGTGAAAAGGAAAATAAAAGCAATATTTAATTAAGAAATGAAGTCGTGGTTACCTGACCCTCACGATCACCAACCCCGTTGGCTACCCCTTCTTCAGTTACCTCCATCTACATATTTATTTGCTAAACCATCTCCTCAACTATGTGCTCAGCTATCTGCACATCCACCTCCTCATCATTGTAGGTTGGACCAATAGTTTCCTGATATAAGTCATAATCTATAGAATGTTTCATCCATCCAAACTTGATTGTATAGCATTTACAACACCACTAATGAATTAAAACCAACACATATATGCAAAGGATGCAAAATGTTGTCAATTGGCTTATACATGTAATTAAAGTGCAATATACCGTGGTCATGAACATCTTCATCATCATCATCCTATTGATATTTATCAACCTTTTTCATTCTCATCAACATCATATAATTATACGCCTTCTTCTCCACCTTGTTCCTCATCGTCGCTGCCTTCATTGGCCTCTTCATCACCAGAATCTTCCTCATCGATAACTTATTCATCAGATGCCTCTGTATCAGCAAGTTCTTTATCATCAGCTTCTTTATAACCAGTTTCCTCATTACCGACTTCTTCTTCGGCTCGTATTTTTCTTATGGGGACTCATAATTATGTGCTTCATCTGCTTCAAATTCCTTTTCTTCCATTGGCTGCCAACATCGTGGCTATCATCAGCTAAACCATCCTCACTAACATCATCATTAGCTTCCTCATGAACTAACCCTAACCCTTTAGCCTGCTTTCGAGAAGTGGACTCTATGGTCGCCCTCTTCCTTTTTCCGCTGGCCTTGGTTGTAGTAGATTGTGTGAGTGGGATGTACACCATTTCCCATTGATCCTACGGTATCACATATACCTAAGGTCACTCTCCCCAATCATATCACCCCTATCATCTAATACATTCATAATCTATTCTTCTGATGGAGGTGGGACACCAGCCTGAATAAATAGTTTATATAGGAGGTTCCTATATGCTAGGCCCCTCAATGCATCTGTCGTAGTCTTGTACTTCATAATGACAATAATGTGGGGTAAATCCACTGACACTCCATTCATAACTGCCCAAACTATGAATATGTCGAAGTGGATAATACGGGTCCTACTACCAATTATAGGACACAATATGCATGCAACCTATCGATGCACGAGACGGGCCTCTGCACATAACTCCCCAACAGATGGTTTATGTTTAATAGGGTCAATGCCTCCACAAAGTTGTCTTATGGCCTTTTTGAGTCATATGACTTGACCATTTTTTGAAAATCACATGAATCATCCACACGGTATTTGCCAACAAGCAATCCTTGGTTGGATGCAAGTGTGCATAAAAAAGAGATATGTACTCCTCGTGGATGAGCATTTTAGTGCAGACAAATTCTAACCAACCAACTTTGTCAAACATTGCCCTAACATGATATCAACCTTATCAAAGTAATTGAGATCTAACCGGTGTGTTATCAGTAGTTCTCTTTTCAAAAATGATGTTTCCCGGGCAGCAACGTTTTTTGCAATGTCCATGATCCTTATCTGCATGTCCATGCTCCTTGTAGCAGCTCATTCCTCTCCTTCATCATCAATAATGAAGAGGTTTTCATAGGAAGTCTTTGGCAATTTTAGTTTATAGGAAGCGATCAGTCTTGCACTTTTACAAGTGAGGGGGTTTTCTCTTCCCTTTCCCTTTGCTTTCCTATTACCCTTCCCCTTAATGTTAGTCTCAACACTTGTTGTGCCCATAGACTTAGATGTAGAAGAAGGGGTAATAGGCGAAGGTGTGAGTGACTGGAAGGTTCCTTTGGTCAACCATAAGGTGGGTACTGTGACAGAGGCGGGAAAGGACTTGGGTATTGTGACAAGGGTAGGAAGCGTGATAATGGCAAGAGGCTTGGCAACAATGGTGGCGGAAGGCTAGGATGCATTAGGTATGCTAGGCATTTTGGGTTTAGGTTTGTCCATGGTCAGGGGTTTAAGTGCGTTAGAAAAGGCCTTAGCCACTTGAGACTTCGCTTTTATATCTTAGATGGGGTTGGCTATGGGTGTGGCTTCCTTCATCGAGGGCTTGCTACTAGATGATTGTGTGGATTTAAGGGTGGAAAGTGCACTTTGGATATAGATTTTCAACTCTGCTCCTTCGATGCTCTTCGTTGTGGCCTTAGAGGTGGGTTGTGAACCATAGGCCTTTGGCTATTGTGTCATTGGTTAAGGATACTGGTAGTTTAGGGAATCCTCTTTGTGGCTGGTGAGAGAGGGTTGTTGCTTTCGTTCATGTTTGCTAAAATAGTTTAGTGTTCAAAGCTACTAGAGCGAGAAGAAGATGAAGAAGAAAGTAACAACCCAATACCTTAAGCAGGTGATTAATATCAATCCAAATTTTAATTAACCCGAGTTAGGCTCGTGGTTAAGCCCGACTTGTCTTGATTAGCACGTGCATAGATTTGTGTGTCGTTTGGTGTTTGTTTGACGTATATTACTATTTATTGAAATTAATTGAATTTAATTGGCTTATAATTGAATAATTAAAAAATTATGGGATGTTTAATACCATGTGTGAGTCAAGGGTGATGCACATGAGTCGTGGGGTAGCATGCACGCTCGAGTATACTCATTGGCGCACACGACGAGATTATAAACGCATGAATGTATATGTGTAAATATATTTATATATAATTGTATATATAAATAGATGTTGAAAATAAATAAATAATTAATAATTGGTGGGCACCTAGTGATACGCGGGGAGGGTGACACAAGTGACATGTACAATAATATGCACGCCCGACGGTCGTCGACGCGAGTGACAAATTTTTGGGCGCGAAAAAACATAGGTGAATATATATTTGTATATATATATAAACTTTAAATCAAATTAAAACATACATTGGATTTGTGCGTTCAAATCTCGAGGAAAAGTCATATTTATCCCAAACAACTAAATCGCCTCCTTTAACTCGATTTTTATGAATTAAGAAGGAAAAAATGAATGAGAGATTGAAATCGAAACAAAGAAGAGGAAAAGAGAAACCAAGAAAGAGAAAGAGAAAAGGGACCGAGAGAGAGGCAATGAAGAAGATGACGAAGGTGAGATGATTGATTATTTATGGGGAATCAACATCATGTCCAACTCTTGGAAGACATAGAGGACGTGACAACTTACAATACCCCTAAACTCAAACTCCCGACACATGCACAAAAACTCGTCAATTCCTTATCCCGATACACCGTGTAAAGGTGGAGGTTGAGATGATGACAATCGTGAGGAATGGTAACGTCTCGTACCTTATAAATACTAAATCCAGGTCTATTTATATCTTTCCTTGCCTTACAATTCAATCTCTTCCTTTCTTCTTCTTGAAATCTACTGAAAAGTCCGTCGGTATATATTGCATGAATCAGACTAACATATGGGATGTCAAACAATGTGATATGGTTCTTACGAAAGCACTTAAAGTCAGGTTTCTCCTCCTTCTCATATTTTCTTTCTACATCTAGATCATACTGAGATTTGAACTACTTCTAAGATGTCATCGTGTTCAAATACCCATCAAAGAAATGGTTCATGTTCTCGCTCCTTTGAGTTGCAAACATCCCCACCCAAAATGTATCCTTAATGTACACCGGAACCCACTTCTGCATTATTTCATATAGAAATGACAGCCAATGATGATGTGCACCCTAAATTCACATTTTTCCATCATGAGAGTCCAAGATTAATTCGTATTTGGTTATTGAGTCAAACACTGCATTTTTCATCATCCAAGTTATTTTTTCCCAATTATTAAGTCCCGTAAGTTTCTCAAGCAGCTTCTTCATGATGTTCCACAAACACAATCTATCCATCTTATTATGAAAACTTTTACAATAGCAGCATCTATGAAGGAACATTGTTCTGTGATAATGGTTGCTGGCTCCTTACCCATATATTCTAATCAAGTTTCAAAACACCATTCATAACTATCCTTGTTTTTATCAGCAAGCAAGGCATAACCCAACAAAATCGAGTGTTCATGATGGTTTACCCCAATAAAGGATGCAAATGGCATATCAAACTTATTATTTAGGTAAGTGGTATCGAATGAAATCACATCTCTAAAGTATTTGTAAGCAATCCTTGACCGCAAATAAGCCAAAAAAAATATGCATTAGTTCATTATTCTTACCAACTTTGATTGCATGGAAAAGAACCCATATTATGTTTATGTTTCTTCATAAGTACTGAAGTATTACCTCAGCATCACCCTCCCCAAGCCTAAATTTTCCTTCTGCGTCAATGTGGTTTATGATATCCTTTTCATCTTATGTCAACTGACAATCCCTCCAGCACGTAATAGCTCTGCCATAAATGACTGGCACACAAAAATTCTTGCACTATCATTAAGATGCAACATCTTTTTTGTTGTCTCGCTAATAACTTTGTTGCACTTGTAGAATCTAGACTTCCATGGGCTCACTGTATGATTGTGTTCAAAGAAACACCGTGTCACCTTCCACTTTTCATCGATAAATAATCGTACAACCAATCTTATTTTGCATCCGCAACGTGAATATAAATTGTAATGTGTCTTCTCACTTAGTTTGGTTTGTCATTCCCTATAATATGCAAACACGTGCTTGGAAATGATGTCGTCTAATCTTTTCAAAGACCTTATTTTTATTCTAAATCCTGCACTCTTCTCATATCTCTTGAATGCTAAATGGGCCTCATTATGGCTGCTAAAGGTCATTCCCGCTTGAGGTGGCACCACTTGTTTGTCAACAAATTCAACTTCCTTATCCTCATTACCACTGCCCTTTTCGCCATCACCTTCAAAATCATCTTCACGGTCTTCTTCAACAGTATCTTTCCATGACGAGTCCAACTGTGCCATGACAACCTGGTGAAAAAAGATGTTTCAGCATAGACAGTTGGTATTGGTTATGGTCCATATACCATGTTACGTAACTAAACTCCCCGCGGTAAGTATTGGCTATGGTTTGGAAGAAATGCATGGTAAGTTGGTATTTCCATTAATAAACCTAACTCAGTAAACACCTGTTCAACCTAGCCCAGACTTCAAATTTCTCAATCAAAGCATACCATAAATGATAGAATGTAAAGCTAACTCGTAGTAAATTTAACACATAGGAAATGCAACGAGTAAATGCATTTCCATAAAAAAAACATGTGCTTCAAAACCCACATTTACTAACCTCATTTACTACAAAATCAAATCCAACCTCATTTACTACAATATAGAATCCAACATTGAAGGCAACATACAATCTTAACATTAAAGGCATTATTTTTGTTGTCAATCACCAACATTCCTGTACAGAAAATGAGCACAAAAAAGGTTACCTCTGCCTTCATCTGCGGTTCTCTCTTCCTGGGACTTTACATCAGTTAGTTTTGTACGAGAGTAGTCTTGACCAAACCATTTCTTGACTAAGTTGCACTAGCTCTTGCTGTGGTAGAGAATCTCTATGAAAAGGGAACAGGACAAAATGTGGTTGGGGAAAGGTGATGCAGCAGAGAACAAGACGAAATGTGGTTGGGGAAAGGTGAATGAGTTATTTTGGGTAGGGAAAATCATTTGGATTTGATGCCACAATCTTAAATCTCCCCTCAAAAATATCGGCTAAAATTCATCTCAGGAAAGGCAGCCAACTCTAACTGATAGCCGCTAACATCCACTGACATGCCATACATGAACATTATCCGAATAGTACTGTCATGGCAGTAAATATTTTTCGAAATGACAAATTTAAAAACCAAAAAGATGAAAGAAATGAAATGATTTATGGTTGGGATCCTCAGCCTCACGTCAGTGCCAAGTCACCGGGTGTACCTGACGAGTAGAATTAGCATTTTCCAAGGCAATGTCATCTGCAAATAACATACACCATGGTATATCATCTTGAATATGCCTAGTTAGTTCATTTATAACTAAAGAAAATAGATATGGACTTAAAGTCGATCATTGGTGTAGTCTGATTGTAATGAGAAATTCTTTTGTAGCTCCTCCGAATATCTTTATACTCGTTACTACTCAATCATGCATATCCTTAATAGTGTCTATGTACGTAGCATGCACTCATTTTCTTTTTAGAACCCAACAAAAAATATCTCTAGGAACCTTATCATATGCTTTTTCTAGATCTACAAATACTATATGAAGATCTTTTCTTTTCTTTATATTTTTCCAACGATTTTTTTACAAGAAAAATTGCCTCTATTGTTGACCTCCCATGCATGAAGCCAAATTGGTTCTCTGATATTGGCATTTTTCTCCTTATCCTATTGTCAATTATCCTCTCTCAAAGTTTCATAGTGTGACTCATAAGTTTAATTCATTTTTTTCCATCTACGTACGAAACTTGAACTCGAGACAATGAATCTTGCTATAGTAACGAGATAAAGCTCGACAGATATTCCATTCCCTATCAGGGGAGATATGATAAGCCAGTATTTATAGATTTTTAGTAATTTATTTTAGTATATTTAATCAATCAAAGTATTTAAAATATATATATATAATTATATTTTTTGTTGGTCATTTTTAGGTGAAACGGAGTGCGCGGTTGAACTCGTGGTGGAAAAATACTCAAAATGGAGTATTTACTCGCAGTGATCGGATGCCGGACAGTTTGCCTCGAAATACGCGTTGCGCGACAAACATAATATTTCAACCAATCGCAAGCCGCCATGTAGCATGTCTACATCGTCTCCTCCAATTAAGCGTTGCCGCGTCAGCCAGGAAGACCACGTCACACACCGCCTTACCTTCTTCTCGCGTTTCAGATACCGTCGATATGCCTCGGGATCCGTGCTCGCACAAACTCTCAGTTTTTCGGTTGACTCCAGCGATTTTCGTCCGTGCCACGTCATGCCAGGTGGCGGGATCTCATTTGTCCAACGAGTCATTAATACGTGGTTCGGCCAATCAGAAGCGTCTAAGTGGCGATAACTCACTCAGACACAACGAAACGCACAGTTCTCGGCAACAACTAAACGGCGATGATAGGGCGGTCCAATGAGACGCTGACACGTGGCGCGACAACAAAAAACAGCGAATCACGCTGTGATACATGGCAGAGTCCGATTTTTGATGTAAAAACACTCATACAATGCTCCTCGGCGCACGAGTCACCTCCCTAACCCCTAAAATTACTATCCGATTCCAATTTGGAGTACTTTTATATATTAGAAACCTATGTATTATTAAAAGAACAATCAATTAATATTTTTAAAGGTCTATTATTAGTTTTTAGTATAGATTTTTGAAGATGATGTCCGACTAATCAATTTCTTGCCTAAGGCGATGGGGAAGCAAGTCGGAATTATGAATTCAAATTATATTATGTGAAATCTTATATTTTATTATTTAATTAATTTAATTTCTCCTATTTTATTGTTGTTGATTTAATGATTATGATTTAGACCTATAGTATGTATGAGGCCAGTGCATGCTTTTAGATAGACAATCTACTGTTATTTGGAATATAATACCCGTGTCATTGTGCTTTTAGACCAATAAAGTAACAAACATTCACCTGTTAACCGTAAAACCCTTTCGGTTATTAAATGTACAACAATTGAATCTAGGTTAAATCGGTAGCGGTTGCGATCCGGTTATCTAGGATTAGTGTTCCCACATATCTATATTACTGCGGTTAGTGTGTTAAACCTTATTGGCGGATGTCTAGGGTACATTAATTAAGGAAATAGTTAGTGGCGGACGTCCTGACTATCGAAATTAGGGGAATTAGGAATTTCTGGCGGATGTCGATTTTCCATGGCTAATCTAGGATAATTAAATTAATAATTTATTTGGGAAAGATTGAGGACCATTGAATGCTATTGAATCTTGATTCTGATTTGTGGAACTGGATATTTATGTGATTTTTCATTATTGATATTAATTTTTGCGAAATTTTTATTTTTGTTAGTTTAATTAATTATTATATTGAATTTTCTTAAAACCCCCCATTTTTAGTTAACTTGGAGTAAACTCAAGTCCTGTGGATTCGACCCCGTATTTACCACTACCACACCCTTGTGGTTGGTAACTCGATTGCGGGTTATATTTGGCACGCACGACACGTGATCAAATTTTGGCGCCGTTGCCGGGGACTTAGTCTTTACTCTGAGTTTAGGCGTTAGTTAGTTATATTAATTATTTTTAACATTAGTTTAGTTAATTTATTTATTTTGTTAGTTAGATTAGTAATTAATTATTTTTTTATTAGTTTAGTTTAGTTAATTAATTTTTATTTACTTTGAGTTTAGGTTTCTTTTCTTTTTTTCTTTTTATTATTATTTTATTTATTTATTTTAGTTTTATGCTACCACACCTCACTCGGTCAAAATCGGCCGGTTCATTATTACCTTTCGACCCTGAACCAGAGAGAACTTTTCATAGGTGGATTAGAGAGACCCAACTTAGGCAACAGGAAGGCCAAAATCCTTTAGCCATGGCTGCAAATCGCCAAATCACCATGGGTCACGCCAATCATGAGCTTCAAGCTCTTTTGGCGCAACAACCCCTCTGCATCAACTATCCGATTAATGCTGGAGACTTTGAGTTGAGGTCTGGGTTCATTCATCTCCTATCATCCTTCCATGGAGGCGAGAATGAAGACCCTATCACTTTCCTGAAGGAGTTTCATACTATTTGCAAGTCAATGAAACCCTCCAATACGGACAAGGAAACGGTTAAGCTCATATCTTTTCTGTTCTGCCTTAAAGACAAAGCCAAGGAATGGCTTTTCTACCTTTCGCATGGCTGCATTAATTCCTAGAATGATATGGCAACCGCGTTTTTGAATGAATATTTCCCTGAGGATAGAGTTGCTCAGCTCATCAAGGAAATTTGCAGCCTCAACATATTGGCGCATATTGGGATCGCTATAAGCGATTGGTTGCTAGTTGCCCGCAACATGGCCAATCTGAGAAGGCCATAGCTCGATTCTTCTATGTCTGCATGTCGCCTATGGAACGACGCATGATCGATAATGCGTGTGGGGGTCACATTCGAGACAAAATTCCAGCCCAAATGAAGCAACTGTATGAGGACATCGCACAGCAGTCACGCCTTTATGGTGATCTCGATGCTACTGCTTACCGAAGTCTGACTACAGGCAATATCTCGAGTTCCACTGACCAGAAAATTGACCAAATAGCCTCTATGATGGAACGTCTCCTCTCATCCGGTAAAGTGGAGGCCAAAGCTTGTGGCTTCTGTGCTGCCACAAATCATGCAACTGATGAATGTCCTACACTCTTTGATGATGATCAAAAGGCCATGCCATGGGTAATCAGCTCCAAGGGCCATCTAGAGTCACATTCGGGAATACCTATAATCATGTCACGGCAAAGAACAACCCAAACTTCAGTTACGGGCCTAAGAATCTGAATTATTAGACCTTCATCCCCAGAGGTCAACCGTCGCCTGCACCTTCCAATAATTCCTCTTCACTTGAGGATATGATTAAAGCCCTTATGAGCCAACAAAGCAAAGTTATGAATGAAATGAACCAATTCAGGGCTACCACCGAGAAATCCTTCATCGAACTCAAATCGACGGTCCGAACTATTCAAGTTCAAGTGGACCAACAGGCACAGCAGATTGGACGTCTCGAGGATAAGGGAAAGTTGCCTTCGCAACCTTACCCGAATCCTAATGCGAGTGCTAACGCAGTTACACTCTGTAGTGGTATAGAGCTGGAGGGACCCAAAAGGGACAATAGGTCATCTAATGCCTAAGACAAGGCAAATGAGGAAGAACACGAGGTAGTAGTGACTCCGTCTGCCCCTAAACAGATGGTAACTACTCAAAAGGAAGCACCGCTCACATTTAAGGTCAAACCTCATTTTCCACGACGACTCATCCTAGATAAGAAAAATGAGAAAAAGAAAGAAATTCTCGAGACCTTTCGGCGAGTGAAAATCAATATTCCACTCCTCGACGCTTTGAAGCAAGTCCCTAGGTACGCAAAGTTTCTTAAGGAACTATGCACTAATAAAGGGAAACTAAAAGGCAACGAAAAAGTGCAAATGGGGGAAACCGTTACGGCTATCCTACAAAAGAAGTTGCCCCCTAAATGCAAGGATCCTGGGATGTTCTCAGTACCTTGTGTTATTGGTGATGTAAGCATTCAGAGAGCTATGTGCGACCTTGGCGCTTCCATTAATGTTATGCCATTATCTATTTACGAGACCTTGTATGCAGGCCCATTGGAGGAGACTGGTATTGTAATTTAGTTAGCAGACCGTTCTATTGTCAGACATGTCGGTGTTCTCGAGGAAGTTCTAGTTCGAGTGAACGAGTTTGTGTTTCCTGCTGACCTATGTGGTCGATACAAAAGAGGAGTCATTCCCCAATGCTTCATCAGTACTCCTTTGACGTCCGTTTTTGAAAACGACGAAGACAAAGATAGATGTTGATGATAGATCTCTTACCATCAAGTTTAACATCTACGATGCGATGCGATGCGATACCCCAGCGATGTGTCTTCTGTAGTGTATACCATGAACTATGTGGATCCACTTGTCGAGCAGACCTTGCTCACGAGTGGCGATGATGAAGTTAAAGTAGTGTTAGAGCATCATCTCGACACAACTCAAATCCATGAGAGTGATCTGACCTTCGATAATGATGTCGAAGATGTTGTTTTCGAGTTGGATTCAATCAAACCCCTGCCCCCAAATGTCCATTATTTGGAGTTACCTACCTCTAACTCCGAACTTTCTCCCTCATTGGTTAAAGCTCCCACACTTGAGCTGAAACCATTACCTGAGCACTTAAAGTACATGTTTTTGGGTGAGAATGACACACTCCCTGTGATCATCTCAACCAAACTTACACATTCGGAGGAAGAGAGGCTCCTTCGAGTACTCCGGGAGTTTAAATAGGCTATTTGGAGGACCATAACGGATATCAAAGGTTTGAGGCCTTCCACTTGTATGCATCATATATATATATAAGAAGGGTCGAAACCTATGAGAGAAACCCAAAGGAGGCTCAATCCGCTAATGATGGATGTAGTGAAGAAGGAGATACTGAAGCTCCTTGATGCTGGTGTGATTTACCCCATCTCTGATAGCAAATGGGTAAGTTATATCCAGGTGGTTCCTAAGAAAATGGGAGTCACAGTAGTCACCAATTCACATGGTGAGTTGGCTCCAACCCGTATTCAAAATGGATGGCGGGTATGCATTGACTATAGGAAATTAAACGCTTCCCCCTACCATTCATTGATCAGATGTTGGAGAGACTCGCTGGTCGTTCTCATTACTGTTGTCTTGACGTTTATTCCGATTTTCATCAGATACCGGTAGCACCTGAAGACCAGGAAAAGACGACTTTCACTTGTCCATTTGGAACTTTTGCTTATCGGCGCATGCCCTTTGGGTTATGCAATGCCCCTGCCACCTTTCAAAGGTGCATGGTGAGTATCTTTTCAGATTTTGTTGAGCATTTCATTGAGGTCTTCATGGATGACTTTACCATTTACGGTGATTCATTTGATAGTTGTCTCAACAATCTGACAAAAGTTCTCAGCAGGTTTATCGAGAAGAACTTGGTTCTAAACTATGAGAAGTGTCATTTTATGGTGGACCAAGGTCTTATTTTGGGACACATTGCTCAGCTAGAGGCGTAGAGGCAGACCACGCTAAAATTGATGTTATTAAGAAACTTCTCTACCCTACGAATGTGCGGCATATTAGATATTTCCTTGGACACGCTGGTTTTTACCGTCGTTTCATCAAGGACTTTTCAAAAATCGCACAACCTCTATGTCGTCTACTTCAAAAGGACATACCTTTTGAGTTTGATAAGGCATGTAAGAGTGCATTTGATGCACTGAAAGACTCACTTACTAGCACACCAATGATTTAGGCCCCTAATTGGGAGCTTCCATTTGAAATTATGTGTGATGCTAGTGATTATGCAGTAGGTGCAGTCTTAGGACAGAGAGTCGGGAGAGCTTCACTTGTCATTTACTATACTTCTCGTACTCTAGACGCTGCTCAGATGAACTACACCACTACTGAGAAGGAGCTCATTGTTATTATCTTCGCACTCGAGAAGTTTCGGCCTTACCTTTTAGGAACCAAGGTTATCATTTACTCTGATCACGCTGCCTTGAAGTACCTGATGAATAAAAAGGATGCCAAACCTAGGCTCATTAGATGGATACTCCTATTTCAGGAGTTTGACATCACAATCAAAGATAAAAGTGGTGCAGAGAATCTAGTCGCAGACCATCTCAGCAGAATTAAAAATGGTGAGAGTCTTACCCCTCTTATGGATGATTTCCCTGACGAGCACATCTATGTTGTTATGGACGATCTCCCCTGGTACGCTGATTTGGTGAACTATATCACTTCGGGTGAGCTATCTCCCCACCTTTCGAAGGCTCAAAAGAATAAAGTAAAGAGTGATGTTAAGTACTATGTATGGGATGACCCGTACTTATGAAAATTTTGCTCCAACAAGGTTATTAAGCGTTGTGTTCCTCAGACCGTGAGTCATTCCATATTGCCTTTTTGTCATACTTACGCCTGCGGAGGCCACTTCGGTCCCCGTCGGACAACTAGAAAAGTTCTTGAGAGTGGGTTTTACTGGCCTACCATTTTCTATGATTCATACATGTTTACCAAGACTTGTCTTAACTGTCAGAAATCTGGTAATCTTAGTCATTGAGACCAAATGCCACTTACCCTCACTACAAAAAATAGCATATCAGAAACGGAAATTTTCGTCTCTGATTTGCATAAATTTCGTCTCTAATTGAAATCTGGAACGGAACAGAGACGGAATAAATTTCGTCTCTAAAATTGTCGACACCGATTCAATCAGAAATGGAAATGTGATTCCGTTTCTGATTAGAGATGGATTAGAGACGGAATAAATTCCGTTTCTGATTAGAGACGGATTAGAGACGGAAATTAGAAACGGAACAGAGATGGAACATAAATGGAAATTTTTCAAAAATGGTACACTTGTTCTTGCATTCCGTCTCTGATTCGTCTCTGATTAGCAACGGATCAGAGACGGAATGCATTATTTCCATCTCTGATCCGTTGCTGATTCATGCATCTGTTCCTCGAAAATTAGAGACGAAATAGCAACGGAATCTCTGAATTCCGTTGCTAATTCCGTCTCTGATCCGCTTTGTTTAGTCAATACATATATATAGGTTTCAATCCAAGCACATTTAACCTGCCAATATATAATACAAATCATAGATAAATAATATATTGATATTGCACAGTTTATATAAACTTAACATATCTTTAAAATTATCTTTTCTCAATGTACTGTACACGAAACAACAAAAACAATCTAAAAAGTTTCTATTTCGTATCTTTCTACAAAAGTAAAAGCAAAAATTGTTCTAAATGAAAAAAAAAATAAAAAATGAAGAAGTGTTCCGAGATTATATAAAGTTGATTGTGCTTCAAAAAATACTTGACTTCGTACAAAACACCTGAAAAAAGATCAAAAAGAAAAAAATCACTAAATTATACAAACAAGTAATAGGAATATAAACAATATTATGGGAGAACTACGTATCATCGCAAGCACAAGTGTATGAGCCAAACACAACATAAATAAAGTAGTAAAGAAAAAGAAATTCATCATTATCCAGAAGGAACATGGTGTTAATTAGCAAATTATCTCTCGCTCCAAACAATGACATGAAATTTAGTTCTAGATTAACACAAACAAGAGTCAATTGTCCTCGATGCTCCAAAAAATTAAGAAGACACTATACAAAATGAAATTAAAGTAAACTGAAACAAAAGATAGAACACAAATTAAAAGTAAAGAAAACTAAAATAAAAGACTCAATAAACAATGTGTAATGGAAGTATGATAAATAAATGATACAAGACAAGTACCAATTTTCATAAGTACTTCAATATTAATAACTATTTCTTTTTAGAGACAAGTGATGTTCATGATCTTCAACACATTATTACAGTGAATGCATTCTGAAAAAAAATTCTAACTCTTAATTTCCTACAAAATACTTAGCAAAGTTTCTCCTAAAACTAGAGGTTTTAACTAATAGAATGACTATACAGCATACACACACAAACACGTGTCATTATTGATTGCACCCATCCTTGAGCACGGATACGAGGATGCTAACACCGTTACACTTGCCATTATATGCCACTAACAAGTGTAGCTTCCCACCAAAACACAAGGGCAACATCATAATTTTTGCACACCTCCAACATTCTTCCAAGTTCCTATTAACTCAGATATAATTGCCAACATATTTCAGAATTACAAGTAATATCAACACAAAAAGCACAACCTCTTCAGTATTCAATCTAAACATTTTATTTAACTAAACAATATATCCCTAAAACAACTGTGGTAAAAGTCAGCAAGCCCAAAAATAAAATATATTTTTCACTAGGAACAAAAGCTACTGGTATACAAAATTCTGAAAATGAAAGGAAAGGTAAAAATAAGACCTGACTGTGATGGTTCCATTCTCAAGACACAATCATTGTTCAAACTTTGTGCAATACCCTGAAATTGAAAACAAGGTATTCAAGGAAAAAACAATCAAACGCTAAAACAGAAAACTAAATTACTAAAGCCAACCTTACTTCTGAAAAGGACTAATGCAACTGCTATAAAAGTTAAAATTAGGAAAATTAATAAAAAAATTGGTTCTTAGTACTCTAGTTAGTTGTAATCTGGAAAATGCAGCGAACGTGTATAAAATCAAAGTAACTGAGGTACATAAATCATTATACTTTATTAAGTAAACCTATTGGAATTCAAGAGGTTAACATATTTCCCCGAAAACCGAAAGAGATAAACTAGTGGAGATATAACGCAAGACTTACTTGAGAAGATAAATAGGAACCAAAGCAATACTGAAGCTTCACAACTTCATGATAGAAGGAGCGCATTGTGTAGTTCCTAGATATGTCCTTCCTGACATGGAGAAATTTAAAGTTAGAAACTTGAAATAATGAAGACCAAGAAAAGAGATGAACTTACTTTATCTAAAAAGAAAAGAGATGAATTTATGGTAAGTTTTTCTACAATTATTATTTTCTAAAAGTTGTCAATTCTAAATGCAAAAGTTCACATGAATCAAATAATACAAAATTATTTGGGTCTTCAACTATTTCAAGTAAGCATTACTCTTGATACTGTTAACAGACAACCAAAATAAAGCCCGAGTGCAAGTCTGCCTTTTTCAAAGAAAAAATAAGTCATACATGATCAGATTGTTCCTCGCTAAACACATAGGTCTTCATTTTTGATAATCACAGAATTAGAGTAACAAAGCCAAGCTCAGCTAGTTACTAACACATAATTACAATTAAACACCAAATTTTCTAAATATCTAAGCAATGTCAAATATTACTTTCAAGCATATCTTGGTAACATACTATTTCTCAACAGACCATGACACTCTATTCATCATATAACAAGATAGAATCTTAAAAAGCACAAATCAATTTTAATATATAAAGTACATAGTATGAGGTTTAAGTAGTTGGTAATTCATTCATATTTCTTATGCACATGGTTCATATTCATAGCGTAGTCTTTACCTCGATATTTTACAATATTATTTTAATCTATAAGCATGAAGCATTGCTTCTTTTACTTTTTGTCTCCGTTGAACATCAACAGAATTCTCTTCTGCCTTCAATTTTAACTCTGCTAGCTAAAAGATTTAAAGTATTCACTGTACCATGGATGGTGAACACGGATGGCATTCCCAATTTCAAGCCCTACATCACCACATGTCTTGGAGCTAAAAATAATGATCCTCCTTTCCTCACTATCCATAAGCATTTCACGATCCATGCAAGCAGCGTTGGGAACTCGTGAGACAATGTCGGTGACAAATCGTATTAACTCATCTTGAAAAGTGATATATGTATACAATTTGCATACAGATGCATGTATCAACAACCACTGGTTTTTCAAAGCCAATTAAACATAATGAGTCAATGATCTGTGACCTCATATGTAAGTTGAAACTGAAATTTTGTAAGTTGCAATAAAAAATTAAAAAGAAACAACTAAATTACTCCTAAATTTAACAGGTAACAGCTAATTGAAGTCATGGTAATCTGGTGGTTTGTCCTGCATTATTATAAGATAATTTTCAGTATTACAATATCATCATACTCTGATCATGTTAAATATACCCCTGGTTATGTAAGAGCGATTGCCATGATCGCTGCCGCTTCCATGACCCATGACAGAGGATTCCACATGAATGGCAAGAATTTTAGTATCTTACTTTCCTGAAAACATGATCATTAAACAACTAATTGAGGATATCAAACTTGTGAAGTGAAGATTAAAAGGAAATGGGGAAGAAAAACACAAACTATCGAATGACCTATATCACGCAGACCTTCTTCTCTTCGAGTTTGTTGTATCCAAACAGCTGTAAGCGTTCCTTAACTTCATTGGACCTGAGTCCCTCTCGCGTGCACTTAAGATTTTCAAAAACTCCTTCAATAGGGATATTTTCCTGAAACAAATACCTTACGAAATTATAAATAAACCACCAATCATATATGGCTAAGAAAAAATGTTCGTCCCAGTTGAAGGTATGAATTATTACCATATTGACCACTTCCCCGCCAACAGCTTCAAGAGCAAGTGATTTCTTCTCATCCATTTTTGCTTATCTTTCTCATCCATTTTTGCTTATCTTATGACTGTTTGTACGCAACAAATCTGTAAAACCAAAAACAGAAAACGAGCGATTTTCTAACACTCACCCCAAGATCCAGAGCTTTTCTAATTGTCTCAGCATTGTCGTGGCAAGGGCTTCGGAGATGGCGAGGTACAGCGACGAACGGCGGCGAACAGACCCAATGGCAAACCTGGTAGACCCGAAGGTAGACCGACGGCAGACCCGGCAGACGGCGACGGCACACCCGGCAGACGTCGACGGCAGACTTGTTTGGTCTTTGAATCATCGAGATCAAAGATGCATGAATCTCGAGATTTGATGAACGGTTATAAAAAAAGAAAGTTTTGGTGGGAATGTTGGCGCCATTATTTAGAGATGGAATTAAATTTCGTCTCTATTTCCGTCTCTGATCTCTCTCTATTCCGTCTCTGAATTAGTCCGTCTCAATTCCGTCTCTAACCAATTTTTTTAGCAACGGAACTTAATTCCGTTGCTAATTCCATTTCTAAATATCATTTTTCTTGTAATGCATGATTCATATTTGCGAAATATTTGACGTTTGGGTATAGACTTTATAGGACCGTTTCCAGTGTCATTTGGTAATGTTTACATACTCCTGGCAGTGGACTACTTGTCTAAGTTGGGGGAAGTTAAGGCTACGTGCACTAATGACTCCAAAGTGGTATGTGAATTCCTTAAATCGAGGATTTTCACAACATTTTGTATCCCACGAGCCCTGATCAGTGATAAAGGCACCCACTTCTGTAACCGTATGGTTGAAAGTCTTCTGAGGAGGTATAATGTCACTCATCGAACGTCTACAGCATATCATCCCCAAACGAGTGGCCAGGCAGAGGTCTCTAATAGTGAGATCAAATCCATCTTGGAAAAGACGGTGAATCCTACTCGTAAAGATTGGAGTGCACGTCTTGATGATGCGGTTTGGGCTTACCGAATGGCGTTTAAAACGCTAATTGGGATGTCCCCATATCGCCTTGCGTTTGTTAAAGCTTGCCACCTGCTAGTCGAGCTTGAGCATAAATCCTACTAGACTGTGAAACAGTTTAATATGAAGCTCGATGAAGCAGGAAAAGAGAGAAAGCTCAATCTCCAAGAGTTGGAGGAAATCAGAAACGACGGGTATGAAAATGTGTGGATTTATAAAGAAAAAACTAAAGCGTTCCATGATAGCAATCTCTCTAGGAAATCTTTCCGTGTTGGTCATAAAGTGCTTTTATTTCAGTCACGTCTTAAGATTTTTGCAGGTAAGCTAAGACCGAGGTGGACAGGACCATATATTCTATGAAGACTTCTCGAGCCATGATGTGGAAGTCGTTTCATTTGCAACACCGGTCTATATTGATTGACAAACTTCGACCAAGTCGAGCCAACGACTTTAACCAAAAGCGTTATTGGGAGGCAGCCTAAACTTTGATAAGTATTATTTAGTTTATTTATTTTCATGTTTTTTTATTATTTTGCATGAATTTGTATCATTTCCTTCCTTTTATTTTTATCATATTCTTTCACAATCTTGTTTGTTTTTTATGTGTGAACCTCTTGACTTGTTTTGAACCTTGAGGACAAGGTTCGGAATAAGTTTGGAGGTGTTTTAGGGATTGTGGGTTGTTTTGGATGGACTCTATTGCGAAAGACCGCAGGTGAGATCTTTAATTTTTTTTATGCGGTTATATGCAAATATTGGATGGTAATGGTGGTGTTTTATATCATTTCTTTCATTTCTTGTCTATTCATATTCCTTTCTCATTTCATTAGGAATTGATACACTTTCATGTATATATTTAGTATGTTTTATTTATTTTAGAGTCACCCGAAACTTTGTTCATGCCTTTGGTTGTGGATGAGTAAACTATTATTGCATTTTTAACTTGAAACTTAGAGAAAATTAGGAGAAACACTTAATCAAGTTCGTAGCTCAGCATTTTTATAATTTTATGATTAGAGACTTAGATGATGGTTAAACTTAGTGCTAGATAACGAAAAATGAGTAAACGGTCAAATTTATGCAAGTTATATTATTTTAACCCACATCGGGGGATTTGCTTGATTATAGTGAAAGTGAGAGGTACTAACATGAGTTTTTCTAATAAAAATAAAAAAAGAGTCCCACAGGTTTCCGCAGGAAATGGAGCAGGGAATCTTGTGGTGGGAAAAAGTGAGAAAAGCGGTCCACAAGAAATGGAGAAGGGATCGTACTACTTGAAAAAGAAGAGGTTGATGAAAAATAATGAAAAATGAAAAAAAAAGGTGGAAGTTGTAAAACTCCTCAAATAAAAGATTTTGTTCGAGTGTTTTCACTATATTAAGTAAGATTTTGAACTTGCGTGGTTTAATTGTATAGACCAATAAAACTTGTGATTAGTTGATGGCCTTTGTATTGACCGATTCTATGTTTTGAAAGTGAGATCTTAATTGTGTTTGACTTGCGAGACTTGACATATCATAACTCTGAAATTTTCTGAGTTACTTGTTAATTTGGCGACTATGGAAACCAAAGGAACTCCATGAATTTGGGTCGGGTATAGGATTAGTTAAGTTAGTAATATTATATTAGAAGTTTAGTTTAGTTTGTGTTGTCATTTACACATTTGCTCGGGACGTGCAAAGTCTTAATTAAGTTTGGGGGTATTTGATAAGCCAGTATTTATAGGTTTTTAGTAATTTATTTTAGTATATTTAATCAATCAAAGTATTTAATATATTTAATTATGTTTTTTTGGTCATTTTTTGGTGAAACGTTATGCGCGGTTGAATTCGTGACGGAAAATACTCAAAATGAAGTATTTACTTGCAGTGATCGGATGTCGGACAGTTTGCCTCGAAATACATGTTGCGCAGCAAACAGAATATTTCAACCAATCGCAAGCCGCCACGTAGCGTGTCTGCATCGTCTCCTCCAATCACGCGTTGTCGCGTCAGCCAGGAAGATTACGTCACACACCGCCTTATCTTCTTCTCGCGTTTCAGATACCGTCGATATGCATCGGGATCCGTGCTCGCACAAACTCCCAATTTTTCGGTTGACTCCAGCGATTTTCGTCCGTGCCACATCATGCCAGGTGGTGGGATCTCATTTGTCCAGCGCATTATTAATACTTGGTTCGGCCAATCAGAAGCGTCTACGTGGCGATAACTCACTCAGACACAACGAAACGCACAGTTCTCGGCGACAACTAAGCCGCGGTGACAGGGCGGTCCAATGAGACGCTGACACATGGCGCGACAACAGAAAAATAGCGAATCACGCTGTGATACATGGCAAAGTCCGATTTTTTTTATGTAAAAACACCCCTATGATGCTCCTTGGTGCACGAGTCACCTCCCTAACCCCTAAAATTAGTATTCGAGTCCAATTTGGAGTACTTTTATATATTAGAAACCTATGTATTATTAAAAGAACAATCAATTAATATTTTTAAAGATCTATTATTAGTTTTTAGTATAGATTTTTGAAGATGATGTCCGGCTAATAAATTTCTTACCTAAGTCGATGGGGAAGCAAGTCGGAATTATGGATTCATAGCATATTATGTGAGATCTTTTATTTTATTATTTAATTAATTTAATTTCTCCTATTTCATTGTTATTGATTTAATGATTATGATTTAGATATATGGTATGTATGAGTCCAGTGCATGCTTTTAGATGGACAATCTACTGTTATTTGGAATATTAGTATCCGTGTCATTGTGCTTTTAGACCAATAAAGTAACAAACATTTACCCGTCTTTCGTAAAACCCTTTCGGTTCTTGAATGTACAACAATTGAATCTAGGTTAAATCGGTAGCGGTTGCGATCCGGTTATCTATGATTAGTGTTCCCACAGATCTATATTACTGCGGTTAGTGTATTAAACATGAGTGGCGGATGTCTAGGGTTATACATTAATTAGGGAAATAGTTAGTGGCGGATGTCCTGACTATCGAAATTAAGGAATTAGGAATTTCTGGCGGATGTTGATTTTCCATGGCTAATCTAGGAGAATTAAATTAATAATTTATTTGGAAAAGATTGAGGACCATTGAATGCAATTGAATCTTGATTCTGATTTGTGGAGCTGGAGATTTAGGTGATTTTTCATTATTGATATTAATTTTTGCGAACTTTTTATTTTTGTTAGTTTAATTAATTATTTTATTGAATTTTCCGAAAACCCCTCATTTTTAGTTAACTTGGAGTAAACTCAAGTTCTGTGGATTCGACCCCGTATTTACCACTACTACACTCTTGTGATTGGTAACTCGATTGCGGGTTATATTTGGCACGCACGACACGTGATCAAAATGCCAACTGTCTCGAACCAACATGATATGCTTTTTTTACCAAAACATGATATGTTAGTACTTAGTTTTTTTTTTTTCTTGGTTTCTCATATGGTGTTCAGCGCCACCTTTTTTCTATCTATGAGGCTGGAACTCGAGACAATGATTCATATACCACTTAGATGAACGGAATGTCGGCAATTAATTAATTAGCTTTTTTTTGGCTCCCCATGTGGTGTCTGGAGCCAACTGAATGCATCTGGAGCCAACTGAATGCACCGACTAATTCACGTTTGGACATTATCGAGCTTCACACCGGGCGGCCCTCTAAATCCAATTTTTTGCATTCATGTGACTCCAACTTGATTCAACACTTATGGCCTGTTTGGTTCACATTTTAGCGAATCATAACACATGAGATTAATTAGTGATGGGACTAACACATGGGTTTAAATAGTTTAGTCTCATTTGTGTATCTTGTTTGGTTGGGAGTATTAAGGTTGGGATTAAATGAGGTTGTACATGTACATTTACCAAAATACCCTTAGATTGGCGTAATACCAAAAATCCCCCCATTTCACACATTTCTCATCTCCTCCAATGAAGACCGCTGCTTGTCTCTCTCCCGATTGTCTCACACTCTCAGCTCTCTCAATCATATCTCTCTCGTGTCTGTGGTCTCTTGTCTCTCTCGCTCGTTTGGACTGGAGAACGAAAAAGAGCAAAACCGAGACTGTTAGGGGTACATCGATCAAAGGTGAGCATCGAATTTCAATTTGATTTTGTATTAAAATGGTATGGGGATTGTGAAATCGAAAATAAGAGAGAGGGAGAGTTGATTAACAATACGAACAACAATCAAACAGTTTAAAAAAAAAATAGCAGACAGAGCTGCCTGCGCGCCATTAATGGCGAGAGGAGGAAGGAGAAGAGAAAATAGAGAAAAGAGGGAGGTGAGCGTTAGGTAGAAGAAAAACAAAATGAAGGGAGGCGAGGTAGGGGCAAGGAAGAAGATGAAGAGAGAAGAGATCAGGGAATTATGATTTGGTGGTGTGTTAATGTAAGGGGTAAAGTGGTAATCTCATATTTCACTTACAATGGATTAGCTAATCCCACCAAAAATGGTGGTATTGTTTAATCCACTCCCATGCCTCTTAACTAATCCGCTGGCCTAGTTAATCCTCCAACCAAACAGCGGATTAACTAGTCCAGTGTAGCTAATTCGGGCTAATCCCACGAACCAAACAGGCCATTAGGGAATTGCAATTAAGTCCCTTGTCACTGACGAAGAGATTGTTGGTAGGTTTGTTGGAATAATAGGGCTTCTTTAACGGTATGCGTTCCTTGCTAAGTGATGCTTTCATCAAGCTAATATATGGGCCTGTGTCAATCTGCCCAATTTGGAAATTACATTTTCTACCAAAAAGCTGCTCGTTGGGGGCCCAATATTAAAGTTTATTGTTATACATTGGCATGTGGGTGTGTAGTTTGTACCAATGTTAAAGGAATGGTTTTTCTTCTAACATTATGCGTTGAACCGTTTAAAATCGAAGTTATCTAATGTCACCTTAATTTAAGTAATGTTAGGTTTATTAGTTTCTAATTAATATTATGGCTAACTTATCAATAAAGTCCCGTTAAATAATAATAATAATAATAATAATAATAATAATAAAAATAATAATAATAATAAGTATTATGTCAAAGTCAAAAGAAGAGTTTATAATATAATATTACATCACGACCAAATTCAATTTCTTAAAAACACATACACAAAAACGAACAAAAAAATTATGACCTTTGATGAATTTCTATGAGGCGCCACTTTTAGCTAAACCTTGCCGAGAATGATTTTATAAAATTTCTATAAGTTGTCTTATGTTGCAAAAGAAGTTCTTGGGACCAAAGTGATGCATTTGGTAAAGTTTGATAACCATTATCTCCGTAATTGAAATAATTGTTTGAAATACTGTAACGAAATGGAAAAGAAGTTTGAAATAGATAATTATTTGGGTTTGGGACCATCTCCGTATGGCTTCATTTATGTCCAATGCGTTCAATGGACGTCTGCTTCTCGTCTCCCACACCCAAATTACAAAATCTATCAAGAATAGACTTATAACTTTTAGTAAGACTACCCTGGATGCTAGATTAAAACACTCATAGCCAAAGGTTTGTTTCTCTCTCTCTCTCTCTCTCTCTCTCTCTTTCTTTCTTTCTTTCTTGTTTTTTTTAAAAAAAAACTTTTTCAAGTGTTTTCACGTTCAAACACTATTGAGTCATATATAACGGCCAACCTTCTCAACTCAATCTTTTACATCCACAAGATTTGAACTTATAAAGACCTCAATTAAAAATCGAGTCCCTGCCACTCAAACTAACGAGTTCTTGATATGTTTGTCTTCTTTTCTTTTCTTTTTTCAAGAATAATCAAGGTTTACAACTTTTGGCTTCAATAATTGTCCTTGTTGGTATACATTCCTCAAGTATGAAATTAGTTGAAACGAACTTATGATACTCTAACAATTAGAGGTGGAACCAAGGGCTAGGGGGTTGCCCCCTTCGCCCCTCAAGACCTATATGCATCCTACACCACTAGAACATTTTTGGTCTTTGATAGAGGTTTTAAAATCCCTATTAAATAGAGTGTTATTAAATGTCATGTGAAAATGTGTTATGTTTTAATTTTTAATACATGTATTACATAGAAGTTTTTTAAAACTCATATCAATTAGGTGTTATTTAATAACAACCCTCCCCTTTAATAGGGGTTTAAAAACCTCTATCAAAAGTTGAAATTGTTCTAGTGCACCACCCTTACCCCCCGCTCCCGCTACCGAATCTTTTCCTCCCCCCCTTACACCCTCCCGCCCCACCTTACACGCTTCCACCCCCTCAACCTCTTTCCCACCTCTTTACTGTCCACACTCTTTCGGTAGAATAATTTTACGTGTTAATAATATATGTATAGTGGAAACCCAAAAAAAACAAATTTCTTTATGTATTTAGTAGCATTGCTAAATCAATACTTGTAAAAATCATATTTTTTTTACTAAGTCTAAATTTGTCCGAAATACACCCTTAATTAAGAATGATAAAACTTATATTTAATTACAAGATGTCTTCATAAAGATAGAGTTTAAGAACTACTCAAACCTCATTTTTTATTATTTTAGATCATCAAATAATTAAATAAAAGCTTAGGAGGACAAAAAATTGAGAAGTGATCTAGTATACTTTTTTTAAAGAAATTTTATTAATCATTCATGGCTCAATACAGGACTAGGATCAAGACCAGACATAGAATCAAGTACATTGATTTGATAATCATATTTGTTCAAAACAATTTGCCATTAATTTGGTTGTAAATGTAAAATTGAAACAGTTTGACAATCAGGGACTGCTCAATACAACGTTGAAACTCATGATAATATCCAAACTACTAGAACCACAATACGAATAACAAAACTTCCCAATAAAGGGAAGACAAATCAAATACTTCAAACAATGAAATAACTAAAGAAAACCTAAACCTTTTTAAATTTAATAAAAAAATTACAAAATTAACAGTCATCTCATAGAATCTTGCTTGTATCTTATTAATTTATATTATGAATCATTATGATTAATAGTTTATTGTTTGTTTTGAACATTTACAAATATATTTTTTATTTGACATAAAACTTATTTTAGGTGGTCAGCCCAAGTCTGATATGGCTTAAAATTAATTAAGGTCTAGACAGATCCAACTCAACCTTGTATTTGATAATTTTTTTTAAAAGCCAACTAACTCATTTTGAAGTAAATACCAAAATATTTTATAAGTTCTATGAGGTCGCAGCCTGAGCGGATAAATGCGAATTTAAAATTGTCTTTAATTTATCAAGTTTTAACACTCTTCGATAGGGTCGGGTCTATATTAGCCTTACAACTGAAGCTTGACCTATATTGGGTGGACTGAACTAATAAGTATAGATCTAAGTAAAACTCGTCCCCCTAACTAAATTTTTAGATTCCGTCGCTGCTAACAATAATCTTAAAAATGTACGTCATTTTCTTATAGAGTTCTACCTTCACTTCTCAAAGTGTATCCCAATTTCCAAACACTCGAACAAGTGAACCAAGTCTAATGGTTTGGTATGGTTTTTACGAGTAAGAGATCACGAGTTCGAACCTCGGTATGGGTAATTGTTTCTTTCTTAACAAAAAAAAAACACTCGAATACGTGTAAAGTCAAAATGTATTTTCCAAAACTATGCTTCATGATATACATGCTGACTAATAAATCATTTAATTAATTAGTTACTTTTGCCAGCAAAAGAAAAAGGTCAAATAGATAAATAAATAAACTCTAAGGCTAGGTTTAACCCTATGTACATATATTTAGAATTATCAAAGCTATAAAGTTAATTTAAATTAATTACAAGAATTTCGTGGTTGAATTAAGATGTGTCTTGGGTTGATTTGCTTGTCAACATCATCCCGAATCACATTAATCACTTTATTTACCACTTACTGAAATTTTCCACAGCTAAATTGCGTGAAAAAAGCAGTCAATAAAGGTAGGGGCAAGATAGTTTTTTTTTTTGGTAGATGCAAGAAAGTTTTTTTCCAATCATAAGAATCGCATTAAGATTACAAATAAAGGGAATCAAGAGCGTAACACGAGAAATAAATTAAGGTTAAATTTTGATCACATTTGACCATATGTTTCTCAACTTGTGTCCTAAATTAATCAAGTTTATTTTTGGGGTATAATTATTTATGCATGATTGATGTTAGCAAGATTTCACGCTCTTAAAGTGGTGCACATTTGCTAATTCAATCACTGCACTTAAAGATACGGATCACTTGCTTTTTGTTAACGCGATCTCGTGCTTTCTCTAATGATTCGTTCATGCATTTTCTTTGATCTTCTTGTCTCTTGTCTCTGTTCTTCGGATTCTTACTTCTAATTAAATCTACGTTAGATTCTTCATTTGAGAGTTAATTTGACTCTTTGATTGGGGAATTGGCCCACCCCAAAATGGAAAAAGATTTTTAATTTGGCCCATGCAAACTTTTTTTTTTTTTTGAAAAAACAAACTTTTTTCCGAATAAGAAAGAAGTTAACTATTTTTTTTAGAAAAGAAAAAAGAAATCAACTATTCTTGCCCCTAGATGACTTAAACTCACCGCCTTCTTGCAACAATACCACATGGTTTGGCCTAAAGAAACTTTTGAATTATTCTTTTAAAATTATATTTTTTTATATTAGTTCGTTTTTGAACTAGGACAAAAGTTAAAAAATTCGGTACGAAGAAAAATAACGTTACGATGTAAGCCCTCCTAAATTCTTTATAGGCTCTGCAAAAAGGCTTATTTGAATTAATTAACGGATACCAATCAAGTGGATAGCATACCGATTTGGCATAAGGTTACTTCTATGAGAGGTTAAGGTCATATCTCAATGGAAGAAGTTGATCTCTTTTTTGTAAGAAAATAATCGAGGGGTCGAGTTATAATAGAAAATGAAGAAAAAAAAAAGGAGTACACTGAGATTGGTTCAGTTTTTTATTTTATTTTACTTTTTTGGTAGTGGTTCAATATTAATTTGCATATTCAAGTAACATATATTTTGTACCAAACAAAAAAAGTAACATATATTTATGGTTTTAATTTGGTTCAATTTTGATTTGTTCACACATATAACATTCATGTACTATGCTTAGAGGGCAAACACTGCTAACATGGAATCATGTGAGGCTAAAACATATATTTTTGAGCAGGAAGAATACAAGGACGAAATTAATTAACAAGATTATTGCTCGTAAATAGTCAAAACATTTCTGGTGATATGGTAGAGACATCACTTATCAAAATGTAAGATTTAAATAGGTAATGAAATTAAATTCGACTCCCACTTCAGTAAAAACAAAAAAGACAAAAAGAAAAAGAAAAAGTTGAGACGACTTGATATCATAAACTATATATAAAGTGTGGAAATTAGGAAAGCTAAACTTCAATTTCTATTAACAAGTCCTACTTTTATAAAGTCCTTAGAGAGTACATGCCTTTATAGTAAGCTAGCACTAAGCAGATAAACACATACATACCAAATGATAGTTTTGGAATGTGAGTCTAGCTGATGGCCGGCCCATAATGACTTCATCACTGTGCTCTCTTTTTCAATTATTTGGGACCACTACAGTACTTATTCAACAAAATTTTGTAATCCAATCTCACTAAGTCACTAGTACTATATTAATTAAGCCATTGACCTTCAATTAGAAAACCATAATCCGTCGGTCTAGTTAGTAATCATAGATTATCATTAATAATTATTCGCTCTATGGCGTGCCACAAACACATAAAAGACAAGATCAAGCACACAAGAAATAAAGCTCATGCCTCGTGTCTATGCCATCAATTCTACTAACAACAGCGATTAATTAATATCCAACACAACTCAATTAACAATTAAAATGTGGTTCAACCTCAGCCTAATGAGAAGAAATGTTAACAGAGAGTAGAAAAAATGTGGTTCTTTAAGTTATTGAGAGAAGAACTCAAATCGTTGTTATTAAATTGATGAAATTAGTACATATTTATAATACAATCTGTTATAAGAGATAATAAGGATCTATAGGTTTGGTTAGATTGTGTTGCACCTATTATCTAACAAACCAATAGTTGAGATTTGAATTGATAAGTATTATCTCCTAACATAATGGACTTAATTTTTTGGAAAATGTTTGGCAATAATTTGGTGTCAAAAGTGAATTACTTTAACATTTTCTTAATTTTTTTCAATTTCTTAGCTTCGCCATGTCGATCATACTAAATAATCTACGTTTCTTGCAGCCTTTCTAAGTTAATTAATTTACTCCATCCACATCTAGACTTAATTAATTGAAATAGAGAGATGACGTAGGAGGAATCGAGTCTCTTACCACCAAGACCAACTGGTTGTTGATGTAATCAACTTAATTTACCCAAATCGATACTTAATTAGTAATCTAAGATTAAGAGATGGATGTATAAATTAGGGGTAGGTGTCCATTGGCGTGAAACATGGATAGCTGAGTTCTAGGGTGCTGTGTGTTTGATTGAAGAAAGATAGTTTCGAAGTTTGCGAGGCATGTCCATGTCCACCATCCACAACACACAACAGAGGATCTGCAAAACTGGATTTCGGATGTCCATGCCCATATACTTATATATATACTTATATACATTGTATCTAAAAGGTCACTGATGATGATTGATGGACTACATTCATGAACAGTTGAACATTCTCCATTAATGAGGGGGGGGCTTCGAGTTGAGTACGTTCACAATTGGCTTTTGTTCAATTAATGGACGAATTAACCATGCAGCTTTAGTACTTACACTAGTAAGTACACTGCCACGGTGACCGATTTAGTAAATTCAGTTATAGGGTGTACTAGAGAGTACATACAATATATAGAGATTTAGAGATCGATTGAGTTGTTGTTGGTCTTCGATGGCAAATTGGAAGCAAGTAGAGAGGTGTTGTGTAGTATTATAGGAGAGTCAGCGAGTCAGGGATGAGAGGTCGCTCTCGGGGTTCTATGTTGACCAAAACGTTAGTTGATCAAGATGATCAGGAGATTGACGGCTGTGATGGTCCCACTGGTATGTGGACTGTGTAGGTAGGTGGGCCCACTGGCGCAGCAAGTCTACAAACCCAAAGACCGAGAGACCTCCAAGTGTTGGGACCCCATGCATGCATGCATGCATATTAGGAGGAACAGCAAACCATGTGGGTCACGTGATCATCTCCCCCCATTTATCCCAGCCTTTTTAGTTTCTTAAATATATATGTCTCTTTTTTTTTTTTAAGTATAATAAAAATTTCATTAATCATCAATCCATCGATAGAGAATTAGAAATAGGATCAATTTGCCTTAATAAAATTGCGTTGATTCATTCACTAATCCTTTTTATTTAAATATATATATATATATATTTATCATGAATTTAGTTTTGAATGCGATTGTTATATTGATGAACTATGTAACAATCAATAGAGATTGTTGTTTACAAACTTTTGGAACACCAGTCAGTATATATATATACTAGTTTTAAGACGTGCTACGCACGATTCCTCCGCTCGCTTCGCTCGCGGGAATTAATTTTTAAGAATTTATTAACAAAATTTGAAATTTTAATTAAAATTTAAAAATAAATAAATACAAGTACATTTTTTAGCTTATCAATATTCTCTACTGTGATTGAGATTAGATGTGAATGAAAAAACAAGATAATCATGCTAGGACATTACTTCCTCAAAAAAAGTTTATTGGATTAATGAAAATGAGTTCATGATTGATTTGGAGATAAAAAAAAAAAAACAAAATGTGCAGTGGATTGATAAGGAGTTAGAGTTTGATTTGGATACAAAAGAAAAGGTTGATTTGGAGATAAAAAAAAGTTATGGGCAAATAGGTAAATTTCATTACCACTCAAAAATTTGTGATTCGTGCTTTTATATATATGATAGATATATATATATTTTACTTAAGTGGGAATTCAACTCACAATCTCCTCGAACCTTGCTTTTAATTAGCAAGTAATATCTATATCATCTCATCATAGATGTTTTACACCATGTTGCCATTCTTCGTGTAAGTGTAATATTGTTTTTTTTTTTCATAAAGATTACTTAATTAGGTAGTTATATTGAGTGCACTCATGATAATACAACATGATTTGAATTGGAACTCTCAGAGCATTTCTAATGATAAATGTGGATTGTGGGTATGGATTCTTGTCACGTCATCAACGTGGAGAGGATGTCAATCTCATGTAGCTTAAATAGACATTAACTTCTAAAATTAATCTCCAATGGTAGATGTGGATTGCACCTCCATTGATGAGGCAAAATTAATTTTTTAAATTTTGTTAATTAAAAGGTGAAAATAAAATCTAATAAAAAAGCAAATAAATATAATGTGGATGTCAATTGCACCCTCTACAAATCCACATCCAAAGTAGACATTATGTATTTCTAATCCGACACGTCGTCGCCACATCCGGAATAGACATTTGCGTTGGATAATATTTTTTTTCTTTCAATGTAAATTTCGTCCTACATGTCACACATTCTCCCTCAATCCACATCTCCATTGGAGATGCTCTTAGTATTAAGGATAGAGTTTGTTTTCAACTGACTAATTAACGACAAAATTGATTATTAGTTTGAAAAGCACGTCAAACCAAAAACATAAAATCTTCCAATATATTAGAGGGAGGATAATAGAATCATAATTTGTTTTTGTAAATATATAGGGTACCCCTGGGCACCTACCAGTAGAGCTATAACGCGGTTGTGTGCAAAATTGGGTACTGGTTTTTGTGGAAAAACAGAGGAGTAGCTTTTGGAATAAAATAGGGTTATCTCTTTTTTTAAGGATTGGTGACATGAGGGCCATGGGGTTATATATGGGCGAGAGAGCAGCCCAAGAAGTACGTAATAAATAAACAAACCACACCTTGCATCCATGCCGATATGTTTTTATGCGAAATCAATGGAATCGATCGAGCGTGTTTTGGGACACCATCGATCTTTGATTCAAATTTCGTCAGTGTTAAACATGGTAGGACCCCTTTATTATGCGGTATGTGAGGCATGCAAATATATAGCCCACATCCATTTGTTGTGGAACAAGAATCATCATTAATTTGGTCCATATTAACAAAAAAAGATAGACTACTTAATCTATAGTGTCTTTGCTCTAATTTTGGTGGTACTGCGGAGTCTATGAAGTTGATTATGAATTTAATTTTACTTATTTTTTTTTAAATCTTTGCTGCTTTTTCTTTTTTTTTTCAATGGGGCGTCCCCCTAAAAAGGACTCTAGTCATAGTCATATATGCACTACTTTCTTGGGAGAGATTTTACTGCGGAAAAGGCTGGAAGATATGCTTCGCTTGTTATTGGAGTCCTTTAGCTATTTAAATTGTGATTTAGCCATGTACATCTCACTTTATTTTCAAATGATTTCAACTATTTCTGTGTAATTACCATTTATAAAATTCAATGACAAGTGTGTTACAACTTGCACATATTGAGTTTACAAATGTGATTAGTTTATTAGTGATCAAAGTGTTACGTATAAAATATAAAGTTGGACCACGATGGGTATAATTTACCCCAAATCTTTGCAATTAAGTCTCAATATGATTTTCCAACTTAACATTTAACTCACATGTTTGGGGTTTCATTCCAAAAAACCTTCCTATACTATTTGGAGAGATAGATATCCATACGTATGTCCTTCATCACAAATTCTCAGTACGTATATTCTCAGTACGTATATTTGATACCACTTATTGGATTTACACGTGCTTGTATCTGTGAGTGATTTTTATTAATATTCATATTGTCCCTAACTTAATTATCTTTCGCAGGCGTTGTATTTTACTTCGAAATATCTCCATACTGTTTGGAGATCCTTTATCGATTACAAAGTCTTACTTAATCAATTCGGAACTTTATTTCGTTTCACCGACTTAAACATAATAAATATATAAGTGTGACTTTTTTTTAATTAAATGTACAACTTCGAAGTTGCCTTAAAAATATTGAAATACACTGAATGAAATTAATAATAGGTCTACTCTGATAAAGAATGATTCTATAGTGAAGGATACTAGTGTCAATTTCTCCCAAAATAATATTGAAGCTTTTCTCGGAGCTACTATATATATAATTAATATATAATTTATATGCATAAAAATATAAAAGTTAATTAATTTTAATTGAATTTTTAGACTATGATATGATATGTGTACTAGTTATATCTATCTACCAAGACAATTATTGTTGGCATGAAGTCAAAAAGAAACAAGGATTATCAACACTAATGAACTTTACCTAGTGTGGACTGCCCGCCTACCTATATATACACAAAAACATAATTGCATAAACAAAGACCGGCTTAAAAGTGGATAAAATCCCCTAATCATTGCTTTCCCAAAAATAAAGTGCACCAAAAATGTTACCATCAAACCAAAAAGCAAAATAATCAATCAACAAAAACAACAACAACAATAGAAAGAAATAGGAGTTAGTATTAGCAGTGGGCCCTCCTCATCAGCTGACGCTGCTCCTCATCATGCGTATACCACCATCGCAACCACTACAAGTCTACAACACCACTGCACCAAGAAGAAGATCCCCTTATAAATACCCTCAACGAGCCACACACACACAACACTAGCCCAAATACAAAAAAAACCTCTCTCTTTGTCATCTCTGCTACACTAGCTAATTCACTTTGCTATACATGGCTTCTACTCATCACCAGTTCTACTTGAGCCCCAAGTGGAGTGCCAAATTGTCAAGGAGAGATAACGTTTCATCAACTTCTTCAACAACTACTACTACTACTACAGTGAAGAACTCATCATCAACACCACCACAAAGGAGAAACTCTTTCAGTAGGAAATGCGTGAGCTTGGTTAAGGAACAAAGGGCCCGGTTCTACATTATGCGCCGCTGCGTCACTATGCTCGTCTGCTGGCGCGAATACGCCGATTCTTAAACCCCATGCATCATCATCACGGTTCCCCTGCTTTCCTCTGTTCTCAGAATAGATACTTGTATAGATTTAATTAACCATATATCTCTAGTGCCACATTTTATTTTATTTTATTTTTGTTAAGTATAGGCGTCCGAACCTTTTTTTTTTTTTTTAGCTCCTCTTCGTAATGTCACAAGTTTTGATCAAATGAGGTCGAGTATATGTATAACGGGTAGTTAATTAATTAATCAATTAATATGATTTTGATGGATTTTTTTGATGTGGTTTTGATTATGTGATCTTTGTTGGTGGTAGTTTCTCTTTACATCTTCTCTGGCTTGTCACAAAAGCGAGATTCCCTTTTAGAGAGAGTGCAGGAGGGGCACAGTGGGATGACTGACAGAGATAGTTATTTAATCCGATTTTAACGTATCTTCATTAACATCGAGGACATTATTTTACTGATCACCAGATTAATCAATTAAGTAATAATCTGTCTATAGTACGCCTGGTGCGCGATAAGTTCCTGCAACGCCAGTTGTATTTGCACGACATCTGGACCCAATTTGTCCTCTCGGCCCTCATAATTCTGAAGGGGAGCCCTACGATCTACAAAAAGAAATTGGTACATGATAATGGATGGGTGATAGCTGTAGGACTAGTGCCCTTAATTGGGCGAAATTTGCGAGGCACATTTGAGGCCTTATAGTCTAGTGGTATGGAACAAAACTTAAGATAAGTGTAAGAATGATGACAGCCACAAAATATATTGGACCACAATAATTATTTATGTGTACTTCAAGATATGTATATATACAAATTTTGACAATAATTATTTATGTGTACTTCAAGATATGTATATATACAAATTTTGATGCATAATACGCAGGTCGAAGTCATATAGAAGGCTCTGTAAATTAATATATTTTGTGACGTGATATTGTTGTTATTATTTTAATATTTTTTGAAAACTAATGCCTTTTGTGGTAATTGTGGGTTTGATTCCAACTTGTTTTTTGGTTTTTTTTTTTTGTTTCTTGAGATTCATGACTTTCTTGACCGCTTCGACTTTTTTTTTAATTAAAATTTGATTTGTCTCACGAGATGATCAAGAGCACCTTATCAAATGCTAATTAAAGTAGTCGAATAACATAATATAGTTGTTGCGACTCGAACTCATAACCATTACTTCTTTCAACGTCTTAAATTGAATTATTACCACTACATCACACTAACTGCAATGCATATTCCAATCTTTTATAGGTGCGTGTGTTCTAAATTAGACTGTTTGTCACACGTTGGTTTGCATAAATGATGCACTGTGGTATCTGATTAGATGGAGATTACACTTCGCTTCTAGAGCGATATTGTTGCACTAAATTCACTTGGATATCAAGCCAAGCCAGCTAATGTATTAGTTTAACAATCAATCTAATTGGAAAGGAACATGAAATTGACTAAGAAAAAGTCTTAGAAGCCCCTTGATCGGTCAAATTGGGTCATGGGTCCGGATCTTAGAAGTGGATTAACAAGGTATAGGCATCAAATCAAATAAGGTTTGGCAGTTTGGTGGATTAATGTATTGGCTTAAAATTGCAATGTTTAACTAAGCACTTAATTAGGAGTTAGGACACTTGTGGCATGGAGTGTGATTTCTTTTGCTAGACTGAGGACTTTGTGCTGTTCATGTTAGATTTTATGGCAAAGTTCTGAATAAAGCTGGGTGGATCTTTGGTTGAAGTCAGATTGAAAAGTGGAGTGGACATTTGTGACTGTGATTCAGCGAGATTTCACCATTTTGGATGGGCTAATTATTCTTTGTGTCACACGTCACAGAAAATACCCCCCGTAACTTGCCATGTGTTAATGTGTTATCAACTTTACTTTTGTTGATTTGATATTCTTATATCCAATCTTGGAACTATACAAACTAAACTCAGATGTTCGTCTTTGCTGTGTCCTATCTTTCTTTTCTTTCTATGGAAGTGCGTCCCCTCTTCTCCTTATCTACACCGAGAACTAGAAGTGAAGTGAAGTGAACCATAGAATGAGGTCTTATCCTTTTGTGGATTTTTATTTTATTTTTTGGTAATGGAGGTTTTTATTTTTATTTTTGTATAAATTTGAAGTGCGATTTAATCTTTTTCCTTATTTTGATAAGAAATTGATAACCTAACTCAACCGTAAGTTGAATTGTAACCTCGGTCAACCTTGCATTTGACAAGTGATACCTTATCTACATATCTCAATAAAAAATATTTTTGGCTTCTAGCTCTTTTTTTTTTTTTTTTTTATTTGAAAGTTTATGGCTAGCTTGCACAGAGACACGTACAAATGACAACAACTTTGAGAGAATAAGGAAAGAATTCAAATTGCATCTCTAACGATCATTTTCTTTATTGTATCTCTAAATGTTACTTTCCTATTGTATCATTAACGATCACTTTCTCTTATTGTATCACTAACGGTTACTTTCTTTATTGTAAATATTGTATCTATTATAAATATTAGAATATATGGACTCTCACAACATATCGAGAGACGTTCTCAATAAAATCCAAATTATGTTATTAGGTCACGTTTGATTACGAAAAAAAAAATGTTCTATAGGAAAAAAAAAAAAAAACATTTTCTTAAGTAAATGATCTTAAGTAAATGTTCAAAAGAAAATTTTCCTACATATGTTTGATTTCACATATAATGAATTTTTTTTTTCTTTCAAAACTCACCAACAACAAGTTTTGAAATAAATGTGAAAACTTATCATATATATAATTATATATTTAATATAATAATTTTCATATTTAAAATATAAAGTTAATGTGTTTTAATATGAAAACTCATTTTCTCAAAAGAAACCGAATTTGTTGATCATCATTATAGGTGGAAAAATATATGTGTCTTAATATAAAAAATTGTCAATTATAAGAAAATATTTCGTGAAAAACTTTGGCTAGCAAATGCAAGAAAAAAGTCATTTTTCTCACGGAATTTACCATTTTCTTAGAACAATTTTCTTTTCCATACAATCAAATAGGTCTTTAATTCAATTTGTTCTTTGCTTGAGTGCATAAATTTAATTTTGTAAACTTTTGTGCTAAAAAAGTTTATGGCTAAGGACGATGGTAGTGATTTGAGCATATATAGAGACAAGGTGTAAATACTCTAATTAGAAAACTCGTCTAAATGAAACCGAAGAAATTAACCGAGATTGATTAAAAAAAAAAAAAAAAAAAAAACCTAATCAAAACCTGAACTTGGGACGGTCAATGGTTTAAAAAACTACTCGAACCTTGTACTGAAAAATTACAATGCTTTACTTTTTCAAAAAAAATATTAAAGTCGTATTGATAGATTTTTGGGAGCATCTCCAACTATTCTTCTAATATGGCGCTAAAATTACCAAGTTTTTTCGTGTTGTTTTGTAAGATTTTTTGTTTATTTTATTTTATTTTTGCAATAAAAATTTATTAATTTTGATTTAAACATGAGTCATACCTCTAAGTCCCCTTCAACCTTGTCTCTTGACAAACTAACTCATCGTCGCACTACAATAAAGTGGGTCTATAGCAATGGATCGAGAAGTTACATCGAAAGTCACATTAATCCTTTGAGTCGTCCATATATGCTGGCACATATAGATACCCGTGTATAACATATACATCGAGGCTACATGAACGACTCTTGTGGGTTAATATATGTGTTTTAAAGTGTGGCTCACTCATTGTCATTCTATTATTTTCCTTGTAATAAATTAATAGAGGTATGTGATGTACCCATTAACTTAACATTTTTATCCAATAATTTACTTAATCCTTTGGTTAATTACCACTTTAATTAAGTTATAACACAAAGCGCACAAAAGAACTTGAAGCTAGATATTAATTAACAATGCTAAGCTGACCGATTTTTATTTTTATTTTTATTTTTTATTTTTATTTTTATTTTTTGAGGATAGGAGGCGGACTCCCGAGACTTTATTTATGCTGCCATGGCTCGAATTACAACTTGTAATTAATTAATCAATTGCGATAAGTTTTTGAAACATTATTGATTAAAACTTGTTGACAAGAAACCGATAGAAGGGCTGAACATTTGGAAGCCCGGCAATATATGTGACGTTGATCGGTCTAATATAATTAGCTAGGAGTCTAGGACGAGGTTGTCTCTTCACTATATATAGGTGGTAGAAAATCCAACACACAATTTTGGATAAAAACTCTGGCTTAAATTAAGCTTAAACCCATTTAGCTAGGCTTTCACGTCAATTAAAATCACGGATTGAATTGAAAAAACCTGTGCCAGCTTGATCTCAAAGACTCAAAACAGTCAAACGACCCGCGACATCCTTTAAAAATCATTGTACGCTAATTAATGACAAGAATAATTATTTGAGTTGGAGTTGAAGCTAGAAAATTGGTAGAGCAATAATTATATATGAGTATATGAGTATTATGTGGCGTGCAAATCTTTTGCACGGTATTATATTTTCTAACCAGGTCACTTTGTTTTGACACAATAATGCCAACTTACTCTTTTTAAAGTAAATTAAATACAAATTTTAGTGATCATCAATGACCGACTTTATACATGATCAAACATATAATCAATTGATCTAATAAAATAGTATTGATCCGCTAATATAATTACATTTGTTCAAAAAAATCATCTACACTCCCCATAAACTTAGCTTTAATTTTAATGCTCGGATAATAGTTGCTGCAAAGATTAATTTGAAATAAAATCTAATTAGGGGGCGTATGTATATTGAGATTATATCAGATTAATCACGCGATGGTTCTGGATCGAATTTGGTGAGGAGTCACATCACCAAACATGGTGCCCCACAAAAAAATGGGGGCAGTCTTTCCTTGTTTTCTAGGAAGTCCTAAAGTAAGACCTTTGCGGCGTCTCCTTGTGCATGGAGTTGGCCACCCCATCAAACTCAGATCATGGAAGGTCCTTCCAGTACTCTAGCCCAGCCCCCAACCATTTTGAGTCCTAGCTAGGAGGCCTTTTGGGCCACATGTGGTGCAACCCTCAATGGCTACGTGAATGAGTGAGTGAGAGGTGAGTGCAATGAACGCGCGTCCAAAGGGATTGTGTTGGAGAGTTAGGGAGGATGGGAGTTCCACATCTTTGTATTAAATGGTTGTGCTTCCTTGTCCACCGACCTTAACAAATTAACAATAATTTGGTCAAGCTCACACTTCCATCTATATATGCTTTAGTCCATGCATATATATAAATTATTATTTTTGCATCTAAGCTGGAATTACTTATCACATGCATGTTTAGGAAAGCAGGACAAAAAGATTTTGGTAGATTTTGTTCTTTTGTTCCATTGTTTGTCTTGTGAAATATTTTGTGAAAGATTGATTCCTAGAACAATGCATGCATGCTTGTTGATTAATTCCTATATATTTATTTGCTAGCTACATAGTCAATTAAATTTGTTTGAAAAGCTAAGGTGCTTCAACTTTAAAGGATCCAGATCAATACCAAGATTTATTTTTTTTTTGAGAAATTGTCAAGATACTAAATAATTAATGTAACCTAAATAATAAAAAAGAACCATATATATATTTGATCAAAAGTTTTCTCACAAAGAACCTAGTCAACTTTAAATGGTGGCAAAAACTTTGCTTCACAGATAAGCCATGTATGTTTATATTCCTTTGAACATTAATGAACTCATGACAATTAATTAAGTTTTAGTAGTCCCTACCAAATACAAGGAATTAGGTTTTTGGTCTCTCGGATTTTAATTTTGTTGCTTTATTAAAACCTACGTTAGATTATGTCACTTGAAAAGCGATGCAACTACTACTACATAGTGTAGTTGACCGAAATTTCAAATAAAGAAATTGAATAGAAAAGATTGAGAGAAAAGAAGATTAAGAAAGAAGAATTGATTTAAAGAGAAGAATTAAAAAGGAGATAAAGAAAATTGAGAATTAAGATTAGAGAGAGAGAGAGAGAGAGAGAGAGAGAAAACTTGTATTTTTTATTGTTATGCTTCTAACTCTGATTACATCTTTATATTTTGATTAAACCCTAATAAATTATATATAAATTATCATACAATATTTATGCTAGTATATATAATCATAATTTGTACTATTTAAACTATCACACCTTGACCTCGAGATACGCACAAAGTCTGGATGGATTGCCCACAGGGCCAGGACCGAGTATAACTGAATATTAAGAAATACACGATAAAACTCATTTATTTATTTATTTATTTATTTTGAGTTTACATTTTAATATTACATAACAAGTCACGCTCTCTACTTCATTATTTAGTATTTTACAAGAACCACTACACATTATTTATCTAACATAGTCTGCCCTTAGCCACTGTACCTTATTTATCTCACAAGATCAGTTGTTGACCTGATCAGGATTCATTCTTCCTTACTTGCTTGGGTGGTACCTGAAATTGTTAGGTTTAATGAGCCAAAGCCTAGTAATTCTCTAATTACACCCTGTTAATGCAAAATATATAAAAAACAATAACAACAACATATATCACCAACCGCGACATTATTAGTTAGTAACCACACCGGTGGACCTCATAATTTTGCCTTAAGGCCAAAACCACACTATAATCATTAATATCATATAAAGTGTCCGTCGACACATGACCAAATTTGGTGGACCACAACAACCACACCGGTGGATCATCGTAGCCCGTCGGCTTCAATCTCACATGTGGATAGTTAGGACAATAGCAAGGTAATAAGAGCGTCAGTGTTAAGACATATATAAAAAATTAACAACATGTAATAAGAAAATCACCTTATTAGATCTGTAAACAAGAATTTTGCAGCGTTCTTTTTTTACTTAATAATGAAAGAAACAAAGATTGTAAAGTTGCCTTAATGTTGAATCGATTTGTTCTATTTATAGTACTGAAAATGATTAAAATAATCTTAAGTCGTTTTCTATCATAATGACATGATAAAAAATAATAAATATGTTAAATATTGTTATCGATCATAATGATCAGATAAAGATGAATGATTCAATTTGTTATAACGAATTCGTTTATATTGAAGAGTCATTGTCGATCATAATGACAAGGAATTCCTACTTATTTAAATATTAAAACATCGTTTTCACTCATAAATTTTAAGATAAGTATAAACAAGCATTCTATTCTCTTCTTATCAAAGAAGTTAAGATGTTACAAGTCATTATCAGTCGTAATGTCAAAGAATTTTCTCGTCCCTATTTATCTAATATTTTATTAAGCTTAGGAAGGTTTTATTTTATTTGAGTTTTTCGAGGTGTAGAATATTTTGAGTGTCACACTCTCCCTCTGTAAAATAAAATTTAGTCCTCGAAATTTAATTAAGTAAAGGTACTTGTAATAGTTGGCTAGTTGCTACCAGTACTAGAGTCTCCATTACTTGATGTACTTTCTTCACGAACCTCATCATCTTCTTCATAAGATGTAAAAATTGTCTCATTAGTAGGACTATCCATGAAATAGTTTTCAAAGTTTACTATATCTTCCTGCAAGACTTTTGGTTCGGGTATTGGGAGAAATAGTTTCGTCTTTAGATCTCTCTTGTGGGTATAAGAAGTTAGTGTATTCTTCTTCTAAAACTCCTATGAAAAATATGCTTTCATTGGATTGTTGATCTATTTCATAATTATTGTGGTTGTAGGCTCCATAATTGATCCAAGAGTTGAGGTCATATGCTGATATGTTTTCATGATCTGAGGATTCTAGGGTGATGTCATCGACTCGTAGGACTCGACTATGTTGGGTGTTCCATAATTTAGCCATGTGGCAGGATCATGTGGCGGTGTTGGTTCCTGATTTTTCAGATACTATGAGGCAGTGGCAAATATTTCCAGAATCAATGTTGTGATATGCCGGTGAAATTTCTTCTTTGTTGCCTCGACTTCCCTCATCGCTACTTATGTATATGTCACAGCCCAAATAATTAATACACGTTTAATTCGTTAATCAGGACAAAATGATCCGTGACGTGGGACTCGCAGTGAGATACGTGTCACCATCGAGGCACGATGGCTGAGGTAAATGTTTATGTTTGTGTGTTGTATGCCTAGTGTATTGTATATATGTAGACTACTAAGTCATTTACGGGTATGCAGATACCAAGACGAGCGAGGACGCGCTTCGAGTCGCATGCCGACTTGGGCCCGAGCTAGCAACTCGTAGGAACGTAACTAGTTACATTATATAGCATTTAAGAAAAAAAAAACAAACAAACAAAACCAACGAGGAAGAAGATGGGGGGGGGCTCAAGCTACCCCATATGCGTCAGGCCGGGCCAGGCCGACCCTGACCCGAGGGAATGGGTCAGACCGACCCGGGTCAGGCAATATCGGGTCGGGTTAACCCGGATCCACCCCAATAAAAAAATAAAAAAATAAAATATATTTAATTATTTAATTAAATTAAACTTATTTTTAATAAAATAAATTCCAAAAAATAGAAAAAAATTCATGAAAGTTCTAGAAAAACTAGGAAAAATTTTGAAAAATCATATTTCGACAAAATAAATAGAAATTGATAAATTTCTAAGAAAAATAAAATATTCAAACTTTTGGACGTGACTTTTACAGGGGTTTTACCTCGAAAAACGCGAAATTGGCAAATTGGTCTCGAAATTTGATTTCGATAGATTTTGACCAATTTAAGAAATTAAAATAATTAATCTTGACTCTAAATTGCAATTGTTAAATATTAGGACCGTAAAATAGCTTTATGAGGTTTTGGGTGTGTACATCGACGCGACGAGAAGTCGGATATCTTAGGAAGCGTGTGGTATGTAAGTAAACTGATCGAGACATTTATTTACATTTCATTCCATTTTTTTATTTATTCTCAGTTATTCAAACCGAATTGCCTTTGAAATCCATATGCTATGACTTATTCAGTTCTCATTTTATGATGTTGTTCATAGCATACATTGTTGTGTATATCATTGATTCAAATTCCTATACTTTGTTATGTTGATTGTTGTGTGTGCAAATGGTATTTAAAAGCATATAAATGGAAAACAGAAAATAAACCATATGCGAGTAAATACCAGAGTTAAACAAGTGATACTGACACTAGGCTAAGTAGTAGTGATTTAGGTCCGGTCGGCAGTGAAACGTGTCGCCCCGACCTAATAATCATATAGCACAAGGGACTCTAACCCAAATGTTACCAGGGACTGTAACCCTGGTGTGTAGACCACCTCAGGGACTCTAACCCCGAGTGTCATACAGTGTCAAGTAACAGATGCCGACATCCCCAGGGACTCTAACCCCATGATTCGCGCACACCTCGATCAAGTACGGGACCTAAATGCAACAACTACTTTTTAAATTTTCAAGAAATACCAAACATGGATTGTCAAGGCATAGGCACATCTACACGCCTAAACAAATAATGAATACAAGTCCTCTTAAACATCAGCCTTTTCTAATTAAACATTTTATTAAATGAAAACTTAGCGGAAGTCTTATTGATTATGCGAAGCAAGAAGTCACAGAAGTCACTGATATAACATGCTATTAGATTGGTTTGTTTATTTTGATTCTAATCCTTTGCGCATTAGTATGTAGTTACATTTCTTGGATTCCATTACCGAGTCATTCTTGAAAGTGAAAGTGGTTCTTGTTTTAGGGTCATTTGATGATAGAAATTCAGCTTTCATAGGGGGTCACTAGACTTTTTGGATGTTAGAGAATTTCTCCACTACTTTGCATGACACACGGGGTAATGTGCCTCGAACGGGGTAACTGGGCCTTCGGGTTTGTTGGCGCAAGAATAACTTGGGTGAGCAGACGAGTTTTACAACTCGGGTATGTTAGCAAATATACATTCCGGTGACAATTAATTCACTTGGAATAGAAAGGCGTAATCGTAAGTACGACCTTTTGAAATTATGATATAAAGCTCAATTTGAAATGAAATGAGATAGATCAGAGCTCAAATTGTAGTGGAAAGGCTGATGTGATGAAAATCACGTCCGACCGACCCTAATCCATTACTACTTAGCCTTAAGTTAGTTTCATATTTGGTTAACTCAAATATCTCTTTTCATGATGTTTCTTTCAATATAGTCGCTATTTAAATTATGTCATTTGATACTTGTTGCCTATTTGGGAATGTGGATCAATGTCTCTCAGTATTACTTAAATAATTTCATGTACTCACCATCTTGTTTGTGACGGTGGGTGCAGATCAACCGAGTAGCAGACCTGACAAAAAGAAGATTGGTGACTACTTCCGAGCCAGTGAAGAACTGCTACGACATATTTGTGTACGTTTTGCATTCTTTTGTATTACATTTTTTATATATACATGATATTTTTACTTTTAGGTTGAGTGATAGGAATATCTGACTAGACACATATTTTATATATCACCACTTTTATTTATATATGCATGTGATCACTATTTCCTGGTTTTTCCACAATAGGTTAGACCTTATGTCCACCAATAGTTTAATAAGACTTTCGCTAAATAATTTGTTAGGTAGTTGAACTATCTCGTTAATTGTAGGAGGTATCATAATTGGTAGGTGTTTAAGTAAGGCTGACTAGTTCCTTGTTAGGTCCTATAGGGGAAATTATGGCTTAATTAAAGGATTAGGTCGGGCGGTGCCCTTATTTGGAGAAAGGGTTGTCACAGTTGGTATCAGAGCCCAGGGTTTATCAAGCTTTACTTACTTTCATGGCTGCAGGCAATATGATACCAACACATTTGGTATCAGAGCCATGGTTTTGAGAAAAGATGGCTTACCGAAGCTTGATAAGTCTAAGATTGTAGAATATGGAATTTCTACACTATGATACCACAACTACAATATGTAGTGAACTACCTACCTTGTCCAGCTAGGAATAATGAAAAGATATAAAAAATTGTAGAAGTTAGAACACTGTAGTTAGATGTGGAAAACCAAATGATTGTCGCCTAGAAACTATTAGTTAGGAAGTTAGTGAATGTGAGTTGGGGATTTGATATATCGATATACATGTTAATTTTGTTATGTGTATAGATGTGTTATCCACATAGTAGTTGATTCGCGTTCGTTATCCATTTGCAGCCAGAGATGGTGGATTCACGCGATAGTGGTGATGCCATCGCGAGCGGTAACCAACCTCGATATTATCAGCGGAGGATTTCCAGAGGCTTTCAGATCGAGTAGCTGCTCAGGAGTCAGTAGTTGGCAGATTTCATCGCATCGATGACTTCCCGATTTGCTCCACCAGCACAGCTAGCACAGACGGCAGGTCCTACTACGACTACTATTTCCCCAATACCGACCGTAGTGTTGGTCGTACCTGTGACACCGGTGCTAGCGGCTTCAACAGTAGAGATAATGTCGACACCATCTTTCATACCTTCATCAGCTAGTTCGACTGCGGTAGTTCAGCTGGTGAAAGATTTATCAGACTGAAATCGGTATATTTCGACAATCAGAAAGATTTTGAGAAAATATAGAAGTGGGTCCTGTCGCAGGAGAAATTACATAGAGTCTTGTAGATTGATGATAGACTCGGAGCGGAGATCTCGTCGTACACCTTACAGCAAGACGTCGATGTGTAGTGGCGTACGACGATAGTTGTTGAGGGAGAGTTTGAGTCTTTGGATGCCTTCAAGACTAAGTTTTATTAGCAGTACTTCCCACCTGCGGTGATGAAGAGGTTGAGGAATGAATTCATGAATTTGAGACAGGGAGCCGACGAGTAGGTGATGAGGTATCGAGACAGATACGGCTATCTAAGGCAGTTTATCGGAGATCTTGCGAAAGAAGATGCAGATGATGTGTATCATTTTGGCAACGGACCGAAGTCGGACATTGGTTATTATGTGGTCAGTTCAGGTGTTAGGACACTGGGAGAGATTTTTGAGCGTGCACTTGCTCACGAGACATTATATGAGTCGAGTGACTGACGAAACACCCTTACAACTGCGATGACACCAGATCAGATGTCCGAGAGTGAGCGGGAGACAAAAGGGCGAAGGACCGAGGAGATGGGATATAGGCGTTCAGGGGGCAATTGTGCCTTATGTATCATCTGCACATGCCCATGATCGGATCAGAGTCAGCCTAGAGCAATCACTTATTTTCGATGTAGCCAAGTTGGACATGTGATTCGAGACTGTCCACACCCAGTGATTGTGATTCCACCACAGCGTTGAGAGGTCGTTCATATGGTTGCACAGCCTGACGCAGATGCTACGCGGAAACTCATTGAAGGTATGGTTCCATTTGTGGTCATTAAGCTTATGTTTTATTTGATTCAGGTTCTATAGTTTCTTTCATTTATGGTCGCATGGTCGGCATTGAAACCGGTTAGTGTCGAAGTCCATTTGATTTTGAGTATTGTAGTCGGAGATAAAGAGTGTCAACCATAATTGTGAAAATGCTCCAAATTTCTAAGTATTCACAAAAACCACCAATCCTATTGTTCAACAACCACAAAAAAAAAACTTACAATCCTCTAAATATGCACAAAAAGAATTATCAATCTAAAAGTCATGTAAACAACTATAAAAGTTACATGAAATGCTTTAAATTCCTCATCTCTCACTTGGAAACCAGATTATGGTAGGTATTGTCACAGGGATATGGGCAATCAATGGCACTAACTCCTACTCGATCGAAGAACCAGATCACCCTCGATAGGGCCACGCTCTGCAAATATTGCAAAATAGATCAAACTCATGATAAAAAAATACGAAACTGCAAAAAAACTATCTCCATTTACTGTGCAAAAGAAAACAATATATTTAACTATAATTTCCGACGATACATGGCTACTTCTGTGTCCAACTAACACAATTTATTAGAAGGGGGAATCTGAGAACCTACCTATCTTGTGTGTCCAACGATGATCACCCTTCTCATGACATCTTTGAGGGCCTTAAAGTCATAAAAGAAGTGTATGAAGCATTGAGATCTAGTCCACAATGGAATGAGTTTTGTTCTTGATTATGGAACAAAACCCCATGTCATCCAATTTGTTTTTTTAGGTGAGTATTGAAGCGGTACTTATTTATTATATATATATATATATAATAAAGTAATAATTTAAGAAAATTGTGGGCTATACAACAATAAGACTTTTATATCGGGTCAAAAACAAGGCACCCATCAAAGAATCCCACCATAGCTAACGAAGCACCCATAAAAAATCCCACCATAGATCTTTATGAGCTGCGAAAATAACCGTAGCAAAAGCCAAGAGATAGCGAACCCAACCAAAACAATCAACATGTCAAACATAAAAATAACCCATATCATCCAAAACATGGCAAAATGAACATAACTACAAAACCCAGATCACAACAGAGAAATGCAGTTCACATTTCATTGTTACAAGATAGAACAAGCATAACCACAAAACACTAAGCATGCAAGAGAAGAGCGAGAACAAAAACTTCTAAACCAAACAAAATACACAACATTAACTTAATAGATCAAGTGAAGAACACCAACAAATGCACATGAAAGCCAAACTGGAGGAAAATGTGAGCAGATACAATTGTATTATTTGTAAGAGTTTTTGAAGAAACTGTCAGCTAATCAATCAACCTGAATGGTTCCATTTATAGAAAATATAACCAGACTTCTAAATTTCCATCCAAGTGTATTATTTGTAAGAGTTTAACTTGTGGTTGTTAATATGAGGTTTAGCACAATTTCACCCAATAGCAGACTCTTCAGATAGATAACATAAGCTCTCAATTGAGTTACCAGAAGAATCCTTGGTTATATATACCTAAAAATAGAAAAGAAACATTTTAAGCATTTTTTCCCTGCGTGACATCAAACGAAGAGCACATAAAAAAGAAGTCGAATCTACCCGCTTGAGTGGTATTGAACCATTGGAACTATGCTTCAAGACGAATAAATGCTCTATCCAAGAATGATAAGATTTTGCTACTTTCACTAGATGAAAACTCATTCCTTTTGGTTCTACGAACAAGATCTAAGAATATAGGTAGATAAACGCAATTCTTTGGTCCAAGTCAAAAAAGAGAATGAAGGAACTCAATACAAAGAAAAACTTTACCATGTAAAATTAGAAACAAAGTTGGTGGGTTTCCATTTGAGGGTGCTGAGGAACAAATTCTTCGACACTTTTTGTAAATATTAAAAAAAGTTAAACATGAATCCCATTAAAAGAAGTGGAATTTTGATATACCTAGTAAAACAAAGTCTTAAAATTACCTTAAAGCTTCAGCACCCAAGATTTGCTCTTGAGGAATCCAACCAGTGTCCAATAATGTCCAAGCAAATATGAATATCCCAACGCCTATTGGAGTTGTAACAGTGTATTAAAGAAGAATTAAAGAAAAAAAAAGAAGTTAAGTAGTTCTTAAAGCTGCCTGCAAATCGAGAGAGTTAGCTTAAAGAGAAGAAATGAGAATATACTCAAAGCATATCTAAGCAACTACATGTACTGACCAGATTAGCAGTTGATGAAAACCTTCATCCCATAGAAAACCCCTGGGAAAAAAATCGGCTTGGAACAATTTGTATAAAGCTCAAGAGGCCAATATGGAACAAAATTATCACCTTTGTTATGCTAAAATAGCATTTAACAACATACAATCATCACTTTACGAACATGAAAACACAACCGCAAAAGAGAGATGACCGTAGAATGTGTTGAACTCACACTAGAGGATCTAGCAAGGGCAATTTTAGATTGACCGTAGAAGTAACCAATGCCACCCACCAAATTTGCCATAGCAGACTCTACCAACATTCATTGATCGAGAATCCACACGAAAGGTTCTGGTGATGTATACCCCCCAAAAGTAAGAGACATCATCACAAACGAATTAAATTAAGAGAGGGAATTACAAAATAAACTTTGTTAGGGTAAATACCTTGTTGGTTAGACTAAAACTCTTCTGGAATTTTTCTGCAAACTCTCTTTGCTCTTGCTTGAGTCGACTGTCAAGCAACTCTCCTAAGAAGTTGCCACAATTTTATTTGAACTCCAAATAAGGAAACAAATAAAGAAAAGAAAATGAGTTTTTATATACCAACTGCATCACCTTCTAAAATAAAATCCTAGATGACAACCATGTAAAACAATAAAAGCAGAGTTATCAAGCATTTCAAAATCAACACAACTAATAAACCGATTACAAAATCAACACAAATAATAAATTGATTACAAATGCAAAACATGCAAGATATAAATAACTTATCTTCATATACTTCAACTATAAAAAGAACATAAACCGATCTACAAATGCAAACAACACACGCCAGACAAAATTTGAGAAACATTGTGTCACAAACCTCAACAACCAAAGGAAATCTCGGATTTACATGTTCTAACAACCACATCTAACCTCTAAAAAAACACACCATATCTCCTACACACTAATTTGCAAACTTCAAACCAACAAAAATAGAAAATTAAAGAAACGACCAAGAAAATATAACAGAGCAGGCACAAATTGAAGACAGAGAGAACGAAAAACACATCAAATAAGATAAATCGATAACCAGCGTAAACACAAGATCGACGAGATCTGAGAAATATTTCGTCACAGAATTCAACATCAACATTTTACACGTTCTAACGACAAGAAAATAGCGAAAACACCAGAACTTCCCCCAACAGAGTAACATCTTCAAAAGCCACACAAAGAGGGACAACGCAGACGACGACGGCGAGGGACAGACGACGACATACAAAGCGGACGACGGCGAGGGCTTATGCGACAGTGACGACAGAAGGCACGAGCTCCGACAAAGAGCAACTCAAGCTCCGAACACCACCGCCAAAACCCACCAAATCCAAACCCCCATTTCCAAATCTCTTCAAACAACACCAAATCTTCCAAACTAGCTCTCCAATCTCCATCCAACAAAGCCGTAATCGCCTCGATGATAGAGGTTTGAGGAGAGATAGAGAGTTTAAAACAAATAAATATTTCATCTATTGATGCACGAATCTCGAAATCGACTACGAATTTTTGGTGGAGTTGCCTACAAACTATTTCCGTCTCTATTCCGGTCGCTATTTAGAATTCTAACCATTTCTTATTAGAAACGGAATTTCGATGTTTCTAATTTACATTTTTTTTTAGTGTATGGTGGGGAGATGCCTAATAGAAATCGACGGGGCTAGCATCATATCATGAATTCATATCGATTGTTGGTTAGCAACATATCATGTTCATATCGATTGTTTTATGAAAACAGTGATATTTGAGATTCCTGGGCGTCTTGTATTCATGTATAGCGGTAGTATACCGAGAGCCGAGGGCGCTCGAGGTTGGCTTGCAACTAGTGGGGAGATGGAGACTCTGGTATCGGTATATACCGTTGCAGAGAATCATGGACCTAAACTTGAAGAGATTCCAGTTATGTGTGAGTTTCCGGACGTGTTTTCGGAAGACTTACCTGGATTACCACACCGATGGAGATAGATTTCATTATTGAGTTGGTGCCCGGTACAAAACCGATATCCATACCACCATACTGCATGGCTCTACGAGAACTGGAAGAATCGAGGAAACAATGGCAAGAATTGAGCACCGGTCATGTTTGTGAAGAAGAAAGACGATATTTTAAAATTGTGTATTGATTACAAACAATTGAACAAGGTCACAATCAAGAACAAATATCCATTAAGGCGTATGGACGATTTATTTGATCAGCTGAGAGGAGCGCAATTTTTCTCCAAGATAGATCTACGATCAGGATATCATCAGTTGAGGATCAGGGAGGATGATAGATACCTAATAGCGTTTAGTAAGAGCTATGGACATTGTCAGTTCACAGTCATGCCATTTGGTTTGGCTAATGTTCTTGCCATGTTTATGGATTTGATGCACCGAGTGATGAGACCATTTCTTGATCGATTTGTGATCGTGTTTATTGATGATATATTTGGTGTACTCGAAGTCTCGAGAAGATCACGAACAACACCTCAGGGAGACGTTGTAGACTTTGAGAGAGCACAAACTATAAGCCAAATTCAGTAAATGTGAATTTTGATTGTCTGAGGTCAAATTTTTGGGTCATGTTGTTGGAGCTGAAGGTATTGTTGTAGATCCAACAAAGATTCAGGCGATTTTAGATGGCCCAACGCCGACGTCAGTGACAGAAATTAAGAGTTTTCTAGGGTTACCAGGCTATTACCAAAGGTTCGTGAAGGATTTCTCAAAGATCGCTTCACCAATGACCAAGTTGACCCAAAAAGACATTAAGTTTTAGTGGTTTAAGGAATGCGAGGAGGCATTTGCTCAGCTGAAGCGATTGTTGACTACCGCACCAGTTCTGATGTTGCCAGAGGCTGGAAAGGGTTTCATAGTGTACACAAATGCTTCACATATAGGTTTAGGTTGTGTGTTGATGCAAAAGAAGGGTAAGATGGTTTATGCGTCAAGACAACTGAAGGTACATGAGAAAAACTACCCAACTCATAACTTAGAGTTGGCGGCGGAAGTGTTTGCTCTGAAAATATGGATACATTATCTGTATAGAGAGAAATCAACACTCTATACTGACCATAAGAGTTTGAAATATCTCTTCACACAGAAAGAGCTGAATATGAAACAGTGCGGATGGTTAAAATTTTTGAAAGACTATGATTTTTCTCTTGAATATCATCCAGGAAAAGCTAATGTCGTTGCTGATGCGCTAAGTAGGATTCCGACTTGAGATGCTGAGACCGTTCGATGTCATATGACGCACGAGTATGGTTTACTTAAGCGGCGGCGAGACTGAGTCAGTCGGATATTTCTAATGACACAAAGGTACTAATTTGTGCTCAGGTGAGACTTCAGACCGTGTCGACTCAAAGAGTGTCAAAGGATCATAATACTAACATTTTATATCCGAGATTAAGTGAGTTAGCCTAGGGTCTCGAATATACTGACTAAACTGAGACAACAGATCAATGTCTCAAATTTTGAGGCAGATTGTGGATACCGACAAAAGCAGTGCTGAGAGATGAGATTCTTCAGGATCCACATCATTCCCAGTTCATTGTTCATCCAAGAAGGACCAAAATGTACCATGATATGAAAAAAATGTTTTTGGTGGTCTGGATGAAAGTGCACATATCGGAGTTTATTAGGAACTGTGGGACCTGCTAGTAGGTGAATACAGAGCATCGTAAACCTGGAGGATTACTACAGCCGCTTCCCATTCCACGATGGAAGTGGGAAGGCATAGCCATAGATTTCATTCGATGATAGCGAGGACTATTCAACGACATGATTACATATGGGTGATTGTGGACAAATTGACGAAATCTACCCATTTCATATCAGTTGCATCTCATTACACATTTGACTAACTGAGTGTATTGTTCGAGATAGAGATTATCAGGCTGCATGGAGTACCTTTGACTATTACATCAGACGTAGATGCTACGTATACGTCCAGAATGTGGCGGAGTATACAGGAGCAGTATGGTACACGCTTACATTTTAGTACAGCCTTTCACCCTCAAACCGATGGGCAGACTGAGAGGTTGATTCAAACTCTCGAAGATATGCTAAGGGCGTTTGTACTTAAGTTTGGCGGATCGTGGGAAGAGTATTTACCATTGTGTGAATTTGCATACAACAATAGTTATCAGGCGAGCATTGAAATTGCGCCATTTGAGGCGTTATAAAGCGGATCATGTCGTTCACCATTTTGTTGGGCTGAACTAGAAGATCAGGATTTGTTAGGGTCTGAAATTGTTGTTGATCACATAAAAAACGTAAGATAGATTCGCCATAAGCTTAAAGGAGCCCAGAAGAGGCAAAAGAAGTATCCAGACATGTATCGCAGCGATCTCACGTATGATAAGGGAGCTTTAGTGTGTCTAAAGGTTTCTCCTCGTAAGGGTCATCATCGATTTGGTTTGAAAGGCAAATTAGCACTAAGATTCATCGGGTCTTTCAAGATCAAGAAACGGGTTGGAAAGGTTGCATATGAGTTAGAATTACCTCCACAGATGTCGGGAATTCATTCGGTGTTTCATATTTCGATGCTTCGACTAGCTAAGTCAAATGTAAGCTCGAGAGACCGACAGTGGATTTCAGTCAGATTGATTTGAATGAAGATATCTCATATGAAAAGCAACTAGTTCAGATTCTTGACCGAAAGGTACAGCAGTTGAGAAGCAAGTCTATCCCGAAGGTATTAGTCAAGTGGCAGTTTCATGGAGATTCAGAACTCACTTGGGAACGGAAGACTATATGCAAGACATATTTTCGTACCTCTTTGAGTCAGGTATATTTAAAATTCATTTAGTTTAAGTTCTAGGACGAACTTCCCATTAGTTGGGAAGTATTGTCACGACCCAAATAATTAATACACGTTTAATTCGTTAATCATGACAAAATGACCCGTGACGTGGGACTCGCAGTGAGATACGTGTCACTACCGAGGCACGGTGGCCGAGGTAAATGTTATATTTAAGTGTTGTATGCCTAGTGTACTATATATGTGTAGATTACTAAGTCATTTATGGGTATGCAAATACCGAGACGAGCGAGGACGCGTCTCGAGTCGTGTGCCAACGTGGGCCCAAAGTAGCAGCTCGTGGGGTAAGCGTAACTAGTTACATTATATTGCATTTAAGAAAAACAAACAAAACCACAACACTAGTGAGGAAGAAAATGGGGGTAGCCCGACCCGGCCGACCCTGACTCGATGGGAGCTGGTCAGAGCGACCCGAGTCCGCTTGGACCGGGTCGAGTCGACCCTGGTCCGGTTGGACTGGGTCGGGTTAACCCGAATCCACCCCAATAAAAAATAAAAATAAAATAAAATAAAATATATTTAATTATTTAATTAAATTAAACTGATTTTTAATAAAAGAAATTCCATAAAATAGAAAAAATTCTGGAAAATTCCAAAACAATTAGGAAGAATTCAGAAAAACTATATTTCGACAAAATAAATAGAAATTGATAAGTTTCTAAGAAAAATAAAATATTTGAACTTTTGAACGCGACTTTTATGGGGTTTTTACCTCGAAAAACGTAAAATCGACAAATTGATCTCGAATTCGATTTCGACCAATTTAAGAAATTCAAATAATTAATCTTGACTCTAAATTGATAATTGTCAAATATAAAGATCGTAAATGAGATATTACGGGGTTTTGGGTGCGTACATCGACTCGATGAGAAGCCAAATAGCTTAGGAAGCGTGTGGTATGTAAATAAACTGATTGAGACATTTATTTACATTTCATTCCATTTATTTATTTATTTATTCTCGGTTATTCGAACTGAATTGCCTTTGAAATCCATATGCTATGACTTGTTCATTTCTCATTTTATGATGTTGTTCAAAGCATACTCTGTTGTGTATATCATTGATTCCAATTCCTATGCTTTGTTAGGTTGATTGTTGTGTGTGGAAGTCAGTGATATAACATGCTATTAGATTAGTTTGTTTGGACCGAGTCATTCTTGAAAGTGAAAGTGGTTCTTGTGGTTAAAATCATTTGATGATAGAAATTCAGCTTTCATACGGGGGTTACTAGAATTTTCGGGATGTTAGAGAATTTCTCCACTACCTTGCTTGACACACGGGGTAACGTGCCTCGAACGGGGTAACCAGACCTCGAGGTTTGTTGGCGCAATAATAACTTGGGTGAGCATGACGAGTTTTAAAACTCGGGTATGTTAGCAAATATACATTCGGTGATGATTAATTCACTTGGAATAGAAAAGGCGTAATCGTAAGTACGACCTTTTGAAATTATGATATAGAGCTCAATTTGAAATGAAATGAGATAGATCATAGCTCAAATTGTAGTGGAAAGGCTGATGTGATGAAAATCACGTCCGACCGACCCTAATCCATTACTACTTAGCCTTGAGTTAGTTTCATATTTGGTTAACTCAAATATCTCTTTGCATGATGTTTTTTTCAATATAGTCGCTATTTAAATTATGTCATTTGATACTTGTTGCCTGTTTGGGAATGTGGATCAATGTCTCTCAGTATTACTTAAATAATTTCATGTACTCACCATCTTGTTTGTGACGGTGGGTGCAGATCAACCGAGTAGCAGACTAGACAAAAAGAAGATTGGTGACTACATCCGAGCCAGTGAAGGACTGCTACGACATATTTGTGTACGTTTTGCATTCTTTTGTATTATGTCTTTTTATATATACATGATATTTTTACTTTTAGGTTGAGTGATAGGAACATCCGACCAGACACATGTTGTATATATCACCACTTTTGTTTATATATGCATGTGATCACTATTTCCTGATTTTTCCACAATAGGTTAGGCCTTATGTCCACTTGTAGCTTAATAAGACTTTCGCTGAATAATTTATTAGGTAGTTGAACTATCACGTTAACTGTATGTGGTATCATAATTGGTAGGTGTTTAGGTGTTTAAGTAAGGCTGACTAGTTCCATGTTAGGTCCTATAGGGGAAATTAGTGCTTAATTAAGGGATTAAGCCGGGCGGTGCCCTTATTTGGAGAAGGGGCCGTCACAGTATATTAGTGATGCGGAGCTTTGTGAGCTTTGAGGGGATGTGTTATTGGGCCCTCCAATATAGTAATCTTTATTGCCTGGAGAGATTTTTGTGTTCTATTTCTTTCCCATTGATATGTACTTGTAAATATACTTTATTTAATAATATCTTCAGATGCATGAGACGATGCAGATGTCTAAATGAATAGATGTGGGTAGGACTTTTGCATTTCAAACTTTAATTCCCAAGTAGCCTCTTCTGTTGAATGATGTTGCCAAAGAACTTTTACCAATTCTACTCGACGATTACGTAATTGTTGAACCTTGTTGTTTAGTATTCGGATTGGTTGTTCTTGATAGAAAGAGTCTAATTCAATATATAGATCTTTCAATTGAATAATATGCGAGGAATTGGGCTTATATTTTCTCAAAATTGACACATGAAAGATGTCATGTATTTTACCCAGTGCTAGAGGTAGATCAAATTTATATGATGTTTCCCCGATTCATTCAACAATGGGGAAAGGATCAATAAAATGGGGAGCTAACTTTCCTTTTTTCCCAAAATGTTGAATTCCTTTAATTGGAATTACCTTTAGAAAGATGAGTTCATTAGCTTGAAATTATGTTGATTTTTGGCTTGAATATGCGTAAGTCTTTTAACGACTTTGGGCTGTTTTTAGTCGATTCTGTATTATTTGAATTTTCTGGTTGGTTTCGGCTATTATCTCTAGTCCTAACAATACCTTATCTTCTTTATCTAACCAACATGTTGGAAATCGACATGGTCTACCATATAATGTTCGTATGGAGCCATTCCAATACTTGTTTGGTAATTATTATTATAAGCAAACTCCGCTAAGTGAAGATATTTGCTCCATCCATTTTGGAAATCGATTATACAAGCTCGGAGCATATCTTCCAAAATTTGAATAGTTCGTTCACTTTGTCCATCTGTTTGTGGATGATAAGCAGAGCTCATAGCAAGCTTTATTTCCATATGTTTTTAAAAAGATTTCCATATTTTCGATGTAAATCTATGGTCTCGGTCAGAGACGATGGTTAGTGGAATACCATGGAGTCGCACGATTTCTCTTTCATATAAATCTGGCAGACTAGCTGGTGTGTCAAAAGATTTTATGGGTAAGAATATAGTTGTTTTCTTAAGTCCATCAACGATTACCCATAATATGTCTTGTCCTTTGTAATTTCTTGGAAGTGTGGTGACGAAGTCCATTGTTATATTATCCCATTTCAATTTTCATATTAATAAATATTGTAACAATCTGGCTGGTCTACTATGTTCAACTTTAACTTGTTGACAATTAAGACACCTTGAAACATACTTGGCTATTTCTCGTTTCATACCTTTAAACCAATATTGTCGTTTGAGATCGTGATACATTTTATCGCATCCTGGATGTATTGAAAACTTTGATTGATATGCTTCTAGTAGTAATAGAGTTTTAATAGCAAGGTCTTCAGGTACTACCATTCTATCGGAAGATATATACCATTCAGGTAAAGCTTTTTTGGTTTATAATTTATTCTTATTTTGAATCAATTTTGGGTCATTCTGTTAAGCTAGTTTCACTTGTAGTCGAGTGGTATAATCTAATGTTATATTTGTAAGAATAATTTGGTAGTATTTCCCTTAATGATTAAGTCATTTTGCTCAATGGTGCGATGCGTATTCCATTTGTGAAGCTTGATCTGATTAATCAGAGGATTTGATCTACTAAGGGCATCTGCTACAATGTTAGCTTTTCTTGGGTGATATTGGTGAGCAAAGTCGTTATCTTTTAGGAGTTCTAACCATTTTCTTTGCCTAAGATTTAAATGCGGTTGAGTATAGATGTATGTAAACTTTTATGATATGAGTAGCTAGTAATTTTTTCTCCGTAAAGGTAATGTCTCCAAATTTTTAGGGTAAAGACTATAGCGGCTAATTCTAAATCATGGGTTGGATAATTCTTTTCATAGACTTTTAATTGTCTAAACTCATATGCAACTACTTTTCCAGATTGCATTAAAACAACTCCTGACCCATTATGGGATGCTTCTGTATAAATAACAAATTCATTACCACTAACAAGGGTTTTCATTACAGGTGTGATTGTTAGTCGTTTCTTAAGTTATCTAAAAGCATTTTCGCAATTTTCATCCCACAAAAATGTGATATTTTTCTTGGTTAATCTAGTGATGTGTTCAGCCAGTTTGGAAAAGTCTTGAATGAATCTTCAGTAATATCTTGGTAGCCCTAAGAGACTTCTACTTTCTGTGATAGAGGTAAGTGGTTTCATTGAAGAATTGATTCTACTTTTTTTGTCTACTTCAATCCTTTTTTATGAAATCACGTGACCTAAAAAATTGACATTTTTCCTCCAAAACTCACATTTACTCAATTTTGTATACAATGGTGATTGATAAGAGTTTGGAGAGTGATTCGAAGATGTCTCTCGTGGTCCTCATACGTGGATGAATAAATTAGGATATCATCTACAAATATGACAATGAACTTATCAAGATGATCTCAAAGAAATACGAGTCATTAGATCCATGAATGTTGCTGGAGCATTGGTTAATCCAAAAGGCATTACTAAAAATTCACAATGTCCGTAACGAGTGCGAAAAACAATTCTAGGTACGTCTGATAGTTTTACTCTCAATTGACGATATCTTGATCTAAGATCAATTTTTGAAGAATATTTGGCTCCTTTTAATTAGTCAAAGAGATCATCGATTCTTGGGAGTGGGTATCAATTCTTTATGGTCAAAGCATTCAATTTTCTATAGTATACACAAAGTCTTAAGGTCTCATCTTTCTTTTTGACAAATAAGACAGGAGCGCCCCTATGAGATGTACTTTTTTGAATAAACCCTTTCTCTTCTAATTCTCAAAGTTATTTATCTAATTCCTGCAGTTTCTTGAACGACATTCTATATGGTGTGATGGCGATGGGATTCGCTCCTAATATAAGATCAATTTGAAAGTCAAATTTTCTAACAGGAGGAAGTCCTTGTAACTCATCTAGAAAAACTTTTACAAATTCTCTTACTACATGAATATCGGTGGTGTTAGTGTTTTCAATGGCATAATTGAGAAATACTTATGGGTTTTTCTTATCCTCAGGGAAGTCTTTAAGAGCAACCATTATAGTTATATGGATCTTTTGGGTTTGACCATTTATTATAAGAGTTTGTCCAGTTAGAAGGGTTAGATATACTTTTTTTCTTTTCGCAATCAATTTGATCACGATATTGAGTTAACCAATCCATTCCTAAAATTAAGTCATATCCTATTATATTCATAACTATAGGGTCAACTAAAAATATTTTATCATGTAGTCTAAGTCTACAACTAAGTCTACACGAATTACACAATTTTTCTGTTGTGGTAGTACTTCCCAGTGGTGTTTGAATTCTAAGAGTATCCTCTAAATTCCCTATTCGTAATTCTAAGTTTTTTTCTATTTCTTTAGAGACAATAGAGTGAATAGCACCAGAGTCAAACAATACTTTAATTTGCGTATTAAAAGAGGACATGTACCTTCGACTCCGTCATTAGGTAGTAATACTTCTACGGAAGTGGCATTGATTCGCCCGAAGTTCCTGGCTGGTTGGCGATTTTGTGGATGCCCTGGGAGTTGACTAGGGTGAGGTGGAATACTATTTAGGTTTCGAGGACAGTGACGGGCTATATGTCATGGTTGATTACATACATAGCATGTTCACTTTGATGTTTATGCTAGCTGACCTTGTTGGATCGCAAATGATGGGTGAGTTAATTCTTGGTTTCTCTCGCCACGAAAATTGTTAAAGTTATTTTTTTCTTGCCTACCAAAATTATTTTGAGTTTCATTTTTTTCTTCTACCCTAGCATATGAATGTTCACCTAATGGATATTTTCTTTTAAGGTTTATTTGATTCCAATTTCCTTTTCCACTTTTTCATATCTTTCTATTCCGAAACTTTTCATCTTGTTGGATTTCTGCCTGGACTGCTAAAGCTCCCTCAATTAGTGCTCTATAATTTTTATGCTGAAACGGTGCTAATGCACGTCGAATGTCATATCTTAGCCCAAAAAAGGATTTTTCTACCCTATCTTGCTCATTCGCAACCATAGTTGGCGCATATCGAGCTAACTCAGTAAATTTGGCCTCATATTCTTGTACTATCATTCCTTTATGAGTTAACCGAGTAAACTTAGCTTTGAATTGTGCCCTCAAAGTTTTAGAAAAATATTGTTGGATGAATAAAGCTTCAAAATCTTCCGATTTCATTATTTTTGTATCAATACTAGGGTCATTTTGTATCATTTCCCACTAATTGGATGCTTGACTAATTTGTTGATATGAGGCTATTGAGACCCTAACTTCTTTTGGCATTCTCATAACATTTAATGCCTTTTTTGTTTCCTTTAACCATTTATCAGCTTTTTTGACATCGGGTGCCCCTATCATAAGTGTTTGGACTTAATCGCTTAAAGTCACGGATTAAGGTTATTATGTTTGTAGCTTCATTGGTTGTGTTTTGACGATACACTACTGGCTGGTCTTCAGGTTGCTGGTTACATGTCGTTGACTTAATATATTTTAGGAAACTTTGGAATAATTGGTTCATAGTTGATTCTCGCGTTTAGTCTATGGGTTCAGTTCCTGAATGTTTGTTATTTATATGGGTGTCCTCAATTGTATTTTCAATCATAGTAGGGTTTTCACTCACAACTTGATTTTCAGTAGATATCATAGGTGGCAAACTCTGCATAAATAGAAGTTATTTTAGTGCATAAATATATTATTTTATTATATATATATATATTATTCCATAGGTATAGGTAGCTATGTTATCCAGGCTATTGGAGTTGATGTTTTATTAGTTTCCACTTTATTTCATTTCATGTTGGAAAATCATAACAAGTACCTCCCTCATATCCATTGAGCTAATACGTCTCATATCGTCTTGACTCAACGATAAAAGTTATGGTCAAGTTTAATTTTTCTACGCATACAATGTTGTCTACAGATTCTCTTTTTACATATATAATCATAGCCTTTTGCAAATTTAGACGCCCGTGACTGCCCCTCTCCTAATCTAGGGCACTGCCCGGCTTAATTCCGTAATTAAGCCCTAATCCTATCCACACTAGACTCGACTACGTATTAGTCAGCTTTTACAACCTAAACACCTCTTTTCTCGTATTCAGGATGAGTAATACACTAGTCTTACCAGTTTATAAAATTTAGAGTTAATTAAAACTTTTTATTAAATTAATTATTTAACAAAAATCTTATTGATTATACAGAAGCAATTAGTAACTTATGCGGAAGCCATTTATAAAATCGAAGTGTGGAAAACCAGGAAATGACATCACATATATAAAGTCTTCGAAATGCTGTGAAACAATAAAATAGTCCAATTCAAGTTGGGGAACTAACACTCAACCCAATATACAACCCTAAATAGTATCTGCAAGACATACATAACATATACAATCAAAATACCAAAAGAAGACCTACAATCGATGCAGTGACGCGCCGCGGGCTCAGGGATAATCGTCGATCTTCTTCTTGCCCGGCCTGTTGGTAGACGACTATGCACCCACCGTCATAAAAAAGACGGTGAGTACAAGAATAAAATAGTAATCCCCGATGACAAGTTTAATTTGCATTTCCAAATATTCAAATGGTGTTTAAAAGCATATAAATGGGAAAACTGGAAAATAAACTATAAGTGAGTAAATACCAGAGTTAAACAAGTGATACTGACACTAGGCTAAGTAGTGGTGATTTAGGTCCGGTCGGTAGTGAAACATGTCACTCCGACTCAATCATTATATAGCACAAGGGACTCTAACCCAAGTGTTACCAGGGACTCTAACCCCGGTGTGTAGACCACCTCAAGGACTCTAACCCCGAGTGTCATACACTGTTAGGTAAAATGTGTCGACATCCCCTGGACTCTAACCTCGTGAGTCGTGCACACCTCGATCGAGTACGGGACTTAAATGTGAAAACTATTTTTTAAATTTCAAGAAATACCAAGTATGGATTGTCAAGGCATAAGCGCATCTACACATCTGAACAAATAAGGAATACAAGTCCTCTTAAACATTTATAAGATGTTCCCTAGCCTAATAGCATGCTATTTATCATTCAATTCACATTTAAAACAACAAGAATAGACATAGCATGAGATAGAATCAATGAATCAAATCAAATGAATGGATATCATGAAAACTAAATTCATCAAGTGTATAGACACAAAGAACACATGATATAAGAATACGAAGGCAAAATAGTCAAAAGTGACATGCAAGGACAACAATTAATAGAAATGAAATGCCAAGTAAATTTGTCATTGGGTATACTCACAACAACAAAGTAAAGTCCTAACTTTACTGGCCTCCCGATACTGTAAATCTTGTATTCGCTCTCCCATACCCTTTTCCTAGGTTCCTAAGTTTAGTTTCTCATTAGTTCAAATATAGTGGGTTCTAAGCTCAATTTAGTTGTGTTTATTTTATATTCAAATTGGTTCAATAGACTTTAAATCCATCTTCCTAAATCAGGATTAAGTTTCAATTTTAGTCCTATATTGTAATGCACTTTTAGGGATGAAATGGTCCAAATATCAAAATTCTCCATCAGTAAAATTATTTTTGGTCTCTCTCTTAGCATTCCGGAAAGTTTTAGTTTGCAAAATTCTAATTTAAAATGAAGGTGATGTCATAAACATAGGTCTAATTGAAATTTAATCAGACTAGCAGATTTAGAAAATCTATTTCTCCCAATCTATAGTTTTAAAAATGTGATTTTTGGTCACAAGACATTAAATATGCCCAAATACTACATACTAAAAATCAGCCCATTTGGATAAATATTTAGAGAGTTATGCCTTTAACAAGTTTAGTTTCAAAACTTTCATTTTTAATTCCAGCACCTAATTGTAAAGCATATTTGGACATAAAAGCATTTGAATAAAAATATCTTTACTTAATAAAATTTATTCCCCTTTAAATAAGCTTTCAAATGCCACTAGTTTGGATCAATTTGGATCTAAAATGAGCATATTATGACTAAATTACCCAGGTTAATTCCTAATGCAACATGCAGAATTCTAGTTTTGGTGTTGCAATTTCAAAAATTCATATTTTTATGATTTCAAAACCAAATTAAGAACTTCAATATAGATAGATTATCAGCTTGAAATGAGGAATCCAAATATATAAATCAATTGTAAATACTCAATCATCTACCATCTGAAATTAGCCTAAAACCAGAACTTGTTCTAATGTCAACTAAAAAGATGTGTACCTAGTTGATGTAGCACCCTAGCTTGAGAATTTCTCACCAACTCCCATGGATTCCTTCAACACCTTGATGATTCATTGATCTCCAGCAATTCCTTCTTCTTCTTTAGCAAAAATGAATGAGTGATTTGGTTTGCATGTTGTTTGATTACTAATGTTGTATATCAAGGTGATGTTCCTTCATTGGGACTGAGGCTATGTTGTTGTTGTTGTTGTTGTTGTTGTTGTTGTTGATGATGATGATGATAATGTTCCTTCCTAACCCTCGATCTCCATAGATTTATGTATCCCGAGGAATATCTAATGGTCCACCTCTTGCCATATATCCCACTAACTCAACCTCAAGTGGCACCATTTCATTACTCACCTAGTTCCTAGATGTGTCAATGTGTATCTCTAGACCAATCCTATGTTTTCCATTTAATTTACTCAATTATAGGCCTTTGATTTGATTTACATTAACAAACACAACCATAGACTTATAAGTAATTCCTTATTTTATATTAATATTAAATAAGACTTACAAAAAAGCTAACTACCCGGTTCCAAGACTTACAAAAAAGCTAACTACCTGGTTCCTCGGCTCGCATGCTACTCGAGGCGTGTCCCCGCTCTTGTCTCGACGCCTATAACTATACAAACCGACTTAGTAAGTCTACACAATACATAACACTAGGCATACATCAATACAAAAATACAATATACCTCGGCCGCATGCCTCGATCGGTGCACGTATCACGGTGTAGGTTCCACGTCAAGGGTTGGTGATCCTGATTAAGGAATTAAACGGGGTTAGAGATTTGGGCTTTGACACGCCCCATCCCGCCTAAACGTACCAGTACTATTTTTATATTTAGTTCTGATGATCTGTCACACCAAGGCCATAATAATTAGTATAATACGCATACTACATCTTTTTACTAAGTTACTTAATTTTGTGGATCTTTATATATACATATATATATATCCTCGCCGCATAATGCAACATCAAACAACAATTTAATAACTTAATTAGACTTTTTATAAAATCAATTTTACACCCTTTTTTAGCAAGGCTAACAAACTCATAGGCTTTAATTTGCAATTACAAATTAGATTATTTTTATTTTTTTTTTTTTATTGTGACATAAAGAAAACTAATTAAATATTTATATTAATTTGACGTTGACCCTAAATTTGGGTTTTTCCTATGATAATTTAATGGCTATTGGACTATATTGGTATGACCGAATAATGACAAGAGAGTGGAAAGCTAGTCGACAAGGAATCCAATGATTGGTTGAGTTCGACACTTAAATGTATAGATGAAATTGTCAAAAAAAAATGACATAGTGACTAATCTATATGATTTGAATTCAATGCTACTTAAAATATTAATGACAAAGTTGCATGAAAATATTACGTAGAATTTAATACGTGGCGTAACAATTATTGAAGTGAAAATGACTTATTTGGTATATTATGTATGTATATGCAATGATCATGCTATCACATATATACATATAGACCTGATAAAAAGGTAGGATTGTTGAAAATGTAATGGCCTAATGATGCAGTGAAATAAAATATTGTAAACTAAATTTACCTTAGGTCTGGTGCTGGTTGGATTGTTGATATTTGATTGAAGAAGTCAAGTAGGCTCAAGTTGTGAACATAGATTGTGTAAACAAAAACTGCATTTACATCACGAGATTCCTTTTCAATGAAAACATGCATAGTTGGTTGGTGGGGTATTTATACTTGGTGAAATTTGTTTGCAAGTGCCTATAGTGTTCCTAGCATAGTTATCACTTTTTTATTTTTCAATGATATATTTGTTTTTATCTTAGTGGTTGGGAATCTTCCAACTATCGGAATCGGAAGGCACTGGATGTAATAGGCTTGATGACTCCTTTTTTTTGCTGATTGACATGTATTTTCTTTCAACATTTTTTTTATATCAACATGTGTTGTCAAGTCAAGTCAAATCAAACCAATCTACAAATTTACTATTATATTATTTTTTTTGTATTTTTATGCCAATTATTAGTATCTATTGAATACGATATATTATAAGTGGTATATATATATATATATTAACAAATTGTCTACAAACCTACAATTCTATTAATCTGTAAATTTAGAGTTTATTAACTTAACCACAAATCTACAAATCTATTAAATTAACTACTTGTAGTTATATTAAATCAACGACGTGTTTACTATTAAATTTTATTATCTATAAATCTACAATTTTACTATTAACAATTTATATTTGTTAAATTATTATTATTATTATTATTATTATTATTATTATTATTATTATTATTATTATTATTATTATTATTATTATTATTATGTTCTTGCACCTTTGTTGTATATTTCCCAAGTTGTACTAGGCTCTGATACCAAAATTATCACACCTCGACCTCGAGATACGCACAAGGTCCAGACAGACAGCCTAAAGGGCCAGTACCGAGTATAATTAAATATTGAAAAATACACAATAAAACTCATTTATTTATTTATTTTGAGTTTACACTATAATATTACATAACAAGTCACGTTTTCCACTTCATTACTTGGTATTTTACAAGAACCACTACACATTATTTATCTAACATGGTTTGCCCTAGCCACTGTACATTATTTATCTCACAAAATCAGATTCAGCTGCTGACCTGATTAGGATTCATTCTTTCTTACTTGCTTGGGTGGTACCTGAAATTGTTAGGTTTAATGAGCCAAAGCCTAGTAATTCTCTAATTACACCTTATTAATGCAAAATATATAGCAAAACAATAACAACATATATCACCAACTGTGACATTATTGGTTAGTAACCACACCGATGGACCTCATAATTTTGCCTTAAGGCCAAAACCACACCATGGTCATTAATATCATATAAAGTGTTCATCGACACATGAACAAATTTGGTAGACTACAACAACCACACCAGTGAACCATCGTAGCCCGTCGGCTTCAATCTCACATGTGGATAGTTAGGACAATAGCAAGGTAATTAGAGCGTAGGTGTTAAGACATATATAAATAATTAACAACATGCAATAAAAAAATCACCTTATTAGATCTCTAAACAAGAATTCTGCAGCATTCCTTCTTTACTTAATAATGAAAGAAACAAAGATTGTAAAGTTGCCTTAATGTTGAATCTATTCATTCTATTTGTAGTACTGAAAATGATTAAAATGATTTTAAGATCATTTTCTATCATAATAACAGGATAAAATAATAATAAATTTGTTAAATATCGTTATCGATCACAATGGTCGGATAAAGATGAATGGTTTGTTTTGTTATAACAAATTCGTTTATATTGAAGAATCGTTGTCGATCATAATGACAAGGAAGCTTCCTACTTATTTAAAGATTGAAATGTCGTTTTCACTCATAAATTCTAAGATAAGTATAAATGAATATTCTATTCTCTTCTTATAAAAAAACTTAAGATGTTACTAGTTGTTATCAATCGTAATGTCAAGGAAGTTTCTCGTCCATATTTATCTAATATTTTATCAAGCTTATGAAGGTTTTATTTTATTTGAGTTTTTTTAGGCGAATAATATTTGGGACGTCACATTAACCCTATTATATGTATGTATCAAAAAATTAATTATAAAATATATACAACATAATAAACTAGCTTACAATGATTCAAGTCTAGCTATACAGAGAAGTGATTGCACCTCTTGCCAATTAATTAACCTACAAAGCAGGGCCAGCGCTGGGTATGGGCGGGACGGCCAGTCGCCCTAGGCCCCCACCCCAACCCAAGGCCCCTTAGATGACGCAATTTGGGTTTATTGGTTTCCTGTTAGAATAGCATTTTTGAACACATTTATTGGGGTTCATTGAAAATTCATTATTATATGCAAGAACACATCTCAACGCATATTGAGTGTATCTAACCACTTCATAGTAAATGCATGTAAAAGAATAGTTAATAATAGTAGTATTTTGTACTGTTGTAAATAAGATGACCCTTTAACCAAGCTTATGAATGATCACATTGTCAAGCATGACTCTCACATTGAATTGTAACATCAAACATGACTTCACATTGAATGTAACTTGTACACTCTACATAACTTGTATTCAACTCCAATGTATAATCACTTATCCATGTATTGTCATGTAACTTGTAATCCTCTCCAATGTCCACCAACTCTTCCATGTATTTTCTATGTTGTTTGTGATGTGTTGTATGACTTGTGGTGTATGTATAACTTGTACACATTGTATAAGTATAATTATTATCATCACCAAATGGCCTATATAAAGGTGTCAACTCTATTGTAATTCACACACCAAGTTGAATAAAAACTTCTCATTCCAACTATCTCATTTCTTCTCTTCTCCTTTGTAGTAGTAGTTTGTAGTAGTAGAAGTTCTTAGTCTTCTATTTTCCTTCTCTAGTTCTTAGCAAGTTCCAACTCAATTTACAACATGTTATCAGCACAAAGTTGCTCTACAAGAAGAGGTCTTGAAGATCAAGAAGCTTTTCAAAGATATAAAGCTAAGAAGGTATAATTTTTATTAATTTAAATAAGTTCAATTTATTTTCATGTTGTCATGGTTAATTCCTTTTTTGTCACATGCATATTTAATTATGTAAATGTACTTTATTCATACATTATGCATTGTAACGTCACCGACTATGAAAATATGCTCGGTAGTTGCGTCTTGCATGATCTTCTACATCAGAAATCAAAAGTCAATGTGTGACATGTAGTTTTTCTCTTAAAACTACAAATGATTAGTTATTGTTTTATTCTTCATTTTATAATACAAATAATGCTATAAGTTTGAGTTGATAATGGGTAAGCCTTGTCCCCGGTAAAACTAAACATTGAAAGGGAGACGGGTTATCCCGTTCGAGGAGGTATAGTATTAAGTAGACTATGTCTCGCCACCCAACCTGGAGGTTGTCCCGCCAACTCATACGAATAGTATATTTTGTTTATTAATGAATCAAGTTGTGAGCATATATTTAATCATATGTTATTTTTTACATAAAAAGGAGAAAACTATTTTATATTAAATTTATTTTCAAAATTCAACCATAGTTGAACTTGTTGTCTTATTATATTACCGACAAGAATTACTTGTAATGACAATTAGATACTACAATTTGTAAATAAAGCATATATGCAAAACTGTGTGTTATACATAATCATTCGCCAATTTCTCTTTAAAGATTTGAAAAGTGAATATTTCACTTTATATATCTTTTCACCTTATGGAGTTATATATATACATACCAAAAGGGTAATGCTCCAAAAGCTCAAAATGAGTGGCTAGGTCTCATGCTACAAAATTTAATCAGTCAAATATTAATTATAATTTCACAATTTTAATTACCTCTATGTTGAGGCTATGTGGAAATATGACTGATGAGACAATAAAAATAAGGTCACGTAGCCCGCCTCGATTTATTGTTGCAATAAATATCGAGTGCGCATGTCAATCCAATAAATATTAAGTATTGATTTCTTGTCTCATGGTAGCTAAGTAAAATAATGAGATATGATAAATATAATATCGCTCCGTCCAATTAGTTCAGCTTCAAATTAAAAAGATATGTTGTATATAATGATCATGATCGCAATAATAAATTTATGGACATGGAAAATGTGAAAATATCAGGTAAATGTCGTATTGACAATTTCACCAAAAATTGGAACAAAAGTGGTGCACCACTACAAATGGCAAATAATTATTGACAATAAGCGCTCATAATTGTGACATTTTTTTGGTCATATATGAAAGACTATTTTGCCTAAATATTGTCATATATATACCCGAATATTTTTGTGACCATTACCATGCCTTCAAAATCAAAGGCAAAATATTATGAATTTTATCATCGAAAATGGCTCGATAAAACAAGCACATCGAGATGTGTTTAAATCGTGACCTAAATATGGGCAATGAGTTTATGTCTTATATATCGTGCTACATGCATGTACAAAAGTGAATATCTCTTGAATTCGAACTTAGCGGATGCTAATGTTCAGGCAATATCTAATACAACAATTTTATTAGTAATGTTTTGTTCAGAAGAAGTCTACTTAGAATAATAGAAAATTTATCTATATGATTTAATCTGAGTATAATATTCTCAACTCCAACTTCTGGAATATATATAAGACACATTAAAACGTATGTTTTCATAAATCAAATGACATTCATAATGTGGAAAGATCTATTTGATTATCCATAATCACCAATAATGCGAAAATATCGTAAATTCGCACGGACATCCTTTATCGAACTGGATTTTTTTCATTTGGAGATTATCTCAAGGCAAATCAATAGGAGTCATATATTGATTTACTCTTCATTAATCAAATGCCTTTAATCCTTAATAGAGAAATTATTTATAGCAAGTTTTGCTAATTGTCACTTTGATGAAGCAGTTTTCCCATCATTAGGGGAAGATATAAGCCAATTCAAAAGGAATGACGTGAAATTGCTTGAAACACATCAAATTGCATTAAATTTGTTATATTATGATCCATGTATAAATTAATATGAACTCGAATTTCAAAGGATCATTCAGTAGTAACAAAGTTATGAATCAATTACTTAATGCATGTACTATATACAAAAGAGTGACAATCATATGCTTCAGCATTAAATGGTTCATTTAGAAAACGTTGTCAATGTGCAACAAAATGCACAAAATGTTTCACCATGTGAGCATGAGGGGGAGAATCAAAATGAGTTATTGGTTAGTGTATTGCACTCTTTTTCCCTTTGCTATGATTTTATCCCACTGGGTTTTCTTTGCAATGGTTTTTAATGAGGCAATTCTAACAATATTTAAACTCTTTATCAAGGTTGATTAGTGTATTGCACTATTTTCCTTTTGCTATTGGTTTGATCACACTGGATTTGCCTAGCAAGGTTTTTAAAGAGGCAATTCGAACATTATTATACTCCATATAAAAAATTTATAAGAGCAATATACTCTTTTTCCTATACTAGATTTTCTTCCTACATGATTTTTTTAGTAAAGGTTTTAATGAGACATATATATTCTCTTAAAGTGTATCAATGTGTTGCACTCTTTTTCTTAGCTTTGGTTTTATCCAACTGGGTTTTCCTAGTAAGGTTTTTAATGAAGCAATCAATAATATTATACTGCAAATCAAGATTGACGAGAACATTGTACTATTTTTCCTATACTAGATTTTTCCCATATGGTTTTTCTAGTACAGGTTTTAACGATGCATATTCTCTCAACAAGTGTCATCTAAGAGGGGAGTGTTGTAAATTGGATGACCCTTTAACCAAACTTATGAATGATCACATTGTCAAGCATTACTCACACATTGAATTGTAACATCAAGCGTGACTTCTATATTGAATGTAACTTGTCACTCTACATAACTTGTATTCAACTCCAATGTATAATCACTTATACATGTACTGTCATGTAACTTGTAATCATCTCCAATGTACACCACCTCTTTCATGTATTGTCTATGTTGCTTGTGATGTGTTGTATGACTTGTGGTGTATGTATAACTTGCACACATTGTATAAGTACAATTATCATCATCACCAAATGACATATATAAAGGGTGTCAACTCCATTATAATTCACACACCAAGTTGAATGAAAACTTCTCATTCCAACTATCTCATTTATTCTCTTCTCCTTTGTAGTAGTAGTTTGTAGTAGTAGAAGTTTTTAATCTTCTATTTTCTTTCTCTAGTTCTTAGCAAGTTTCAACTCAATTTACAACATGTACAACTCATTTTTTGTTTTATTTCATTGAGAGTCAAATAATGATCTTTCAAAATCTTGCGTTTTGACATGTGATGTCTTTATCATCTTAACAAAAGTGCTTTGACATTTTTTAAAACTCAATTATATCACGTACGAAAAGCACAAATTAAATCATTCATGTATATTAAATGTCACACAATCATTTCTTTTATATTTACCTTTTTAAATGCGGTTCTTTCTATAATCTCAAAATAAATAAAATTTTGGTCTCAAAAAATAAATAAATAAATGAAGTTTAGATTTTCACCAACAAAATTTAATAAAATCAAAATCAAAACAATTTTTCTAAAAAATAAATCTGAGTAAAATAATAGTTAACTAAATATATTTTTAAAACTTAATTATAAGTACGAAAAGCACACTAATTAATTACACTAAATCTAATGAAAATGAGTTTGATATATGTAGCCGACCTAACTAATTTAAAGTTTAGGCTTTGTTGTTTTGACTATATGCACAAAAGAAAAGATTATGTTAAGGAAGTTAAATATAAATCCTTCAAAAAAAAAGTCAAAATATAAAGACCACAAATTTTTATTTCGCCCTATGCCTAAGAAGGGACAGAACCTGCTATAAAGAAATAAATTTTTTTTTATTGTTAAGATTCGAAATTGAGATTTCTAATAATTAAAGTCCAATCACAAGTTTGTGAACAATGCAAGAGTTGCCTCTAACAAAACCTCGTGATGTGGTCCATGAAATATCAAACGGTGCACACCATCTCACGCAGTACGCTCGTTAAATTGGCGTTGACCGCCCCGGTTGCGTTAGTGCGCGCGCGGAGGGGGGAATCGTCGTCTATGGCCACTGACCGCCGCAGCTGTCACTCACGCGTTTCGTTCCGATATTTCGCGCCCGACACAATCCCACATCCGGCATCACAAGTCCCCGTTACGACACGCCTCTCCGTGTCGGTCTCTACTGGTAACGTAACGTAATGTAACCCTCGTTTTTTGTCTTAAACAGTGAAACCCTAACCCTAGTCATTTCGAGTCTTCGATGCTTGCTTTGTATGCTTTTAACCGTTCGAATAGGTTTTACAGATCAGTAGCTTTTGATTTTTGCTTAAATTGTTTGAGATTAAATTACGGTTTGTTTGTTGGTTGAATCATGAATTTGTCTTTGTAAATTGTGATCTTTAGAATTTTTTAATTCTGACGCATTGGTTGATTTCGCTGATTCGGGGAAACTCGGAGGTCCATGTAGCGGATCCCAACTAATTTGGGATTAAGGCTGTGTTGTTGTTGTTGTTGGATTGTGGAAAAATCTGTGTCTTAGGTAGTGTTGTGTAAGCTGAAAGGGGTACCTCGAATCTCGAGATGACGATCGATGCGTGGCGTCCGAACCTTGGCCCTCTTGCTTACAAGATTTGCAAAACAAAGTCCCTAGAGGTTGGTCTCCAGGGGAAGCACTCGATTGTTAAAAACTTTTTAGGATAGATCCTTGAATACTACGTTTGCTTATCTGTTAAGCCACCGCTTGCTTCGAGATCATAAGTTTGATCCACGGATTTTGAATATCTCGAAGTAAATAATATTCAAGTTCATATCACTAGCCCCTCACTCCTTAATAATTGAAATCAATTTGCTAAGGAGTGGATTAATTTATTTAGGGCCTAAATTGAGCCTCTAGTAGTTAAGTCACTTTTTTTTTTTTAGGAGCTAAATTGAGTCTCTAACTTTGTAGTTAAATCATTTTTTATAGGGCTGTCAATTTTTAGGGTCCGGATCTGGACAACCCTTGATATAAACAAGTATATTAGTTGTCTCGACTTGGCCCGCTTTTAAATTCGGACGAGTATGCATTGTCAGGACCCAATTTATATGAAAACCTGGTCGTTCGTATTTCCGAATTTTTTATTACATATTTTAATTATTTCAATACATATATATTCAATGATATATTATATAATTCAAATGAAATGATATGATGCAATGTGTATCGCAATTAGATATAAATTCAAATCATGCGTATGCCAAAAAGTATTGTTTAAAATATAAGTCTTAACAATAAAAACCTCAAATGAGTCAAATGTACCTCAATCCTCAATCCTCAATCCAATTCCAAGTCTTAATAATGTAATATTAAAAATACGTAGCCTAACAAAAAATGTTTCATTCAAGTAAACAAACTAAACAAGAATCAACAAACTGCAACCCACAAAAATAATCAATCTCAATTCCAATTGAAGTAAGACCAATTTCCACATTCAACATTCTTTCAGTGAAATCATCCAAATCCTTCTTTATATTGTGCAGAACTATATAATAACAGAAGAAAAGAATTATTTGTATTAATATCAATCTATATGTTAAATATTATGTAAACCTTGCACAAAATAAAAAGAAATGAAATGTCAAACTTAAACTTACCTATTGACGCTTGCAACCAATCCTTTCCACATATTAATGCTTCAATAGTTTCTGGAATAAGAGAACTTCTATATTTATCAAACACTCTACCTCCTGCACTAAAAGCAGATTATGAAGCAACAATAGTAATAGGTATAGTCAGAACATCACGTGCCATTTCGCAAAGACATGGATATCGATATTGATTAGATCCCCATAATTCCAACACATCCAAATCTTTTCTCCTATCAAATGTTGGCACCTCCAAATATAAATCCAATTCTAACTTCTTAACTTATGAAAATGAGCGCTTACTTCGAAATGCTTCATAAGCCTATGCATAAATTAACCATAGAACAACAAGATTATAACAAAAAAATAAAATAAAATAATAAAATAATTTAATAGCTTGAAAATATTATTAATTATTACTCACTATCGAATATGGGTTTGACAAATAGGATTCAACAATGTTATCTTGATTTGGTTGAATAGTAGAAGTGCTACCTTGATTGTGTGGATCCACTTTGCAATACTCTCCAAATAATCTTTTAAGCTTCTCTTGAATGTTATTCACCTTGATGATGCTTTCATCCTCACCTTAAGTATTGCAAAAGCAAATTCAACAATATCCATTTTATAACGAGGATCTAAAATCACCGCAATAGCCAAGATAGCATTACAATCTCCCCAGTACTTGTCATACTTTAATTGCGTACTTGTCAATGCTGAATTGTTGAAGAAAATGAAGTTTCTCATTTCCTCACGCAAAAGGCATTGGATACTCCATATTCCATGAAAGAAAAAGTTTGAAGTGGGATACTTGGTGCCTGAACAAATATTTGTCACGTCATAAAACACTTTCAAAAACTTAACCATATTTTCCATATGATATCATTCTTCTGAAGTTGGACAGTGTAGATGTTGTGTCCACCCGAGCCTTTATCTGGGGTTCGTGGATTTCACTAGTACCGATGTTGTCCCTAACTTAACCACTTTTGGGTCACAAGTGTGGGGTTTTACTTCAAAAGGCATCGGTATTATTTGAGGAGAGATAACCACTTAGGTACTTATTTAATAAGTCACACTTAACCGATGTGAGATTATTATTTGGTCCACACATCCTAACAATCTCCACTTTGGACCGAAATCTCAGGTGCCTTTGCTCCATCTTAGACCGACTTCCCTCCAAGATGCTTTACTGCATGATCTGTCATCACTCATCTCGAGGAGATATGACTCAAGGAAGCCGTGACTACCAACAAACATGCCTTGTCCCAGTCAAACCATCGGCTCTGATACCACTTGTTGGGCCACCCGCACCTTTATCAGTTGGTATGTGGATCTCACTAGTACCGATATTGTTCTCACCTTAACTACCTTCAATTTACAGGTGTGGGGTTTTACTTCAAAAGGTCTCGGTACTACTTAGGGATAGATAACAACTTAAGTACTTCTTTAATAAGTCACACTTAACCGATGTGAGACTATTATCCGATCCACACATCCCAACAGTGGATAGTATGAATAAATCGCTGCAAGATGGGAAAACACGTCTCGATAAAGCAAAGATGCCTCAAACATGGAATATGTCGAATTCCATCTTGTACTCACATCTTGATGCAATCCTTTTTCCAATCGATGCCCAATTGTTGAGCACAATCATGAAACTTTTTCTTTCTAGCTTGCGACCCCTTCAAGAATTTCGCACTCTCTCGAATCTTGCAAATCCCGCTATTAATTTGTTTCAACCCCTCTTGAACTATCAAATTAAGAATATGCGCACAACATCGAAATGTGAAAAAATTCACCACAAAGTGGTCCACCTCTTATATTAAAATGACTTTTAAGAAAATCAACAAATGAGTCATTCGACCTTGCATTGTCCAACGTCGCGAAAAACACTTTCTCTAAATTTCACTTCTTCAACAAACAAGACACTTTCTCATAAATAGCAATCCCTGTGTAAGGAGAAGGCATGTTTCTAAAATTTAAAATCTTTTTTCCAGCACCCAATCCTCATCAATAAAATGTGCAGTGAGAGCAATATAACCATTAGTTGTAATAGATGTCCAAAATCTGACGTGAGGCTAACCTTTTCGGGAATTGATAACATGTCATGCAACTGCTTCTTTTCACACTTATAAATGTTTAGTAAATCAGACCTAATTGTGTTGTGTGTGACATGTTTCACATCACGGTGAAGATAAGACATCATTCTTTGAGTAGATTTTTCCTCAACTAACAAAAAGTTATGCTCATGCAAAAGAATCATCACGAGAATATTCAAACGATGTTCCCCATTATCAAGTGACGAAGACATCAACATTTGCCCTACGTCTTGATGTTTTTTTGCAGCACATCTCATAACATGACGTTGCATGGCATTAGTCCCATAGCTACTATCACATATAATTTTTGTTTGACAATGCTTACATTCTGCCATCTTTAACTTATCACCAGTAGAGTCGTCATTTGTAGGGAGGGGAACAAAATCATTCCATACATTAGATGCGTTTTTCCTAGGCCGTTTCAGGTTTGATTTGGTTGCAAGACCACCTTCCGTAGGGGTTGATGTCATGTTTAAAAAACTAAAAATAATTTACAAAAGAAATATATAACATATAAGATTAAAACTGAAAATACTTTATAAACAACAATCATGCACTATATAGAAATACACAATAATATAATTTTTTTTTTTTGAAAATAAATATAGTTGTTGATGGCTGTTGATGATCAACAATTCCACACACAATAATATAGGTATTGGTGTTGTTGATGATACATAATATATATAAAAGATATCAAAAAGCATTACACTTTAAGAAAAAGACAAAAAAATCAAATAAATAATATACCTAGCAATGCCTTGATCAAGGAGTACGTGAAGATGTTGTTGATAATCCACGATTTCACACACTAGCTGTTGAGTGGGGCTACAAAAAAGGCCTTGATTAAAGTTTTTAATGTGGTAATCACCACCAGTAGGCTTGACGGTGGAGAGATTAGGGCAACATACACTAATTGGAGGGAGTCAAAAGAGGTGGAGGCAACGCAAAGAGAAGAAGATGAAGTGGTAAACCTAGCTAGATCTTAGGTAATCGATACGTATTCCTGGATACTCAATATTGAGTTAGATTTTGTTTCCAAAAATAAATGACACATTAAAAAGATTAGAGGGTATTACGACATGATTGTCCAAATTGTATAAACCGGACCCGACCTGGATTTTAATCCAAACAAAATTTATGGTCCAGACCCAACCTTAATTTCAAAAAACTTTGTCCAAACCCTTTTTTTTTTCGGGCCAGACAAAAAATTGACACCCCTAAAGGACTTAACTTGGTGTGTCTACACATTGATTTAGGTCATTTCTTATTTAAGAGGTAAATTGAGTCTCTAGACTTTGTAGTTAGCTTTTTTTTTATTTAGGAGCTAACATGATATCTCTACACTTTGTTTTAGGTCCTTTTTTTGATGAGTCAAATTGAGTTTTTAGCATTTGTTGTTAGCTCATTTTGTATTTAGGAGCTAACTTGGTGTCTTTCCACTTTGTTCTTGGTCTTTTTTTAAGGAGCTAAATTGAGTCTCTACTCCTTTTTTTTATTAGGACCCTACTTGATGTGTCTACACTTTGTTTTAGGTTTTTTTTTAGGAGCTAAATTGAGTCTTTGGACTTTGTAGTTAACTTCTTTTTCCTTTAGGACCTAACTTGGCGTGTCTACACTTTATTTTAGGTCATTTTTTTAGGAGCTAAATTGAATCTCTGGACTTTGTAGTTAGGTCATTTTTTTTATTTAGGAGCTAACTTGGTGTCTCTACACTTTGTTTTAGGTCTTTTTTTTAAAAGCTAAATTGAGTCTTTGGACTTTATAGTGAAATCTTTTTTTTTTTTTAGGAGCTAACCCGTCTATCCAAATCATTTCACCAAAAAGTTGTAGAATATGTTTCCCTCCAATTTTTTTGGCACCAAAACTCTGCCCACCACAAAGTTCTTCCATGGTTCTTTTATATGAAGGATGAAGCTTTCTTATTTCATCACAAGTGAAGGGTTACAAGGTTTAAAGGTGGTCTTGGTGGTTTTATACGAGTTCTTGAGAGTCTTTAAAGAATTTCTAGAGCTACGTTCTTCTTCAATCTTAGCTCAAGTTTCTCAAAATGTCACGTAGAGGTAACAATCTTAATGTTTCCACTTCTTTGTATTCCTCTTCAACTGATAAAAGTAACAAAACAATAGATGAATTTGTGATTAATTGTCCAATGAATGAGATAATTGCGGATGCTCAAAATGATGATTCTTCTCATTCTAACGTCAAGGCTTATGAATTGGGGTCTTCATTTACTCATGATAGTGAAGTGGAGAAACTTGCTTCCATGTATTGCATTCGAAATCCACTTACCATTATGCACCTTGTCCTGCTGATAAAGCTTGCAACTTTTTCTGGTTGTATGAACTTCTGCCCCTTAGAGTACCTTGCTAGCATAATACATATGTTGAATGTTATCTTCCTCTTTGACTAAAATGACACTTAGCGCTACATCAGAAATTGCAAGATACAAACTCAAGGTCTCCCCTACTATGGGTTTGGCCTAGGGATGTCAATGGGGCGGGGATGTGGAATTTAAATGGGCATGAGGATGGGAATGAGGAAGAAATTGGTTCCCCTCACAGGGATGGGGAGGAAAATATCCCCACAAGAATCCCTGTAGGGTATCCTCGAGGGGAATACACGTGGGTATCCCCAATGGGTATTCCTGTGGGGATCCCTATTTGTCACGAAATGTTAGCATTTTGTTTTGGTTGGAACTAGGGTTGCAAGTGGGGGCAGGGAATCCCGTTTCCCGTGGTGCTCCTTGCGGAGCGGGGCACGGGGCAAGGCGTGGACAAGAATTGTTCTCGCCTTGCGAGGATTCCCCGCCCCGCATCTCTTACATAAAATTTGCCATTTTTTATGTTTTTTAAAAAAGTTATATTACTTTTTTACTTAAAACATATGTAATACATAGAATGAAATTCAAGATCTCCAGCAATAAAATTTATTTTTACCATTAAATTAATTATATAATATATATACATGTTATATCATAAAGATATATAAAATTATATTTAGAACATCATTGGAATATATTTGTCGTACTAGTTTTGGAAATCTTATATATTTAATTAAGTATGATAACTTGTAACTCAATCAACTAAACAAATCTACATTAATCCTTCAATTTGAGAAAAATAGTTTCTTAAAAAAATTGAGAAAGTAATACTTAAGTGCCAAAATGATTAAGGAATGAAGATCAAAATAGATATTTTTTACAAAATTGAAGGGGCATCGCTGGGTGGGGCGTAGGGCGACAAAGTTCGCCCAGCGAAGAATTTGCGGAAATAAATCCCCGTCCTGCGGGGACGGGGACAGTAAGATGAATTGCGACATATGTATTTAAGACCTTACTTTTTTTTGTTAGTTTATTTTTAAGTACAATGTTTTTTAGGTGATATGAAGATTTTTCCCATGGGGATTCAAACGAGGATTCCTCGTGGGGAACTAAATGGGGAATAATAAATCCTCATGGGGATTCAAATTTTGAATAAGTATGGGGACGAGGACCACTCCCCATCCCCGCCCGGCCCCCGCCCCATTGACACCCCGGTTTGGCTTTGGCCAACAAAGGTGGAGTAACTAAATACATTTTCAACTCCTCAAAAGATTGTTGGCAATCCTCACTCCATTGAAAGTTTGTCAATCTTTTCGGGATGTTAAAAACGTAAAGTCCAGAAACTCAATACATAGCAGCAATCATAATCATAGCAGCACAAAGGCCTAATATACTTAATCATAGAGCTAATTTTAGTGAAGTTGCAAGTTTTATCAGCAGAACAAGTTGCATAACAACGGTAAGTGGATTTCGGAATGCAATACATAAAAACAAATTTCTCTACTTCACTATCATGAGTAAATGATGACACTAATTCATAAGCCTCAACGTTAGAATGAAAAGAATCATCATTTTGAGCATTCGCAATTATCTCATTCATTGGACAATCATGCTCAAATTCATCTAATGTTTTGTTACTCATATCAATTGAAGAGGAATACAAAGAAGTGGAAACATTAAGATTGTTATCTCTATGTGACATTTTGGGAAACTTGAGCTAAGATTGAAGAAGAACAGAGCTCCAGAAATATTTTGAAGACTCTAAAAAACTCATATAAAACCACCAAGACCACCTTCAAACCTTGTAGCCCTTCACTTGTGATAACATGCTCTAAATTGAGCACAATGGAAGAGTTTGATCCATGTAGCCGACTCCAATTAATTTGGGATTGAGGCTATGATGTTGTTGTTGTATTCCAAATATCGATAAGAAGGAGAATGTAGAGAGTAACCTAATTTTTAGTGGATGCAAATGCAAAACAAGAAAATAAGTCGTCGTAGGTAAATATTAAAAGAAAAAAATTTAATGGACGTGCATTTTTAGAAAACAGCTCTTATTTTCAAATAGAATGATGCACTTTATATGTTCAGTTTGTCCTCCTTTTCTGAAAGATTTTGAAAAGCTCTTTTTTGTATCTTAAGTCGCATCTACTTGTCTTGGTGATTTCCTTAGAATAAACCTTTGAAACATTCGTTCACTTTTTCTTTTTTTTTTTTTCTGTTTTTTTTTTTTTTGTCCTAACTACTTAGAGGTGCTTTCCATTTTTTTGAAGGAATCAAAGGATTTCAAATCTCCTTTGTCAGTTGTCTCTGGCTGGACAACCTATATGCATATAATCATTCATTGACAATGTTAATGCATATCTAATTTACTGTGGTGGATGTTTTATATGGAATAGTTTTTTTTTTTTTTTTTTTTTTTTTTTTTACTTATTAGTTAACCTATCCATAATATTGAAGGATTTGATCTCTCTTAGGAATGTTTTTAAACGTTCTTTATTTGAAATGCTTTATCTTCTTTGCTGGACTTAGAATAATTGAAATCTTGATCAAACACCCTGCTGTTTTTTGGTAGCAAGAGAATATAACAACTGAAGAAGAAAATAAGGCTTGCAAATGCTAAGGGAGCCGACAAAAAGAGCAAAAGAAAGACCATCTTCCCACTAACAATCACCTTCTTATACTAGTTAAGGCCTAACTGCTTCTTATCAAGTCGGGAACTGGAAAGATTTTGAAATTCTTGTCTTAATCATCTAGAAAGATGCTTGGACTTGAATGTTGTCTTGCTTATGATCCAGTTCCTTACCCTTTGTTTTCTTTAGCCAAATGGAATATATATACTGCCTATTTGCAAAGGATCTTCTCATTCGAGAAGGCTGTCAAAGAAGAGCTTCCTTCACTAACTCGCAATTTCTTTTCCATATGAAGCATATAACAAAAATTCATTCTATTGTTTCTCAAAAAAAAAAATTCATTCTATTGTGAACAATTAGCCAATAAAAAATCTTGACCTTTATACCTTATATACACGCACTCGCATGTATATGGAAAGAGCTAGTGGCTTTGTTTCTTTATTATTGTTTTTGTATAAAAGAACATACATATATCTGGAAATATGTGATTTTCAAGCATGGTGACTCAACATCTAAACATTCATTTTCTCTTTTATAGACTTTCTTTTGTAAAAAAAAAAAAAAAAGATATGATTACTCATTACTTACGCTATAGAGATTCGATAATGATTGTACATGTAGTTACCTTGTTTAGTATATTAAAAACGTAAATTCTAACAATACTTTATGTGTGTAGAATTTACCATTCTCAAAAGTCATGAAATTAGACAGAGTAAAATTGATCTATTTAGCAAAAAAAGCTTGACTGGCATTTTTTGAATCAGTGATTCCTTTCTTAACTTAATATTTGCTACAATGTTTCTCAGCTTGAACTTGACAAAATTCAATGGGGGATATTATGGATTTGTCTGGGGATGGTGGTGTTCTTAAAACTATTGTAAGGCCAGCCAAAGCAGGTGCTGATGGACCAACGGAGGATCTTTCACTTGTTGATGGTATTATTCATTTTCTAAACTCCAACGTTTTATGTGAGCAAGCAGAAACTGCTCTGCTGCAAATTAAAACGCATTACTGAGTTTTTTTTTTTTTTTTTGCCATATAAAGCAGAACTCTACTCTTTCATCATAAACAAACGATCACTTATTTGTTTCACAAATTTGATGAATCTTATTCTCATGCGCCGACCTCAAGAATCTTGCGCTATATGCTATTGTCAACTCTCACAGTTGAGATGTCCTATGCAGCATAAAACACAAGTACCAAGCATTTTCCACTTTTTAATCTGGCAAGATTGAGCATTTGATAGAAACTATTCCTAAATGTTGTTCAATCTGGATGCTTTTCAATTTTTCACTTATAATATTCTATGTTCTACATGCGGATGTAGAATGAAATGAATTAAGGTCTATGGACAAAGCCCATTCTTTTAGGAAACAATTCTTTTGACATGCAAATCCGTTTCAGATATGCTTTTGAACAACTTTGTCTCTTGAATCCTCTTGTAATGTGAAAGCATGCTCATCTATGTCCATCTTGGAGATCTTGAGGAAAGGCGGTACTTTGCCGTACTACAACAAAGCCTCAATCCCAAATTAGTTGGAGTCGGCTACATGGATTTAACTCTTCCATTACGCTCGATTTAGTATAATTAATGGTGCGCTTGTAAAGCCCTCTTAATCAATGCAGCCCAAGTTATCTTCAGTTTACGGATCTCTAAGCCCTTGCTGTCCCTGGTATATGTAAGTTTTAATTTGTTTGGGTGCCAGTATACAGTTGGTAAACTATTTATTAGATTTGAATCAAATGATGGACTGATATCTGGTATGATGTTAAACAAATTTATGAAGCTATCACACTTCTGATGATTGACTTAATCTTTGACAACAATTTATGATTATGAAGGCTTTAAAATTGCTTGATCACAGTCGTGGTTCTGTTTGTCAAGCAGTTCATTATGAAGGTATCCTTGAGGAAACTGGAGAAGTTTTCGACACCACACACGAGGATAATACCATTTTCTCTTTTGAGATTGGGAAAGGCTCTGTTATCAAGGCTTGGGACATTGCTTTAAGAACCATGAAGGTGAAGGACTTGATTTCTTTTTTCTTCAATATACCGGTTAGAATCTATTCGATTCTCATTCTTTCATCTTTCATTATTTGTGGCACTTCTAGGTTGGTGAAGTTGCCAAAATCACTTGCAAACCAGACTATGCTTATGGAAGTGCAGGTTCTCCTCCAGATATTCCCCCAAAGTAATTATATTCCTCTAAGGTCACTTGATTTGATTATTTTCTACTTTTGCTCATCTCCAGAAAATTCATAGCACCCACAGTAAAGTACCATGATGGATGGCCAATTCTATGAATCTATGGAGCTGCACCTTTTTAGATATGTGATTATCCAATAATATGGTTTTGATTAATCGATAATAACCATATAACCAGAAAATTTATATACTGACATGCGACAAGGTAGTTGGAGGATTTTCTACCACTTGCCATTATTGAAGCGGGTTGGGGTGCAGGAAATTTAGAGATATCTGTCTATTCACAATTAATTGGATGGATATTTACTCTTGGTAGACTTTATATATGAATAGACACAATATTGTCTATTCTTCTAATTGTGAATGGACACAACTCTTTAAATTTCATAGTGTGGTGATACAGAAGTTCAAATAGTGATATTTTCATCACAAACTTTTTTTTTTTTTATAAGAATATTTTCATCACAACTCACAAGTACTCCATGGATTGTTGTGAATTTTGGGTGTGAGACGAGTATCTGCATGTATTGTTGTCGATGTTCCATGGATTTGGGATTGAGGCTTCTTCTTGTGTGTTGTTTCATGGTGGTTTCCAAATAATTGTTGTCAATTTCATAGGTCTTCCCAAGCTTGCAGTCTTCATATCCAGGTGGTGTATAGCAATAATCTCCTACTGTACAGTTATTTGAGTGGAATGGGAGGGCTAAACCATACCTAAACCATACTGTTATGTTTCACTTTCACTAAATTTTTTTTTTTCTGGGGTTTGCTAAATTCAATGCCTTGTTCTTTTAAAACAGCGCGACTCTCATTTTCGAGGTGGAATTGGTTGCATGCCGGCCACGCAAGGGAGCAAGTCTTGGCAGCGTCTCCGATGAGAGGGCTAGACTCGAGTAAGGCCTCGACTAATGGCTAGTTTGTTAGTCATATATTTAGAGTTGCGCTACAAGCATCCCAGCTATGCATAAGGGCAACCCAGCGATTTAATTTTTTTGAACCCTCCTTAAATATGACTCTTAAACGCTTCACTAAAATATTTATATACGTTGGTTTGTCTTTATACACATGTGGGGTGCCTTTAGCGCGTATCTATATTTATTGCCATCTACGCATGCATTGGAATAATTATAGGTTGTCTAATGGTGCGATCCATGTCAAATTCCAAACCAGGGAATTGAAGAAGCAAAGGGAGAAGGCCGCAACAGCCAAAGAAGAAGAGAAGAAGAAGAGGGAAGAAGCGAAAGCTGCGGCCGCCGCTCGCGTGCAGGCCAAGTTAGATGCCAAGAAAACCCAAGGGAAAGGAAAAGGCAAAGCGAAATAGTGTTATCACGCTGATCATAAACCTCTTTACAACAACAAACTGGAATATGAACTCATCACTCTTTCTCTCCATTGTAATTACATAGTGGTATCCTTATTATACAAATGCAAGCCCAACTACAGCATCAGAGTGGAGAAGTACTGCTCGAATTCTTGATCAATGGTGGGTTTCTTCACTCCTCGACGGCCATCCCCATCTGGTGAAGAAGTGAGAATGTTAGGATACAAATAAGCTTGAATCAGATAACATTGGCTCCACTATGACTGCAGTTCTTGAATCCTTTGTTTCATTTGAATGAAATGAAAATAAAATGTGAGGATTACCTTTGTTGATGTTCCATCTTCCAGATGAAAGCACATACAGATCAGATGTAGCAGCATTGGTGGAGTAAAGCATTAGCTCTTCAGACTTCATATCCAAGAATTCTTCAATCTCATGTTCAGAGTAACTGTGATCAGCACAGTTTCCAAGCAGTCCCTGGCCCTGGCCCTTCAACAATGGTGATTCTTCTTCTTCTTCCTCCTCCATACTTATGCTGTCTGATGAAGAAACACTGTCCTTTAAACTGCTGTTGCTTTCGCGTCCCGACGAGGTAAACAACTGGCTCGCGAAACTGGAAGATTGGTTGAAAGAGCTTAGTGATGACTTAGGGAGCTCTGTTTGATATGTAGTAGATTCAGTACTTGGAGATGAGGCAGAGTTTGTCTCTCCAACCATGCTGTTGCTATCCATTTCAGAATGCTCAAAGCAATACCCCTCTTCGCGAAATCTCCATTTCTCCTTCGCCGGGGGTGAACCCAGTAGCTCATCTAGTATTTTCCTCTTCTTGTTCAAATCCCCAATGCCCTCATGAATCACTTGGTTCCCATTGTAACTGAAACATGGCCAGATAATACATAAGTGCACTAACACATTAAATCAATCAAACTTTTTCCTATGCTTTCACATCCAAGTTCCAACCAATCAAACCAACCAACAAGTGATACAATAAGATCAAAACCTAGACACTACTGTCAAACCTAGCCTTAAAAACCAGTCAAACCAAACACCAAACGCTTGAATTTAAAAACCCTCTTTTCTCATGACCTTGGAACTCTAAATTCTGTAGACAGTTCAATAATTGGTAAAGCAAACCAGAACCGAAACGATCGATTGAGCTGATTAACATGGAACAACAACAATAACAATATAGACTCAGTTTCAAATTAACTAAATTAATTGGGGTCGGCTACATGAATCAAATTTTTACATTGGGCTTGCAATTGATGGGAGCTGATTAACATAGAAGAAAAAAAAAAAAAAACATAATCAAAACACAAAACAAAAAGGTACCCAGAAACCAAACCTGCAAATCTCAGATGGGACTTCGTTCGTTTGATCCATGTCGACGTGGATTTGAAGAAAATCGAAGATATCGATAGGTCAGAAGAAGCCACAACGCACAGAAGCTTTGCCTGAGAAGAAGAAGAAGAAGAAGAGAAACACAAGAAGATGGTACATAAAATAAAAGCTAGTGTTGGTTTTTAAGATTATCTGTTGTTTCCCATCCTTTGATTCAGACGAAACCCATTAAGGAATCACGTGGGCGCGATCCACTTGGTTGAGGGTTGAGGCTTAAGAGACAATTCACCGATTGATTGATGTTCGTGCCTTGCCCACTATCCTAATTTCAACTGCTAATCCACCTAAAACCAGACATTGAGATTTGGGATTGGCTTCGATGATCGTTGGATTTGCTTAGATATTTGGATTATGATGAGGATGTACGACAGGGACAAGTTGTGTTTTTTAATTGATAGGGTCCCGACCTTATCATGTTGGGCCTTCAATGTACTTGATGGGTCATTTACATTCTATCTCACCAATTTACAGGGGTTTGTTTAATTAATCAGTGACCCACCTGGTCTATGACTTCTACGATGGATTAAAGAAAAAAAAAAAAAATTAATGTTGTTGTAAACTAAGTCGTAAGTCAACTAGAGCTTAAGTTGGACTTGCTAGAGACTTAAGCATAGAATGCATAAACTAAGAACTACCAGAACAAATAGATAATATGAGACGAGAGAAGAGAGCTAGAGATGGAAATGTTGAGATTTCATTCATACATTGGTGTGTGAATTACAATGGATACGACACCCTTTATATAGGTCATTTGGTGATGATGATAATTGTACTTATACAATCTGTACAAGTTATACATACACCACAAGTCATACAACACATCACAAGCAACATAGACAATACATGGAAGAGTTGATGTACATGGGAGATGATTACAAGTTACATGACAATACATGGATAAGTGATTATACATTGGAGTTGAATACAATTCAATATAGAAGTCATGTTTGATGTTACAATTCAATGTGAAAGTTATACTTGACAATGTGATCATTCCTAAGTTTGGTTAAAGGTTCATCCAATTTACAACAAATGCAAGGGTGTTGTGTGGGGGTATTCACGAAAGGAAGATGTTAAGGTGACTAGGGACGTCCAGTAACGATGTCTAATTATTCATGCATTTGAATTCGTACGCACATATATCGATGCGCAAATAGATAGATACTATCACCGTATCACATTCCGAGTCACCATAATAGTATTTTCCTACAAAAAATCAGGGATTATGCAAAAGGTTGTCATATGGGGTTGGTCTGGTGCTTGGTGGCCATCAATAGAACTTAACTTAAAATTTAATGAAATGGGCTTGAGCTTTCTACCTGAATGGGCCTGGACAACTTGCTTAGCTTATATAGGCCCTCATTTGCCGACCATCTCCTCTTAATTGGTCCTATTGTTTTTTATAATTACTTCTCCGAACTTTTTTTACCTCATTCTTACTTTAAGTCGACCTCATAACTTGAGAAGTCGAAAGAAATTAAAGAAATATAATATAGTTACGAAGAATTAAACACACAACCTCTACTTCAATAAGGGATACATAACTTAAAGTTAATTTAATATTACTATTTTAAATAAATTTACTTTGATTGCACTAAATCGAAGAATTTGAACACTTTTCAACCTCCCCCAACTCCGACTTGTATTGCCTCATCCATCTCACGAGTAAAAACAAAAGCACACCTTCGATTATCCCAGTTGAAAAAAAAAAAAAAAAAAAAAAAAAAAAAAAAAAAAAAAAAAAAAAACTATCATGTCAACTTCATAAGGAGTATTCCATCATCTGTTGCCACAAAATTCCAAACAAAAGTCGTTGTTGTTTCGTCTAAGTTTCCCTTTTGGGAGTTGCACTCATCCGTGACGCTTTTGAACTCAAAAGTTTAATTCCTTCTTTGGGAAAGTAAAAGTCACACCATGTTTGTTTAGGCTTGAAAAATTAAGAGTTGCAACGAGTGTGGCTGGGCTACCTGCTCTCTCCTCTCAATGCTCTCCCTCTCATTCATCTCATGATTCATGACCCACACAAAAGCGCACACTGCAAAAAGTACTTCTAAATTGTTCCTTTGTTGATCTATAAATATTTTTTTGACCTCAAAAAATAAAAAAAAGTCTAAATTAACTTATTATAGCACCATTAATTTGTTTATTTGTGTTTTGGCTATAGTAAAAGTTTGATACATGTAACCGCAGCCCCAATTAATTTGAGACTAAAGCTATGTTGTTGTCAGTTAATTTTGGACTAAAAATATATTGTTATTGTTGTTGCGTTTTGGCTATATGGGTTGATTTATTAAATTACAGAGACCTCTGTTTTGTCAATTAAACCTTCCAAATATATGAAACAGAGCAGCAGACCCAAAAGGCCAGAAAGTTTGAAACCATGCATGCATACAGCTTCTTGACATACACAAATTAAACAGCTTGTTTTCTTAGTCAAAAAACCCTCCAAAAAGTTACAACAGAGAATAGCAGATCCAGAAACCACAATTTCCTCCTCTACATATACACATAAACATACTTACCAAAACATACAAAATAACAAATTAAGCTAGCTAGCCTACAAAATCTAAGCACAATCTTTTTTTCTTTTTTGTCCTTTTCTTTATATATCCGTGTCTATCCAGATGAATCTGACTATCGGATGTCTGAGCCTCCAAGTAACCCAGACAATAATATTGACGCAGCAGAAAATCGAATTGAACTCGTGCACGCGCGTCTAACGGGCACCAAAAGACAAGAGCGCCTCAAGATCAGGGTGGTGGAAGTAGCCATTCTTGGGGGGCGGTCCTCCACTCAAACACGGAGGCTTCTTCCTCGGCGGCGGCGGCGGGCACCGCAAATTCACCGTTATCCTGGACTCATCCCTGCTCGGCGTCCTGCACCCCTCCTCCTCCTCCTCCTCTTCCTCCTCCTCCTCATCCACCACCGCCACGTCGCAGTAACTACTACTACTACTACTACTACTACTACTCATCATCCCCACCTCCATATATCGATCGATCGATCTCTCAATTCCACAACAATTGAGTACGCAGTCTCGACTCAGCTGTGTCTGTCTGTCTGTTCTTGTGTTGTAATTATGTGAAGAGAGAGAGAGAGAGAGAGAGAGAGTTGGGGCGGTTGGCTTGTTCCGGAAGGTGCGAGCGAGAGAGTGGGAACCGCCAATGACAGCTAAGCGTGTGGGCGTTGACGTGTCACCTTTCGACTCCCGCCACTGTCTACGTGTTGGACTTACGTGGCCCACGTGCCCACCGCGCCTTTTCTTTTCTTTTCTTTTTTTTTTTTTGAACTTTCGCGCGCCGGAAAGGCCTCTACTTTTGAGCTAGCTTAGCTGCTCTTTTTTTATTACTTTTAATTTGGTTGTTGTGTGGTTGTGGAGGTGACACGCGGAGGACCACAATTGTGAACGCCACCCTTTCTTTATGAAATGAAAGTGCTTTGCTTAGGACATATCCGACTATAATACTATATTCTTTCATTATATTTTACAATTTTGTCACGTTAGTTCTCGCAAATTTTATTTTTATTTTAAAACTTTATTTTTTATTTTAAATTATTTTACCAAGAAAAAAAATTAAAAAAAATATATTCATATTTTTCGAAAAATAAATAATTATTGATAATTTTTTAAATAAATAAGTAAGGAATACTATTATAGAGTTGTGTAAATATTAAAACTTTAAATTTAGAGTTTCACTGTTCACCCAATTCTAAAATAAATGAGAAATAAAATATGATTAGAGTTATTTCAACTTTATTTTAGAGTTGCTTTTCGGCGCTTAATGGGTCCAAGTAAGTGTCCAACCGTGAAAAACACCTAGAAATATGCATTCGCACTACTCGAGGTATATTACACAGAGGAACACTCAATTGGGCCCACGACGTGTCCAAATTGGTGTCTAAAGTGGATTAAAAAAAATATTTTCCTTGTAGAGAATACTAGAATGAATCTACCAGCAAAAAAGAAAATATTCGAATGATAACGTCTAAGTCACGTTTCAAGACAAATTAGTCTATGAGATCTCACGCAACCACGACCTACGTGTTGTGCATCAAAACTTATGTATGCTAAAATTTTGAAATGCATACAGACGACTCAAATATTCAATATAATTTCTTCATTATCATACTATCATTGTCTTTTGTTTGTGTGTTTGTTGAGGATAGTTGCGCTTTTTTAAGAGGAGTTAGAAATTGAGGGAGGAAAGATTAATGATGAAAAGAAAAAACATTATTTTTTCTATTTTTTGTTTTCTTTTTTGAAGATAAATTAGATTAATTAAGAAATGAATAGATTCGGTTGAGAATCATTTTAAAAGCATATCACGTAAAGTTTCTTTCTTTTTTGATAAGAAAAGATGAGAAAAGAAAAAAACCAAAAATTATGTGTTGAACTTATATAAAACCTTGGCCTCAACCATCTCAAGATTGAAGCTTTGGCGTCACCCAAAAGTTGGAACTAGAATTGTTCACAAGTCGAGCTTGAACCTGAGCATAACAACCTTATATCTCATATCCAATCCATCACTTATATGAGGCATGTGCATTAAAAAGAACACATACATTTTTTACTAAGAAATTTTATTATTTATTTCATAGTATTTAATTTATACTGTACCATTGCATTTCTTTATATTTATTTTGTATACTTTTGTTGTGTAAAAGAAGGTTTAGCTCAAACGATAAAGTAACAAACAAATCTATAATGGATCCTACGATCAAATCTCGATCATGCACTGACATTACAAACTTAATTTGATTTTTTTAAGGTTGCCCAAACCCAATTCACTTTAAGTGGGCCTTAGCGAGATCAGATCCGAATTGAGCTTTGCTTGAAATGAGCTACTCAAGTCCGATTATTTGTTAATAGAGTTGGACGGCTCGAGTTCGTGATCAAGTCTAGTTAGATTGCATTAATATAAATTATATTTTTCATTTATAAATCTTTATCAATGCATATCGATCATTGATTAATTGCACTAAATCAAATATAAGAGCATCTCCAATGAGACCATAGATTGGGATAAAAATGGATCCACATAAGACACAATCTACATCCAACTCAAAAAATGTTCTCTAATGAGATTATTGATTGTGAATGTCTAGCTGATGTGTCAAATAATCAAAGTGGATGGTGTATACGATAATGTCTACTTCCACATCATCATTATTTGTTATATAAAATTTAAAAAGTTACAATCCACAGTACTCTAAATTCATATTATCAGTAGAAATCATTTTAAAATTTAAATGACTATTTAATGCCACATAAAATAAACATTCTTCTCATATCCACGACAAGGCAATACATGATCTAAATCTACATTACATTAGAGATGCTCTGATTTTTCTCAAAAAAAATAAAATAAAAATAGAGATGATCTAATGAAAGTGTGAATTTGATATATGAGTGTATTGACACCCCCAAATCGACAATGATCGTGCGGACACCGTATAGTGCATCGCAGGAGTCACATCCCGATTTGTGTCTTTGCGGATGTCAAAAAGTGAGTTAGAAATTAAAATTACTTTCCCGTTGATGTATTAAGCAGCTGTTGATGATGAACGAAACTTTATTAATACACTTCAAAAACATAATGGAGTCTTACTGCTGTTTATAGCAGACTTATGGCATGTTCGCTCACATTTTAGGGAGACCTAAAATCATGAGATTAATTTGTAATGAGACTAACATATGAGTTTATGTATTAGTCTCATTTATGAGACTTGTTCGATTGAGAGTTTGAAGGCTTGGAGTAAATGTGGTTGTAATGGTATATTGACAAAATTACCATTTTATTTAATTCCATCACCAACCAATTTTGGAACTCCACTTCCTTCTTCACCTCTTATTCTATGGGTCGGTCTCCATCGTCGTCAACGTCTTCTGCGTGAAGGTGTCTTCTTCATCCGTCGTCAATGATTTCGGCAATGGTAGGTTGTTGTGTCGACGCTCTATCTGTTCGATGGTGAGGAATCGATTCAGGGTTGATCGGTGTTCTCGTGTCGGCGTTCTCTCTATTCGATGGTGAACAATCGGTTCATGGTAGATCGATTGTTGTGGACGATTGGTCTTTTTAGGTTGATCGATTGTTGAGGATGATCGGTTGTTGCGATTAGAGTTGATCGATTTGTTGTATAGTTTGTAAAGATGAGGGATAAATTAATAATCTGTGATAACCAACTATCGGGATTAGTTAATTCCATCAAAATTGATAATTTTATTTAATCTCCTATATTGCCCATTAACTAATTCTGCGTGACCTAATTAATTCGCAAAGCGAACACCACCTTAGCAATTTAATGAATCAACCCTAAGACTGCAAAGGGAACAGGTTATTAGCTGTGTAGTCCAGTCAAGTATACGTAAGAAATGAAGAAATACATGCCACGTAAACCCCAATTGAAACTGTGGCCAATTGATTGCGTCCTTGACTTGGTCAGGTCCGTAGACCAGAAAGCAACGTGGCCACCTCTCCGGGTATCCTAGTGTGTTGTGACTTTACGACAAGACGCTGATCCACTGCCACTGTGCCGTTCTAACGTGGTGCAGTCACACGTGGCGCGTGTCCAAAAGATTCAGAAGAGTTCGTACCGATCACGCATTAGACTCAGTGACTCACCTTCGCACTCTACGGTCTCGCAGTTATTCTGGACCAACCACACAATAATAACTCGGTCCGGTCACTCAGGCCACGTCGAGAAACATTGACCCTTCAATTCTCTTGTATTTTTCATCTTATCAACTTTGTGGATTTGACAACGAAATCTGGATATATACACGTTTTTTTTAAGCTTGTACTTGTGTATGTGTGATTTGATTAATGAACTTCAACAACAACTAGTTTTTTTTGATGAAAAAGAGATTTTCATTCAAATGCTCGCTATTACATCAGTTTAACAGTGATATAATCTCCATAGGAGCAACATTCCACACAATCGGTTCGATATGACTTTGCGAGAGCCTTGCTAGTTTATGAGCAACCTCATTCGCTTGTCGACCAACATGTTTAACCGACCATTGGTCATGAGCATTAAGTATATTCCTACAATCCTCCATCAATTGGCCCAGTTCGGATTCCTCGCTGTTTAAGGATTTTATTTTTGGACCACTATCTTCGCATCGAGTTCGAAGATGACCTTAGTTTGGCATTGCTGATGTACCCAAGAAAGAGCTTCTCTGAACGCAATTGCCTCGGCTTCGGTTGGACTGCACATTCCCACCATTGATTTCGACATACCCATGATGAAAGCTCCCTGTGAGTCACGCAAGCACGCACCCATGCCGATTCTGTGGTCGTTGGAGAAAAGCGTTGCGTCAACATTACATTTTAATGTCCCTGTTGGAGGCGGTACCCAGCTCACTCCCTCTTGACGTCCATTCTTTGAGAGATGCCCTTGCTTGTGTGGTGGTTGCCTGGCAGTCCTCCAACATTCCAGCCAGTCTAAGCCATCCTCCACGACCTTCCTGATCGGTACTTCTCTCTTCTTCCATACTATGTTGTTCCTGAATTTCCACAGCGCCCACAAGATTATGCATATGCGTTGAACACCACGCTTGTCACACCTCGTTAACAAGTTAAAAAACCATTCCTTCATTGTTGTATGCTCATCTGAATTTCGGTTGGTGAGTAATGTGGACCACCATCCTCTGGTTGCACAACAGTTTCGAAACAAATGATCGGCCGATTCAATCTCCCGATTACAGCAAGAACATAACCCATCGATTTGGAGTCCTCGATCCATAAGTCTGGACTTCGTGGGGAGACATCCTCTCATTAGTCTCCAAATGAAATGTTTAACCTTGGACGGTAGTGTCAGATTCCATAGCTGAGTCCATTCCCCATCCACTCGATGTATGTGTATGTTTGTGAAATTATCCAATGCCACCCTGTACCCTGATTTCACATGGTAGTCGCTATCCGCCGAGAAGTGCCATATTATTCGATCATTCCCGCCTCTACTAAGTGCAATAGATTGGATCAGTTTTGCATCTCTAACATTGAACATATCATTGATTAATTCTGCATCCCACTCCCGTCGATTTGGAATCATCAACTCTTCCACCAAAACGTCACCTAAACTGGTGTCTTGGTGTGTATGAATAAAGAAATCTTGGTCATCTTTTAACCAAGGATCCCCCCATACCCTGACCCCACTGCCACTACCTATCCTCCATCGACAACCTCGTTCAAGTATAGTTCGAGATGCCATGATACCTCTCCAAATGTAGCTCGGATTATGCCCCAGTTCCGCTGTCATGAAGGACTCCCTAGGGAAGTACTTAGCCTTGAATATTCTAGCAAGCAACGAGTGGGGATTTGTGAGCAAACGCCATCCCTGCTTGGCTATCATGGCGAGGTTGTAGCTGTGTAATTCTTTGAAGCCTAGACCACCATGCTCCTTCCTTGTGCACATTCTCTCCCAAGATGTCCAGTGCAGGCCCCTCTTTGCACTGCAATTCGAACCCCACCAGAAGGAGTTCATCGTTTTTGAAGGGACTCACATATTGAAAGTGGGAGAAGGAAGGTACTCATGCAATATGTTGGAAGTGCTTGGCCTATCGACTTGAGTAAAATCTCCTTACCCGCCTTCGAGAATGCTCGGTGGTTCCAAGACGACAATCGTTTCCAAAGTCTATCTTTCAAGAACGAAAATATATCACATTTGCGTCGTCCTATGAATGATGGTAAGCCGAGGTAGCTACTATTTTCCATGTCCGTATACACCCCCGTGACATTATGTATGTCAAAAGTATGTCACCTAATGCGTGGCATGTTCCGAGTAAAATACTGCGATGTCAACTATATGGGTGTACATATATATAAAGGGAAATGTTAGTGTTCTCCATGTTCCACATCTGGGTCGGACACGCGTCGTCGGATGCATCCCGCACACGCATCCTGAGGGACGTAGATAATATTCATTGATAGCTTGTTGGACTTTAGGTACACCAGTGAGTGCACGCTAATATTTTTCATATCTAAAATAACAATAATTACGGCAACAAAGTCCCACCTCAAATTAATTCATATCGATCAAACTCTTTTGTTAGGTTGAATAGATTTAATGCAATATCTTTTTCATCAAGATAAAAATAAAATAATAATAATTATTTATAATAACAACAACAAAGTCTAACTCCGAATCAAATTAGTTGGCTACCTGGATCAAAATCTATTTATTACGTTAAATGTAATGCAATTATTTTATTAATTAAAATATTTATTTTAATTATGATAAAAGTTTTTACATTAACTGTTAACCTATTGCAACCTTCTTCTACTATATATATAAAATGGCCGTTGGATTCCTCTATTCAAACTTGAAATCCAACACCTATCTAATTTTTTTTATCACTATGAATTTGGTCAGCGTAAAAACATGTTTCTAACAAAGCAACAATTTCTAATATATATATATCATATATATAAAAGCACGAATCACAAATTTTTGAGTGGTAATGAAATTTACCTATTTACCCATACTTCTTTTTTTTCATCTCCAAATCAACCTTTTTCTTTTTATCCAAATCAAACTCTAACTCATTATCAATTCACTACACGTTTTTTTTTCTTTATCTCCAAATCAATCATGAACTCATTCTCATCGATCCAATACACTTTTTTCGAGGAAGTAATGTCCTAACATGATTAGCTTATTTTTCATTCACATATTATCTCAATCACATTATAGAATATTGATAAACTAAAAAATGTACTTATATTTCTAATTTTTAAATTTTAATTACAATTTTGAATTTTGAATTTTGAATTTTATATCTATCATATATATAAAAACACGAATCACAAATTTTTGAGTGGTAATGAAATTTACTTATTTGCCTATATATATCTATCATATATATAAAAACAACTATATATATAAAAAAACTAAATATCACAAATTGTAAACTCAGAGTTTTCCCAATAGTATATACGCAACGTACTCATCTAGAGTTATCCCAATGGTATATATGCAATATATATATATATATATATATATATATATATATATATATATATATGAAGTGAAGAAGAGAGAATCTGAGAGGGAAAATAATAAGTGGTTTGAAAAAGGTGTTGGGGAGGGAACAAAGTCAAAACCCATAAAAAAATTTAATGAGAAAAATTCTAATTAATCATGTGAAAAAAGGTGTCTAAAGCTTTAATCCCAACTAATTCAATTTTTTACATTCATAATTTCGAAGTTATCATTTCTATCTTTATATATGTTTGATCCATTTCATGAAAAGTGACAAAAGTTTTACGTTGGCTGTCAACCTACCGCAACCCTCCTCCTTTATCCGGACTTGGGACCGGCTATGTAGCGCACATAGTGTACAACATAGGTGGAGTTTAAAGGGGTGCAACACGACTTCCCAGGAGGTCACCCATCCTAGTACTACTCTCGCCCAAGCACGCTTAACTGCGGAGTTATGATGGGATTTGGTGCATCAGTGCTGGTATAACAATTACATAAAGTGAATGTAGCAATTAGGCCAGCTATGCTCTATGGAAGTGAATGTTGGGCAGTAAAGCAACAACAATTACATAAAGTGAATGTAGCAGAAATGAGGATGATTAGGTGGATGTGTGGTAAAACCGGTAAAGATAGAATAAGAAATATAGAAATTCAAAGACAAGTAGGAGTAGCACCAATTGATACAAAGATTAGGGAAGGGCGGTTGCGATGGTTTGGTCACTGCAAAGACGGCCTACAAATGCCCCAACTAGAAAACTTGACTCAATAGAAAGCGTAGAAATTCGACGAGGTAGGGGTAGACCAAAGTTAACATGGGATGCATTAATTAAGAGAGATTTGAATGGTTTGCAAAGCTCACCATCAATTGCACTGAATCGAGCACAATGGAAAAGTTTGATCCATGTAGCCGACCCCAGTTAATTTGGGACTGAGGCTATGTTGTTGTTGTTGTTGTTGTTGTATCCTTTCTATCTTTAGAGTTTGAGGTAAAAATTGACCTTATGTACAATTATACGGAATCTCCACAAGCAAGTGTTCACAAATTGATGGGTCAAACCACTTGTGTTTTTTTTTTATTTTCTTGTTTCCTTTTTTTTGGAGGAAGTAATGTCTTGGCATGACTAGTTTGTTTTTTCATTAACATCTTATATCAATCACATTAGAGAATATCGATAAGCTAAAAAATGTACTTGTATTTCTAATTTTTAAATTTTAATTAAAATTTTGAGTTTTATTAGTAAATTCTTAAAAATTAATTCTCACGAACGAAGCGAGCGGGTCAATCGTGCGTAGCACGTCCTGAAACTAGTATATATATATATATATAAACTAATTAGTATATAGTAGTTCTACTAAGTTGATATGCATGTACTTTTATATATATTTATATATATATTCACATATTTGAATTCTCGACCTCGATCGTATAAAAGTACATGCATATCAAATTTCGAAAAATACTATACACGAGTTAATTAGTTTGATATTTATTTTTTAATTAAGATTGTAAAAGTGTATTAAAAAGAGTTACAACAAAAAAGTATATATAGTAAAAAAAAAAAGTGGTTATTATTTATAGATACAACAACAACAGACAAACCCACATTAAAAGTTAAAACTACATAGATCAAACTTTTTTATTATGCTCGATTTAGAGTAATTGATGATATTTTTTTTCAAATCATCTAAATCCTTTATAATCAACGCACCCAAAAAAATTAGTTCTATGTTTTCCTCATTGTTAAATTTATTCATCAATTTCTATATATAGAATCAAGTTTTTTATATACAATTAACATTAATAAAATAATTCTTACTTTATATGCTTTGTTAATTAAAACGTATTATTTTTTAGGATTTGATATCAAATTTATATGATATTGAGCATTACAAATTAAATTAAAAAAATCCCAATCGATCGGCTCTATGATATTGGATACATTTATGACTCGATATAAATATTTTGTATTTGTATCTAATTGCCTATGTATACACGTATGTTTATTTTCATCGTATATAACATTAAAAAAAAACCTTGAATTATTAACGAGGCCAATATATATCTGACGATCTCGATCGGTGACATCAAGACAATGAAAACTCTGTCACCGTTGATTTCTTCAGTCCAATCAGATCTCCACAGCGACGCATTGGACTTCGGCCTAGAAAGTCGTGACGATTGAATCAAAAGTCAGATTGCTACGTGGTTATTGCAGCAGTCTTCCACGTGTCATACACAAATATTCTCGCTGATTTTGGTGCTCCGCACCCGAATCCTTACCTTGAACCGGTTTCTCGGACTTTCTGCCACGTGCCCTCCCACCACGAGTCACTGTCGGGCCAAGATTTTGTGACATTCAGACCATTCTACTATAGACGACTATAGTTGTTAATTTAAAAGCTTCGCAAATAAAACTATTAATTAATTAAGATTAATATATAGGTATGAAACACAATTAACTAAGTAATTACACATATAGTATAATCTAATTAGTTCACATTCTTCTTCATCCAATTATATATACTATAGTGCAGTGAGCCGATTGACTTAGATCACACCGTATTGTTTTGTAAATCTAACTGTAAATGCACATGGTTATGTACAATGACCACCATGCAAGACTGAGCATAGAGCTGGCACGTTAAATCGACTTCCTTTTTTTATTTCTTTTTCATACATTTAGGAGAATTTAAATGAAAAAATAAAAAATTTAGAATAACACCTAATCGTGCATCCTAAGTGAACACGAAGGGCTGATATAGTGAAGGGTGAGCTATCATGCACGGGTTTTTATTATTGCATTAATCCCCCACAAGAGAAATACTAGTTATTTTGGATTAAAATGATGAAAATGCTCTGTTGACGCGAATTTTGTTTTTCTCTCAAAAATTGGTCTCTTCGATCAACTATTCTATGTGACCACAGAGGTTGTCAGCACGATGACACTATACGCAGCTGTCAGTATGCTAGAGCCATTTTCTTTGGTGGGAAAAAAAATAAAATTCAAACAATCATTTCTCTATCAGTTTTCAGACCAAACATTAATCCACTTTCGTTCTCTATGTGAAAGAGGGTTTTGTAGAGGCGAACATATCCTCAAATCGAGATGTTTGAATCATTAAGAGTTAGTGCTCCTCTGTAGCTGAAAAGAAACTACTGCAATCGAGCTTGAATCTTTCACCCAAAATGGTGATTTTGATGGGTATGTACAAACAATTACAACGTCGAACTGTTTTCTTTTGAACTTTTTGGAATTCTGCAATTTTGGCACGAATACGCACATAGGGTCTCTCCTAACTGATGTTGTTAGACAGCAGGGATACTAGGCCAATATTCTTTTGTTCTTATTATATTTGTAATTTGTGTTTATTTTTCTTTTGTGCAGAACTTTATTTAGCTATAAATACATATATACATGGAGTATCGCCTCCTTTTATATCAAGAAAAATTACAACGTCGAAGTACTGTCAGTCTACTAAAAATCTGTGCACGTCAAAAAAAAAATGATGGAAAAGACCAGTTTTTCAAAAAAAATAAATTTGAGAGAAATTCAAGGTTCTTGCTCTTGGGTAAGCATGTGCGCGGCTCCGCGTCAAAAATAACATGAGTACTCTAAAATGATTGTATTATTGAGATATTACAATATTAAATCAGAACATATTGCTCAACATATTTTTTTATCTATTTTTTTTGTTAAAAAAAAAATTATTTGACTCTTGTTATGATCACTACTAAAAGTAATTATATACGACTCTCGCATGTGAATCTTCAAGTTATATATATTTTTAATATATTTTGATGCAGACCTACAGGTTATGTAAAATGTTATATACTGCATGTGTTGTGTGACTTTGTGTCGTTATTATAATATTCCACATCAATATATAGTACTATATACACCTATGAGTCCTAAGAGGCGCAGGTGCCAATTAATAACAAGATTTCGGATCGGAAGGTTCGGAAACGTATTAAGTTTGGGCACATCACTCAACCATTCTTGTGGGCGCCGGACTCGATCGTAGGAGCACACGTAGAAAGCTAAGCTGACAACTCGATTGTTTCATTGATTTTTTTTTTTGCTCAACTCTACCTATATATACTTCAAGGATGCATAGCAGATTCGATCGCAATAATCAATATCATCTCTGCAGCATATAATAAACTGCTCCACCCTCACCATGCAACAATATTTTTCTCTCTTAATATCAACTCTCTTTTATGAGACTTCGATCACATGTATTATTGTCCTTCTTGTTTCTATTGGTTTGTTGTTCTTGTGGATCAAATGGTCTTCTCATCATCAAAACAATAAAAACCTACCACCTGGTTCGATGGGCTGGCCCTATGTGGGAGAGACCCTCCAGCTCTACACTGATCAAAACCCCGACACGTTCTTCTCTACAAGAAAATCAAGGTAATTAATCAACTGAAATATATAGATGTTAATTGTTCATATATATACTACCATGTGTGTTTTGAATCAGGGTGTTCGGAGCATTAATTGCATCGATTAATTTTAAACTCGAGGCAACTCGTTCTGGTGCGGTGTAACGATAAAGGCAACGTTGTATGGATTAGATTCATAATCTCGATTTTGATTCTTCATGACAGTAAAAGGTCAAGTCACTAGTGGTCTCTTTTCACGATCTCAAAATTTATGGGATTAGTTAGATAAAACATCTGGATACTCATGGTTACTCAATATAAAAATAATAAATTTTAGACTCGAGGTGAGTAGAGTCAAACATCAAGCTACTGGTGGTCTCTTTCCGCAATCTTAAGACTTGTGATGCTAACTAGACAAACACTAGAATATTTTTGGCCTTTAATAGAGGTTTTAAAACCTCTATTAAATAGAGTGTTATTAAATGTCATATGAAAATATAAAAATTTTAAATTTTAATACATGTATTAGGTAGAGGTTTTTTAAAACTCATCAATTAGGTGTTATTTAATAACACTCCCCTTTAATAGGGGTTTAAAAACCTCTATTAAATACTAAAATTGAGTGAAAATATTTGAATATCACTATTACTTAATAAATAAAAAAATAAATTTTAGACTCGAGGTGAGTAGAGTCACAAAAACAACAATTTTTATCACAATTTTTGAAACTTTAAAACTTTTCTCGTAATCAAAGTTTGAAATCACGACTAATGTTTAAGGGAGGAGGGTCGGCCATAGCTAGCTAAATAGCTACCAAATATTTCATATTAATTGTATTGTTTTAACTAATTGATTGTTCCTTTTTATTTTTTGGGCAGGTATGGCAAGATATTTAAGACCCATATATTAGGGTGCCCTTGTGTGGTGGTCTCTTCGAGCCCCGAAGCCACAAGGCTTGTACTAGTGAACCAGGCTCGCTTGTTCAAGCCAACTTATCCACCAAGCAAAGAGAGGCTTATAGGACCGGAGGCCATATTCTTTCACCAAGGTGATTACCACTCAAAGCTTAAGAAGTTGGTCCAAGCCACCTTTCTTCCCTCGTCCATAAAAGAACTCATCCCTGCTATCGAGAGAATTGTACTTCAAATTTTGTCTTCTTGGAATCACAACAGCACCGTCAATACGCTCGATGAGATGAAGAAGGTGACACATACAAAACAATTATTTAATACTTGTATTTGAATATTTTTGAATAATTACGTATGGGTGTTTGAACTTTTTTCGATCTCTACTAAGTAAAGGTAACAATTCTTATCGGCAAGTCGTAAACGTGTCGTGTCGTAAATATATCATGACTCATATAGCACAAACTTATTAATTACATAACACATTTATTAATCGCGTTAATCGTTTTTGTATTTAAATGAGTCATGTTAAACTTGTCGTGTATTCATGTAGTCTATTTATTAAATATTTTATTTAAATTTGTATATATATATTTTTTTATTTTTTAAATATATTTACATAAATAAATTTAAAGAAACATAATTAAAAATAACCAATAAGATTTAATATATTTGTATATAGTCTTAAGTTTTACTTTTCTTTTTTCATTCAAGTTTTTATTACTCTTAATAATAAAAAAAAATAATTTAATATATGCAAAATTATAAAAATTCTCTAAAAAAATATCTAAATTTTACTTTAATGAAAACTATTATTTTTTCTTAATAAATAATAATTAAAAAAATCTAAAACACTAATAATATATAAAAATAAAATAATTTTTTTAAAATAAAATAAAATATGATAAAAGATGTCTACTAATAAAAAATAAATTATGTTATTAACATTTATTCAAATGGGTCAATTTTGTACTAATTTATTTTTCTTGAGTAACTACTAATCTATTTATTATATCTTATTTATTATTTATACTATTCTTTACTCGTGTTAAACGAGTTATATACGAGTTAAACAGGTTGACATGTTAATTAATGACTCATTTATTAATTGAGCATAAATATATTATTATATATGTTTATGATTTGGACCCACTTATGTCAGATTCATGATATGTTTATTACATGTGTTAATTTTGTCATGACCAAAATTAACACTCTTACCACTTAGTTATATAGACTCGACTTATTAATTTTACTAGAGTTAGTCGTTGGATCCAACTTTATGCATTAATCAATAAAAAATCAACACGTTTGGAATTGATCAATGACTGGGTTTGGTCCCATAAATTTTTGTCGCCGATTGCATTTATATATTTGTAATTTAATCAATTTGGTAACAATTGAGTAGTTAATTGCAAGAGCTTTAATTACCAATCAATTGGTAGCTCACTATTGATTTGGTATGGGTTGCTTGTGTAAGTGATGCATACATATAATAGGGTTACTATAATACAAATATGGTTATAATAGTTTAAGGATTATACGATAATTTCAATATAATTTTTTTGAGTTTAGTCATTGTATAAAGATATAATCACTGTTATGAGAAAACAAACAAGAAATATATTCTCTGTGTCTCTTATTTTTATTTCTCTATCATCTCTAATCCAAATTCTTAATCTTCTTAATTTCTTCTCTCTAATTATCTTCTCTAAATCAAATTTTCTTTCTCTCATAATTTTTTGTATCCGATTTCTTTAATTAAAATTCTGATCAACCACACTAGTAGCCCCATCAGTAAAGATTGAGGTTGGGGTTTGACCGTTCAAGTCTCTAGGGGCAATATTATTTCTTTCTTATCAAAAAGGAAAAATTGCAGGAACTTAATTTAATTAATTTGAAGAGTTAATTTTATTTTGTTTTGTGCAGTTCACTTTGGATGTCGCTATACTCTCAGTATTTGGTGAGTGTTCGTATATAGATACAAAAACCATAAAGCAATTGTACCACCGCTTGGACCAAGGCTACAATTCCATGCCTCTCGACTTACCAGGAACACAGTTTAGACAATCCATGAAGGTGACTACATATAAATGTACACTAATTAATTCTATATACCAAATCAAGGGTTACATTAAAATTATAATTAATGCAACTATATAAACTCATGGATGCACATTGTTATTAGGCAAGGAAGCAACTGAACGAGAACTTGAGGAGAGAGATTGAAAGAAGAAGAGAAAACAATTACAAGGGTGGTGGTGGTGGGGGCTTGTTGGGAGTCATGTTGAGGTCCAAAGATAAAGATCATCATAAACTTAGTTTTACAGACTCTCAAATAGCTGATAACATAATTGGAGTAATATTTGCTGCCAGGGACACCACAGCCAGTGTCATGACATGGATTCTGAAATATTTGCACGACAATGAAGAGCTGTTACATGCTGTCACGGTAACTTATATATACAACTTATTTTTTATTTTCAAAAGATTTATTTGTCTTAATTAGCAAGCTAGACCTAGACGTTATGCATGTAAACAACTACATATTTGACCGTGAAATGTTGATTAAATTATGTATGTAAGAGGGAACAAGAAGGCATTCGAGGAGAAATTGTCAAAGAAGAAAGGAAGCTGACATGGGAAGACACAAAAAAGATGCCATTAACTAGTCGAGTAAGTGAGCATATATCAATCTCTATACAACATAAAACTGTTTTGTATTTTATCATTTTTTTTATAAGAAAGAAATCACAACTTCCCCACTATAACGCTCGAACTCCTAATCCCTTACTCAAGTAACTTCATACCAAACCAGTGAGACATCCGCTCAGTTGGGTGTTTGTGTTTTACGATAAACAAGTTTACTTGGTATTTATTAGGCAAAACCCATCATTTGGTCCCTGAACTTGTGTTTTTTTTATGCTTTTGGTCCCTAAACTTTTATTACTATACATTTGATCATTGAACTTTTACAAAGATCTACATTTAGTCTTTCCATCATTTAAAGTGTTAAATTTCGACAATGTGGGTAATAAAAGTGACGTGTGACTAGTCAAGAAGAGGAAAGTGGTTTATACTATTATGTCGAACGACTCACATCGACCAACAAAAGCCAAAAAAAAAAATTAATTTTCTCAAAAACATAAAAAACTCAAAGTTCAAGGACCAAAAGCGTAAAAAACTCAAAAGTTCAAGGACCAAATGTACAAAAAAAAAATTTCAAGGACCAAATGTACACAAATAAAAGTTCAAGGACTAAAAACATAAAAGTCTCAAAGTTTAAAGACCGAAAAATATGTTTTGCCTATTTATAACTATACAATTACATTTTTTTGAACTCATTCATATACAATGTAAGTGAGTTCCGCTTCATTAGAGTTGAAATCAATGTTTTGTTTTACTCATATCTCCTTTCAAATATGTACAATTGTGTATTGCACAGTCTACAAGTAGATGACACATTGCATCAATTGCACAATTTAATAGCGTCGTTGTAGAAACGCCCAAAGAAGTAATTTCCCCTTTAATTACAAAGCTGGTAACTTCTGTATAGTATAATGTCGTTGACATAGCTTATGGTGCTTTCATGAATGCATATACCAGGTAATCCAAGAGACGCTAAGGGCAGCAAGTGTTCTATCATTTACATTTCGTGAAGCCGTGGAGGATGTCGAGTTTGAAGGGTACTTGATCCCAAAAGGATGGAAGGTTCTTCCCCTCTTCCGAAGCATTCATCACTCCGCAGATTTCTTCCCCCAACCTGAAAAATTCGATCCTTCAAGGTTTGAGGTATATATTCATGCCCACTTAAATACTAATTTTTTAAACATTCATTTTTTTTTTTTATACATATATATACATTGTTCCTACAGTAACTACAGTTGTCAAAATCCTTTAAACAGTGATGAAAATTTGCTTGTACGCATCTCAATGCGTGAAAGAGTGAAAGATTAATAAATTGTATGACATGGTATGTATTATTGTGTATGTTTAATATTGCAGGTTCCCCCTGGACCCAACACCTTCATTCCTTTTGGCAATGGGGTTCACTCATGCCCAGGCAATGAGCTAGCTAAACTCGAAATTCTAATTCTTATACACCACCTCACCATTACTTACAGGTATAACGTGATTTTATTTAGTACTAACTACTAAGTAATGGACAAAATTCAATAACAATATTGGATTAGTTTCAACTTAATAAAGCTGTTGAATTATATCATGCATTATTTTCTTGGATGAATTTCAGGTGGAAGATCGTTGGGAACGAGGATGGAATACAGTACGGCCCTTTTCCAGTACCTAAAGGAGGGTTACCTATAAGAGTGATCCCAATGGAACCAGAGAAAAAATGGGCGCACTAATCCACTATAAATTTAAGAAAATCACAAGACGTTGTAACTTGATCATCGCAATTCTCAAGGTCTACCATGTGATAGAATAAGAATAAAAAATTAAGTGATCTATCTTTTTATTTTTGAGTAGTGCTAGATCGACTCAATGAGTCCGGACTCAAATTAGTAAAAAGACTTAAATACCTTTTGTGTAAATTCATTATCTTCTTCATCAAGCCACCACTTAACGCCTATGTTGCCATGACCGCCGACCACGGACGGGGCCGTCATCCTCATCTACCACCACCGGGCACCCTCCTCTTCGATCTCAACCAAATCCAGTCGCCTCTCTCAACCAGATCATGCTTCGATCCCGACTAGATCCGATCGACGAGAGAGAGAGAGAGAGAGAGAGAGAGAGAGAGAGAGAGAGAGAGAGGAGAGAGATATGAGAGTTGAGTGAAGTTTGTACTAACTTGAGGAGAGAGCAAATGAAAGTGCGCAGTAGATGATGGCAGTCGGCGGTTGTGACAGTGGAGGTGATAGAGGATGTGAATATTTTTATGTGTATTGATATTAAAAGTGAGGGTAATTAATTTTTTACTTATGTAAGTATCTTAAATTACTAATCTAAGCTTTTTAAATTCGACTCAAAAATTTCAAATAGACTTTTTGTTATTTTTTTCTTTAACACGGCAAACAATACCCACAAAAGATAACAATACCCACAAAAGATTGTTGGAGATATGAGACTAAAAATTCATGTTATATATAGACTGAAATATATAGTCCCACGACAATTAAAAGTGATTTAACAACAAAAGATACAATATGACTCTCTTTCTAAATAGTAATGAAGCCTTTTTTATATCAATATTCTTTAAAGTGGTTAAAAATTTTTTTGAAGAAAAAATGCAATATTGGTTTTTCTTTAAGCAAATCAAATGCAATATTTATAATGAAGTCCATTCCAATATTAGCTGGCTACTCCAAACACGGAAGTCAACGCATCTATACTGAAATGAACAAACCATCACTTATAACAAAGTAAAGGTCGAAAGGCCGAAAGTTCAACACGTCAAAGAAAAAAAAAGAAAAAAACAAAACCTTGAAAATGAAAAGGAAAGTTTTTTTAGCCACCCAACTGTCCTCCAAGAGTGATGAGACATTGAAGTTGTGCATAACATATTACGGAAAAAAAAAAAAAAATGTCTACCTCATCATAAATCATGACCGTCCACGTCATAGACTTTCGATCAAAGTTTCAACCGTTTGACTAGAGATGTTATCTTAGAGGGCCGCTAAGGGCACCCCACCTATTAATGAAGGCACCCAGTTAATGTGGGCACAAATCGATTTACCTAGGGCACCCAAAAATTAAACCCAAAATACCGAAAATGCCCATCGTGCAAAAAACCCTCTCACCCCACCACCACCTTCACCGAACCCTGAGCACCCCACCACCTCCACCGAACTGTTGTGCAAGAACCCATTTGGTTTGGACCGACCAGTGAGAGGAATCCCCGAAATCGTATTTTTCGTGTCTCTCCTTGTGTTTCTCCTTCGATTTACGGCTTTTTTTGCAGTTCATAGGGTTGTGGTGTGAGCCGATTTCGTCTCCAAGTTAGGGTTCGGTTGAATAGTTAAAGAAATGAGAATTCGCGGTTCTCGGCCATACAGGCCAGAGACTGTGCTAACTGTCTCGGCCTCGCATGGCCGAGACAAAAGCTACATTTTTGGGAACTCGAAGTCTCGGCCACAAAGGCCGAAAGAGTTCACAGTGTCTCGGTTACGCATAGCCGAGAGTACTCTAGTTCTCTCGGCCGAGACATGACGAGAGCTACAATTAGTGGTAGGTAATGTGGTGTCGGTGGTGTACAACCGAGAATGTGCTCATACTCTCGGTTGTACACTGGCGTACCATACCGTGACCTAAGTACACATCTCGGTACTTTAAGACCGATACATCACCATACATCTCGGTCCTGCGAGGCCGATACAATCGCGCACATCGACAAAAACTTCAGATAACCGTAAAAAAACACAATAAATTTGTAAAATTACCTCAACTTCGACCTCCTCTTGCACTGTAGCAGTACAATCCTCCATTATATAGTGGAAACAAGTTCGGATTTGAGCAAATTACCAAACCCTACGTTGACAAACAAATCATCATTTTCACTGTTTTCCACAACTAAACAGTTCTAATAAACTATCATATGGTTGTCAAACATTGTTAACTCGCTGTCGGATGACGTCAATCCGCAAGAATCGATAAAAAGCCGACAAACGCAGAGTGGATTTGTGGTTCAACCTTGCGGTGGGGTGCCATTTTTCTTTGTCAAAATAATTTGTGGGATTTGAATCATTATATATACAGGGGCAAAAGGGTCTTTTTCAGTTTTGCTGAAATTTTTACAAAAAATTTGGGTGCCTTCATTAATAGGTGGGGTGCCCTTAGCGGCACTCTTATCTTATCAGATGTTGAATTCAAAGACCTCAAAGGGCCCGCTTATGTGCACCCCACAAAACTCTATGGGCAAACTACTTAAAAACTTTCATACTCTTTCCAAATTTGCCCTTAAATGAAATGACCTATTTACCCCTCTCAACTCTAAAATGACTCATATGCCCTTCATCTCTTTCATGTTTGTGCATCTCACAAGAAGCAATGTTAGTCTTTGATGATCCCCTCCGACCACCGGAGCGCACCGGTGACATGTAGTAGCGTTTCAGAGGCCAATATCATCATAAGAGTTGTCATCTTCATGCTTTTTTATGCAAATTAATGGTTTGAAAATATTGTTGGTTGTTTTAATGGGTTTATACAAATTTTTGTGTGTTATAGTGTATTGTTCGTTGTTGTTGTTTAGTGTCTCTTGACCTTACAAAATGGAGGATGAACATCAATGGGGTGTGAGCGTGCAAGATGGAGATGTATCTCTTGAGTTTTCCTTTGATTTACTCCATTTTTGTTTTTTGTTTTTTTACATGTTGTCCGCCCTCCGGTTCGGCCATACAGGACCGATCAAATATGAATTGTTCGATCGCGCCCGACTGAACAAATGCGCATTGCTTGGTCTCATGTGACCACAAACAACAATAAAAAATGCATATGTAACACACAATTGATAAATAACACTACAATTCACAAAAAATCTTCTAACAAAGTCGATTTTGATGAAACCTCAAATCCAAACCACCACTATCGAACAAACAAGCCATGAGGATGTAATGCGACAATTGATTGGAATCAACACATGACTCGTGCTCTCGTTCGTATGGATGACTTTGAAAATCAGCTTTTTTTGAATTGAGAGTTATGGAGTGCCCTTAACAAATCTTGGCTTGCACTCATCATGTGGTTTGCCCTTACAAATACAAGGGCATTTTAGAAAAAATAAAAAATTTGAGGGTGCCTTTAACAAACGTTAACTTGCACTCATCACGTAGCTTGCCCATAAACTTTTGTGAGGTGCATATAGTAGGCCCAACCTCAAATTGCAATTTTATTACATTAAATCCACGTTGATGTCATTGGCAAGACATCACTGTCCATTTGACTTAAGATTTCTCCACGTGGATGTTGACACCTTTGGTTTTTTTTTTTTTTTTTTTTTGTCAAAGATGTTGACACCTTGGTCATGCAAACTTTTAACTGCTAAAAAATATATAGCATTGTTAACAAGTTCAAGATTGAGTGATTGTTAAAAATAATATCGTTCTCTTTTTATGGATTCAATAAAGTTCCAGCTTCAGTGTGTTGTATGACTATAGTCTAATGAGAAACATTGCAATAACTTCTGACGAAAAAAAAGCCATTCACCATGAAAAATGCTCCAAATACATCAAAGTTACACCAATTGACGTGATGTGCGGATTTATATTTTTGAAAGCCTTCAGTACACACCTTGAGATACACACCCGCGTGTATACATTTTGCACAGGGTCCACATGCCACATCACTAAAGTATTACTTTGGGAGGTGTCATTGTACCATCCTCCATTCACCATTGAGAACAATCTCACTAGGTTAATATAAAAAGGAATGGCATAAACCACTAGAGCCAAAAACCCTAATGGCATGTTCGCTTCACGTTTTAGTGAGTCCTAAAGACATGAGATTAATTTGTGATGGAACTAACACATGAGTTTAGATGGTTTAGTCCCATTTGTGTATCTTGTTTGGTTGGGAGTTTTAAAGTTGTGATTAAATGTGGTTGTACTGGTACATTTACTAAAATACCCTTGCATAAGTAACACCTCATCACCTCATTTTCACACCTCGTTCTCAACTACATCAAGCTTGGTATAGCTCTTGAAGGTATGCACGACGCACTTCCCCTCGATCGTATCCGTGCTCTGCACATCGTAGTGATCGGACAAGAACACCTCCTTGGATCCGTGAAACTGTCTTCTTCCCCTGATCAATTCCTCCGGCCTGTAGTACCACCTCACCCTAACCTTCACTTGCCCTTTCGTGTCGGCTTCGATCTTCTCAACCTTAGCCACGTACGGCAACTTCGATGATTTTGTCGGTTTCATCAACACACGGTTCTCCAGCTGCATGAATCAACACATCGAGATCGAGCACAACAAGAACATGCAAATTTCTTGATCGGAAATCGAAATTGAATCGATTCGGATGGTTTGATTGGTTTCTAGACAATCTTCTTCTTCTTCACGACAGCGGTGGTGACGAAATAAGGTTCCTCCTCCTCACTTCTCTGCTCTCATTCTCCAGCAAGCAGTGGTGATTCAGTGAAGCGGTGGTGCTGGAGCAAGGAATCGATGAAGCAGGGGTGATTCGTTGAAGATGAGGTAGTAATGTGAGGGGTAAATTGGTAATATCCAATAACCACCCACTTGGGATTAGCTAATCCCACCAAAATTGGTGGTATTGTTTAGTCCCTTCTCATGCTCATTAACTAATCACGTGGCCTAGTTAATCCTTCAAGCGAACACCGGATTAACCAGTCCAGTGTGGCTAATCCGACCTAAGACGTTGAAGCGAACTTGCCATAAATATCTTAACATTGTGGAAAAACATTGCGAAAAAGCCTCAATAAATCTACAAATTTATTTTAAGCCCCACTCCCAACCCCTTTTCAAGACTAGGATCAAATTTAGCATGCAAAATTTTGAATAGTATGGAACCAAAATAGCTTACACTCAAACATAAAAATGCAAGGCATGACAGTCCATGAAAAACCAAATGAAGGAAAAATTGTGAAGAAAAATTTAAATTAGCTTAATAGCTCGAAAAGATCGAAAGTAGATTATAAGATAATCTCCAACTAAGGTCGATATCAGTTAGATTCGAGGGGGAGTGTTGAAGTAATCTCACGCAGGATGATAATCTACTCTCGGAATTTTTTAAGACAATATTCAGAAGACTAAGTCCACACACAAAATTGAAGATTCATCATCCAGCATTCAGTACTGCAGCTTGTATGGTTTCATTTGTCAGATATACACCAAGGAAATTGATTGTGCAACTACTAATTTTACTGGAGTAGCTGATAAGCATGATATCAATTTGGAGAGTCAACTTGCCACTAAATCCAAAGCGCATACCTAGCTTGTTAAAATCATATACGTCATTGAAAGACTTCCAAAGAAGAAATCTAACTGTCCCAAGATTATTAAAGAACTCACAATCAAACATATTCATGAACCATAATGAAATCATTTAATGCATTGGGCCCCATTTTTTTAAACCAAATGCTTCCTCATCTCCCAACCAACGATTTAAACTTGGCACTAAGAAAGTTTTGTTGTTTCAGTTCTAGTGTTTTTGAACATTTTAGAGCATCTCCAATGGTAAATGTGGATTGATGCCACGTTAACAATGTGTAGAGGATTGGATAGACATTAAAGTTCAAAAGTGTTATCCAATCGTGAATGTGGATTGTACTTTCTATTTTAAAAATTTATTGTTTTTCTACATATTTTAAAGAGAATTGTTGACGTGGCTATAGATTACACTGTATAGAAGAACACATTCAAAATAGACAATGTATATCCACGTCAACTTGACATTTAAAATACACATTCCATTGGGAGTTTTTTTTTTTAGTGTCTATTTAGTCCTAAGTGGCATACGGACATCCAATCCACATTCCATTCGAGATACTCTTAGAGCATCTCCAATGGTAATGTGGATTTAAACCATTGATTAGTGTCACATCATGGATGTGGAGAGGATATCTATCCCATATGACACTAAATAGACATTCGCTTCCCAAAATAGTCTCGAATGAATTTAAAATTTAGATTTACGCTTTTTATTTTGGATTAATAAAGCCTTAAAAACTTTTTATTTTTCGTGTTATCACAATGTCACTTTGATTACATGTCACATAGATAACATTATCAATCTATGCTCTCTAATGGGGACCATGGATTGGGGTGGAAATGGATCCACCTAAGATATAATCCACATCCAACCAAAAAAAAAATGCTCTCAATAGAACAATGGATTGATAATGTTCATCCTATGTGGCATGGAATCAAAGTGGAGGGTGTGGTAAACTGCCACACCAGACAAATGCATTTTTTAAAAGTTTTTATTTATTTTTTAGGACTTTATTAATATAATAGAAAATTGAAAATAAAAAGTGTCAACTCATTAATCTATGGTCTAAATCCATTGTCCATTGGAGATTATTTTGGGATGTGAATGTCTATCTAGTGCCACATAAGATAGGCATCCTCTTCACATCTATGATATGACACCAATCCATGATCTAAATCCACATTCCATCGGAGATTAAATCGATCAGATAAGTCTAATTAAAACTCTCACTGTAAATGCATTAACACCCATTGAAGAATAATATCACTTTCGAAACATCAAAGCCTCCTTGAAACTTAAGAAGCAAAAGTAGTAGTTGAGTAGCTGGAGCCATTAAGGCAAATAGACTTGGAGTCGGGAATCTTCACCCGCAAAGGTCTAATCGACATTACAAAGGTTAGAATGAATCAACCGCAACTGCGTATATATAGCATTTTTGGATCAACCAAATGTCCTCAAACACAGTTCAGTGAGTGAACATCCAGATATTTCTGAATCTAATTAAGCAATCTCAACTGGAACAATTAAATGTTTTGAGTTAAGAACACATGATGATCAGTTGATCACCAGTAAATTCAACAAAATCCAAAATCTTCCACTTTAGTAGTGTGAACCCCACCTACTACATCCACTCTCTCCAGTTCCTCATTTAAAAAGTGTCTCTGCTTCTCATCATTAGTTCTTTTACTTAACCAGAAAGCCCCGCGTTTCCTGGAGCCTATGATGGAGAAGCTGTCAGAAGGTTGGGTAGATGAGCTCATAAGAGAGCTGCTCGATGAAGAAAACCCGCTTTTTGTGTCACCCGAATCCATTGCATCTGAAGCTAGCGTTTTAAAGAGTTCTATGATGGTAAACTTTCTAGCATCCAAAGTGTACTCAGGACCAACGATCAAAGACATTGAGGACGCCTTGTGCATTACAAGCAAGGACAGTAACCCCTCTGAACCGAACATAATTGAATCTGGGTAAATGATGACTCCCTAGTTCCTAATTTTTTTTTTTTTTTTAGAATACATGTATAACTGGATTGATTTGTTTTGAATCCTTCATTCAGTTGCTAAACAAATGCATCTCTTGATGTCGATGGTTCAAATCTCTCCACTTTACTACCCGAAAAGAAAAAGAAAATTGGTCTTTGTTCTGAAGAAATTGGTTAGCATCTTTTCTTGCAGAAAATCGGTCGTAGATAATGATTCAAGCCCCAGGAGTGACAGCAAATTCACTCTAGAAATCAATTGTTCTATGCAAGGGGCAGCTGATGATGGGTACAAATGGAGGAAGTACGGGCAGAAATCAATTAAGAACAATCAAAATCCAAGGTACTTTTCTCTCCTTTTCTTTTATGCACTAAATCTAAAAACTATAATGACACCATAAAATCAGTCTTTTATAGCCTTAATGTCTAAAAGACTAGCTGGAATTCGTCGAATCTTAGCTATATTTAAAATGACTATTGAACTCACTAATTCTTCAGTTGTTCTCTACAACTAAATTTGCATTTCAATTCATACAGGTTTTGTTTTTCCGTGTTACAACTAGAAATTTAAACTACACAACTTAAGCCCAGCTTACTTTAAATTAGGACGCCAAGATATTTTGTCGAATGATGACAGAGCATTCAAAACCTGTGCTGTGTCATGAGCTCCTACTTCAGGATCCTCCACAACCTATGTTTCCTCTTATTTTTATTTTTATTTTTTCTTTTTGAAGTCTGTTTGCTCTTAATTCATAGTCAAGGGTGTAGCAAAATTTCTACTTGGGTTTGTGCAAAAGACATACATCTAAGAAACATATCTAGTATGCTTTAATACCAGGCAGTCATAGAATTACTGAATTTCGTCTAAGTGGTAACGAAATTTATCATCCATAATCAGGTGCGTCAATGAGATAATATTGCTCCAGGCTCAATAATTCCAAATTTTATGTCGACTGTAATTTGTCCTACTCCCTGATACAGGTGTTAAGTTATTTCGTAACAGATGGGTTCTAATCACTCAATAAATAAACCAGTCTTTGATGAGATGGAGGAAATCAAAGAGAGAATGTTAACCCAATTATCTCTTCCCTTCATTGATGAACTATACGTTATCACCTATAATATTCTTTGGCTTTGGTTTTGTTGTAAATGGGGGAGCAGGAGTTATTACAAGTGCACAATGCCAAGATGTGGCGCTAAGAAGCAAGTGGAACGATCAAGTAAGGACCCCGACACTCTGGTCATCACCTATGAAGGGTTACACTTCCATTTTGCCTATTCGCATTTCTTCTTGCCACAAACACACAAACAACAGTCACCAACTAAGAAACCAAAGAAATATAGTTCATACTCCAAAGCCCAAAATAAAGCAGAGGCCTAAAGACGGGCAACAGAAAGTTCATGATTTGCCAAACCCAGCAGTTGCCAGTTGGACCTCAAGGCGATCATCTAATAAGAGATGCAAGTCACAAGCTTTTCGTGAAGATGGGGATCCTTTCATGATTGTAAAGACGTTAAGAGAAAATAGCAAAGCATAACTAGAAATCTTACTGCCCGTAACTACTTTCAAGTCTTATACAATTTGCTTTTATGCTTAATGATCCCAGAGTCTGCATGCCTGTATGCAGATGATAATAGGCTTTGAGTACTCAAAAAAAGCATCCCCTTCAAGATCCAAAAAAGGATTTGGGGAAACATATTAAAGCATGTAAGAGTTTACACAAATAAATGTATCAAATATTCCAGTGTACTCAAATATGCATTTGAATTTGTTTCATCGCTATTTTAAGATATTATGATTTGGGATTGAGTTGTGTAAATAAAATGAAACATGGCAGTATGTAAAAGGGCACGTGCCAAAGGACAACCATGGAAAAGACCAAGAGCCACGAAAAATATTTAAAAGTTAAAACATACCTGAAAGTCTACATAAGTTGATCAAAGATGTATTATACCAGAAAACCATTGGAAATACATTTGCAGTATCCAAATGGCAACAAAATCTCAGCTTCATTACGATCATAAAGCAGCAGCTTCTTCGCAATGTATATAGCTCGATGCACATAAGTTTGCTCATTTTATCCTGCAGAAGCATGTTGACCAAATGAAGCATGAGAAATGAAACTCTCCTTGAACTCTATTGTTTTCTAGTCCTTAAGTAGCAATAGTGTGAAACATTTTTAAATAAACAGTTGAAAAAAAAAAAAAACTGTACCTTAGACTTCGGGCGAAGGAATCTAGAAAGAGGAACACAATCAATAAAAAGAAACCAAGCTTCCAAAACTCCCGGGTGGTGAAGACTATTTTTTTAAACCTTGACAAATCAAATATATCTCTCTAGACGAAGATCTTGTTGCTTTAGGCCTCAACCAAGAAGTCTTCTTGAAGCATGGTTTGCAAATTTTGCTAAATCCTGAAATTGAAACAAAAAGCATGTCAAATCACAAATAAAGAACAACCATAATACCCACGTACATTTATATACTCAAACATCAGCTTCAAACCTTGAGCATCTTCACTTTCGAGAAGCTTAATGACAAGGTTACCCCCCGGTAGCAGTATACCATTCTCACGTGCACCAGATCTAGAATGATGGGATGATTCCTGTCCATCAATGTTACCATCCAGATGAGCTAAAACAGCCTCACCAACAGCCAGACCAAGCGCCCTCATCCCCAGCTCAGCAGATAAAGCTGCATCCTTTGTTGTGATCCCCGAAACAAGGGGACACATATCTGATAATATAATTGAGAAACCTTTACCCTGTTATAGAAGAACATAAGCTTCACACTTGAAAACCATGAAGTTTTCGGTGTAAGAGCATCTCATCCTCTACAGTCGAACCCTTGCACATAATTTAAACATGGTGACATTTGCCTAAGCAATTACAATCGAGTTAAACAATGTAACCCTGAATGCCAATATGGCAGCAACAGCTTGGAAGCATTATTTGCCATTAAAGCTTAATCTAATAACTCAAGAAACCAGCATGCAGTAATGGAGAACCAGAGAGAAAAGATCAAAGGAGTAGAAGAGCTGAAAACTCAGAACAAATAGTAACCTAATTCAACGTTGCATATCACAGAATGCACTCTAGACTATATAAGCAAAGTCCTAAAACTCCTAATATGATTAGGAATTTGAATTCTTAATCCACTTTTAAAATAACCTAAAATAAAGTGAAGGAAAATAATAAAACAGTATTAATTTTAGTTACATAAAAATTCTTAGTTAAAAAACTTAAAATACAAACTTCTAATCAATAATGATTCCAAGATAAAATTTCTAGTCCCCTAAACTCCAAGAAATTAAAATCCTAATCTAAATCAACTTTAATTCTACGCTTGTAGTGTTTTGGAAAAGGCTTCACAAATCCTACAAAATGCAGCTTCTTTGAAGTAAACTCGTGGAAGCCATAAATCATTAACAAATCAATATGGACCTGTCCATTATTTGTAAAACTAATACAGCTACCCAGTAGAAAATCTTACCAAAAGATTAGATGAAATAATGGTGAGAAATTAATAAATAAAATGTAACACCTAAATAGAATATTCAAGACGACAGAATCAGCTTCCTCAAATCAGGTAGAACAAGCAATTGGCTTAAGGCATCCTAAATGAAGGGCAAGAACAAAACAACAGATGAGGTAAGTTTGCTGGAAAAATGTACGATGTAAGAAGGAGAAACAACCAAAGCCGGCCCAATGTTAACCCGGGAAGTAACTAAAATGCATTTGATCTCAGTAAAGAAGATATTGACGAGGCCTACAGGATTTGGGCTGGTGGCTAAAAGTACAAATAATTTTAAGGTGGCAAGTGATATACCTCGAATACCAGTTCATCATATAGATGACGACTACAGCAGCAGGGTATACAGCTAATTTAGCAGTAAGGTTAGTATAGTGAACTGCTTGCCACACTATAGGTATCCTGATTCTGGATACAAATTTAAAAATTTTATAGGGTCAGATATCAAAAAAAGGATAATGACCCAATTAAGAAACATATTTAATGTCATTTTAACATCAGGTATTTTCATTAGGCATGTAACCAAATATGCTAATAATAATTTTAGAAATAAAGGAAGAAATGGAAGTAAGAGAATCTTTCTCATGGCTTGAATATACAAGAAAAAAGATTACTGTAGTTAGGTAAATAGAAAGGAAGGTGCTCATCATATTAATTTCAGTCACACCATTCACACAAAACTATTTAGAAATTTAGTCAATCTCCCCACTTTTGCAACCAATTTTGAATGTGTAACACCCGGTAAAGGATGAGCAAAATGTGCTTTAAGTTTTGATGAGAGTACTTCTATTGGAACAACTTGATATTCATTTTCGGGAACCTCGCTCAATAGTTTATGCCAAGCAATCATCCATCTCAGGTTTCAACGAGTCACCTGATTATTTGACAAGACCCGGAAGACCCAAAAGAGGTATGACCCTACATGCAGTGGAGGAGCCACTTAGAAGAAAACTTAACGTATAGTATATGTAATTCAGCGCCCTCTATAAAAAAAATTAAATACCTAGCTCGCCCCTAAAAGTATAGAAACTAATCTAGCCTACCCCTACAACAAAGCCTCAATCCCAAATTAGTTGGGGTCGGTTACATGGATCAAACTCTTCCATTGCGATTGATTTAGTGCAATTGATAGCATAACCCTAGAAAGTAAAAAACCAAATCTAGCATAAATTAATAAAAGTATAACATGGAATGTTATGGCGAGGTGTAGATTTTAAAGACTTAAAAATTGTTAAAAAATAGATTAGAGACTAAGTCTAATCACTTTAATCCTTAAAAAAGTATATGTATTTCATTGAAGAAAAGAATATTTTATTTATTTCTTTCATTCTAAATATTTTTCTTTATTTTAAATTCTAAATTATTTTTTCTTATTCTTTTCAAACTGGAGTTAAAAAGACTTAAAGTGTAATGATCGATTTTAGTTTGGAATATGTTTTGTTAGATGTTGTCTAGATTTTTAACCTTATTTTATAGATTAATGTTGTTTTGGATTTTTGATGGTTGAAAATGGGTTTCATTATCTTAAAATAAAACTACTTTCAATTTAAAGGTGTCATGAAATGCTTTATCCAGACATACGAAAATTAAAAATTTTTTATTTTTGCGGTATATATCATAAATATAATTATTTAACTTTAAGTGAATTAATTGAATTAATGCTTAAATATATATTAACAATTTAATACTAGTTAAATGAATGAAAAAATCATTCTAGCCCAGTGCAAGCAATATTCTTGGCTTTGCCCCTGCCTACATGTCAGAGCTCACACTTATTGAGGTGAAGTAGGATATTTTACATTATCCTCGACACCCTCAGATCACGCAATGGGAGTTTAGGAGGTGGGTGCCAACTTCACTAGTACATATGGCTTAAGCCAGTAGGCCAGGGTATCAATTCACTCCGCTCACCTATCACTTCTCTCTCAATGCCCCAATTACCTATCTTACCCAAATGGTCTAAGGTTTGAATCACTCATGAACACTCCTAATCTCAAGCATCCAGAATTGTACAACAAGAGACACAAAACAATCAATGGGCTGATTAAACACAAGTTAATTACGAGTAACCATGTCGAAAATTCAAGCAATTGTTCAAGAAATAGACTTCGCAGAAGCCCGTAAATCTTAAAACCAATGAATGAACAAACCGGTAACAACTAGGCAAGGTAACAAAAGTAGAGTAGGCATACATTTGGGGAGAGCACCCTCGCTTGGTCCCTCGAAATCTTCATCACATCTGCACACACAGTTTGCACTCTAGAATCACAGTACATATTTGGAACCTTCACCTTCTGTTCTGAAACCCAACATTTGAAATAACAAGTCAACAACAACAACAACAACCCACTTCATCAAAATGGAAAAAACTCAGCATTCCTGACCTTCAAATCAACACCTACAACCGCCCCACCATTTTTCACAGGCCCCAGACTCTGACAAGCCACCTAGATCAATCAAAACCCGAATAAAATAGTCCACATTGCCCAATCACAAACACCAACAAAACAACACACTAAACATGCCCAGAACAACAAACTACAAAATGGGTACCTGAAGCCAAGCCCCAGGAGCGCACCCGAGGTCCAGAACTGACCCTCCTGGTTTGATCAATCTGTGCTGTTGCTGCATCTGCAAAAGCTGCACAGAAACGAATGTGAACCAAAATCAATCATGAAATCACAACCAAAGCAGAAACCAAAGATTACCCATCAAGAACACAACCTTGAAAGCCGATCTGGCCAAGTACCCCAATCGCTGGGCCTCTCTGTAGAAGAAATCCGGAGCACCTCCACTCATCTCCCTCTACTTCTCTTCAACGCTGTAGGGCTTTTCGTCGCTAATGTTCTAAACCCTTGCTAATGTGCGCCCACCTTTCACTATCGTTCGCCATAATCTCAGCCGTCCACATAAGCAGTGGAAGTATCGGTTAGGGAGCCGCTATATACACCCCACTTATTAATGAGGGGGAAATCAATTGAGAAAAAAAGAGTGCCACTATGGGCACCCCACCAATTCATGAAGGCACCCAATTTTTTTTTGTCATTCTCCCCTCAAAATTACACTTTGATGTAAATGACTCTATTGCCCCTTCATATATACTTTCTTCAATCTCATACTCTCTTCAATCTCATAACCTATTTTCAAATCAATTTTGGGGCACCCCACCATATTGGATCCCAAGTGAAACCTAAAGCCACAATTTTGTCAATGTAGGGTTTGGTAAATTCGACCAGTCCGAACTTGTTTCCACTATAAAATGGACGAATGTACTGCAATGGTGCAAGAGGAGGAACAAGAAGATGTATTTGGTGAAATTTATTGTGTTTTTTTTTTCTTCTGGTTTTTCATGTTTTCAGTCGAAGTTGCACGGGCGCGATTGTTTCGGCCTCGCAGGACCGAAACTTATACATAAGTCTCGGTCAAGAGCCACCGAGAGCAAACACAACGTTACACTACCTAAAACAATTCAAAAAAAAAAAGAACAAAATCTTCAATTTCTATAGTCTCGGTCATGCACTTTTGAGAAAACCATAAGAATGTCGGTGGCGCATGACCGAGATAACAATAGTAGTCTCGGTAATGGGCAACCGAGAGCAATGCTACATTCTCGGTTGTACATCACCGACATGACATAAACTATACACTTATGGTTACTCTCGTGATGTGGTGAACGAGATAACACAATTACTCTCGGTCATTCGTTGTCGATATTGTATAAACTATTCTAAGTACGAGTGGCCGAGAACTACGAGTTCCCAAAAACTTCCCCTCTGTCTGGCCATGCTTGGCCAAAACTGTAAATAACAACTCTGGCATGTGCGGCCGAGAACTACGACTTTCCAATCAGAGAACCATTGAATGCACCGCTACACAAACATAACAACTATTATACCAAATGCGACTTAATTAGACTATAAACGTAACTTCAAAAGATCGATTTCACGACTTGAGTGTGTGAACGAAAACTTCGAACCGAGCCCTATTGTGGAGACGAAATCGAACAAAACACAGAGCCTCCAAACTCGAAATTCCGCCTACAACGGAGGAAAGATACGGAGAGGAACGAAAACAAATCCAAATAACCGAGAAAATGTGGGTTCAAGAGAGTATGACTCGTTGAAGATGATGGTGGTGGGGTGCCTCTGTTTTGAATGATGGGTATTTTGGGGATTTCGGGCCTCAATTTTGGGTGCCCTTGGTAAATGACTTCGTGCCTTCCACAACTGGGTGTCTTCATGAATTGGTGGGGTGCCCATAGCGGCCCTAAAAAATCAATGGAAATAACAAATAAGTGTACTCAAGTATCAATGTACTCTTCCCTAAAATGACTAACGTGATCCTTCAAAAAACTAGCGTGTTGTTGTATGCACCTCGCACGATGACGATGATCAGGGTATCCAATCAAAATGTTGTAAAAATTGAAATAAGAAGAAAATGTCAAAACTGACCTTCCAACCCAACCGATTCACTCATGTAGCCAAACATCTCCATTCCCGTGCACCCCCACCTTCAATCCTCCAATTTTTTCACAAGTGTAATCGATCCCTAGTTGTGCACATACGTGGAGTTGAATGAACTCAGTTGACTGATTTTGGAAGAGGCAATAATGTCGGTTTGTATTGTAGAGTTTGTTAGATTTGGTGTGTATTCATCATTGGTAACATATAATGGGTGAAAAAATGAGTGAGAGACAAATGTAGAACAAGATAAAGTTTACTTTTTTTATTTTCTGTATTTTTCATTTTTCAAACTATACAAGGGACGCAAAGTGATTGGCCACACAAAATCGAGACACTACATAAGGTTTAGATTGTATCTAGTCGACACTCTTACATGAGTCTCATAGTAAAACAACTGAAACCATATGTATGTACTATATAATACTAGTCACAATCATTGGGTACCGAGACTTGAGAATTGTCTCGGATGTGTGCAACTGAGACTGCATGCTATTTCTCGAACAATGAAACAGAGACTGCATGTTGTTTCTCGAACTTATGGGATCAAGACAATCGGGGTGCCTTGAGAAACAACCAGGGTGCCTTGATCAGGGGGAGCTCGTTTTTGAACTAATGAGCAATTTGGGAAACTTGACGAGAAATTGGTGCCCTTATCATCGGGGTGCTTTGAGAAACAGCTGAGGTGCACATAGCCGCGCTAAAAAACTAAGGGTGTTTTCCACCCAACAACATTAAAATAATGTAACACTAACACTATTCATATATATTTTGATGTAAATAATGACACTAATACTATTTAATATCTCAAACTTATCAACATTATCTTTTACACTATTTTACTTTTTATTATTATTTTATTCAATTTGATTCTAATGTTAAAAAAAAATATATATAAAAATAACTTTAAAAAACATAAAAACAAAAAAAAGAATAAAAAAATGATGAATAGTAAAAGGATTAGTGAACAGTGATTTTTGGTTTGCACACATAAAATGCCATCCTAAAAGGATGAAATGTTATATGCTCCATTTGAGCCCCATAACATCAATTCTGTAGCTCCACCAGTGTTAGCCCCCTCGTTATTAAGATGATTGATCGACCTATATTACTTTAATCCTCTAATAATCTAGTCAGTCTAATTCATTCTTTCAACTTTGACCTCAAAATACTTTGCATTTTAATCCTTAATAAGGCTCCAAAACTAAATTTATATCCTTAATAAAACTTAATTTACGATTTGATCAATTGGAGCAAATTATAATTCACATCCGTATTTAATAAAGTTTCAACAACACCTAACATAAAAATGACATGCCGAAAAATTCACCTAATAGACAATAAAATTGGGAAGAGACCTAGAAGAACTCATAACTCCCCGCGGTTCACAATATGTATCAAATTCAAATTAGCAAACTAATTTAGAGTCTCCGATAACTTAATTTCAACTTTACAATCTCAAATAGACAGAAATTGAATATAAACTTTCTCAACTTATTTAAATTTCTAACTTAGACGACTCTTATAATCATTTAAAGTAACTTCACGTCCTACACTCATCCCATGAGTCCCAAAACAATATGAATAAACTATTTACAACAAGAATTAAACTTAAAACCTTAAAACATATCACTAAAAGTCTCAGAGTCTTGTTCATCCTTTTTTGTCTTCACATAGAACCTGACATCATCAAAAATAACTCGAATATGTCAGGTAAGTAAATTCCTACGTTATTCTGTATTACGCAATTGTTAGTCTGGAACATGAAGACATGTAATTCAATTTCTTAATAATCAATAAAATATTTGCGTCAACATGATATGCAATACACTCTGTCGCTGTCTTCCAACTATAATTAGATGTTGACTTCCAAAAATAATACAGAGACAGGATTAAGAGAACATAAAATGCAGAGATAACTTATCGGCGTTAGACTCCACTAGTCTCACTAAACTGCGTAGAGGCAGGATTGAAACCAAGTTTCAAGCAAATCAGACTCTAAAACAAGCTTATCCCTATCACTTTCTCTATGTATGCATGACCAAAAATGTTAAAATGCAATTTAGACTATGATACAATTACAGGTACAAAATCATTCAATGAATAGTAAAGATCAATGTAGGATTTACTTACAACTAACCTAATTTTGAGCTTAATTTTTGGGGTTCTCGGAGAATCGGATCACCATGAAAATGGATCCAATAGCTTCCATGTATGCTCAATTATATTATGGGTCAAGTTTCAAGTGAAACCAAATCACGAAACCTGTGATGACTCCAACCCTACAAATTGGGCATCGCCCTGCACTAAGCTTCCATTAACCCTCGACAAACTAGTTCGGAGTTAATAAATGTCTAGTCAGCCTCACAAACCGGTCTTTAGTACCTGATAGTCCACACAACAATGTATATATATATATATATATATATGAAATCATATGCAACGAAATTTAAATGCGGTGTAAACGCGATAACAAATAAATTAAACACACAACAAGTTCTAGGTGTGGAGGCCAGAATGTGGAAACCCTGTACAATGAATACAATATACAAAGTATAGTATCTTTCAACCCAAATACTCATTTATCAAACATTGTAATTATAATATAAATATATCAAATGACCTACATATGCCGCACATCAATGTTCTCGAGCTCGGAGATATCGCCTACAATTGTCACCAAAAGTGGAGACAATCTCAGTAAGTAAATCTAGAAGAAGTTCAACAGTAATTTAGATGAAACAATAAATAAGTCTATAAATCATGTAGGACAGGAAACGTAGCTGAAAAGAACAATAAAACACATGATAAACAAACTATAATGGTCAACGATATAAATCAAGTGACCTGAAAGTAAAGGATATGTGCCTAAATGGTCTTAACACTCTACACGTGGGCTCAAAGCCATTTGACTATGAGTAAGTGTTAAATACTGGTACGATGGGACCAAGTCCGCTTCAACTGCACCAAATCCGTTCGGCACCGTCGACTCACTGAGTCGCAACCCAAGAAAACATTCCTAAGGGAGTCGCAGTCACAACCGGATGCTCAATCGCAATGAAATCCTTGAAGTCCTGTGAGGAGCCACCACACCTGGTGGATGCTCACTCAGAGGATACAGTCTCGTCTAGGAGCCACGAGCGTTAGGGGTGGGCAGCGGTTTTGGAAAAACCGCCCAAACCGACCAAACCGCGCGGTTTGGTCGCGGTTTTCGTTTTGGAAAAACCGCGGTTTAACCAAACCGATGGCATTTTGGTAAATAACCACCACATATCAAAAACCCTAAAACATAACCAAAAAAAACAAAAAGATTCATCACTCCTCTCTCCTCCTCGCGGCGCTCTCACTCCTCTCTGCGTCCTCGCGCTCACTCTCTCCTCTCTGCCTCCTCGCGCTCACTCTCCTCGGCCTCCTCTCGCCTCCTCTCGCCTCCTCGCGCTCACCCCTCCTCGCCTCCTCGCGCTCTCGCCTCCTCTCGCCTCCTCGCGCTCACTCTCTCTCTCGCCTCCTCGCGCTCTCTCTCTCTCTCTCTGCCTCCTCTCTGCGCTCTCACTCTCCTCTCTCGCGCTCTCTCTCCCGCTCGTCTCTCGTGCTCACTCGCGGCGCCACTCCCGCCGGCGCTCCTCTCACCCCAGCCGTCTCCTTCATCCTCCTCACTCTACGTCTCACCGCCGCCGCCAAATCCATCGCCATCGTCATCGTCGCCTTCCACCGCGCGAACGTCCACCGCCGCCTCGCACCAAAACCGCAAAACCAAACCGCAAACCGCGCAAACCGCGGTTCGATTTGGTTGCGATTTTGGTGGTTCACGGTTTGGTGGTGGTTTGGAAAATCACCAAACCGTAGACCCTCGGTTTGGTTGCGGTTTGGTGGTTTTGACCACCAAACCGCGGTTTGCCCACCAAACCGCGGTTTGCCCACCCCTAACGAGCGTGAATCGGATGCTCAACTCACGAGTAAACAACTACTCAACTCGACCACTTAGACCTTAGGTCACTTGGTAAGGAAGTATAGTCCAACAATAGATATCATTTTCATCAAAATATGCAAGGAAATGAAAAGAGTTAATATTGAATTTCTTACTGGTTTACTAACAATATAATCGTATAAATCGTCACGTCCAATCGATGATTCGAATAGCTTAGTTGAGTCATTCTTGCATATCTACAAACATACATAGTATAGCAAGGTTGTTTTAGGGACCATTTGCTAAATAGAAACCTTGTATAGCTCAAATGAACTAATTCATCAATTAGTTCTATTAAAGATTCAAGTCATTACATAGAAGGGCTTAACATATTAAGATAATCTTATATTAGTTTCATTCTTGCACTCAATAAATATAAGTCTAGGAACCCAAGTTCATAAAACCTTTGTTCTAGTAATTTAGACCCAAATAATGCAATTGTCTAAACATTTGGTTTGATATTTTAAATCTATTTAAAAGTGAGTTTCTTAGATTCATCAAAACATCAAATATAACTTCAATAAGTTGTGTTCATTTTCAAGAAAATAGCTTAAAGTTCCTTTTTTTGTCAATCTTGATGCACAAGTTGGTCGAATCGATAATACTTGCTTCTAAGTTTGGAAGAGACTAAAGTAACACAATACTTTTCAAAATGATTTTACCAAAGCCAATGCAAATTAGTCACAATCATTCTAAGACTCCAAAATCATGCCAATAACACTCGATTAATCAAATCATATAAACCAAACTAAAAAAAAAAGATCCGGAAGGCTTAAAATCCATACATTTCCATGCATTTTGTTTAAAAGAGCAAGTAAATGTCTATTTTGATAATTTCATCAAATACATGAAGTGCAAGAACAAGGGTTTCCCAAACTTAACTCAATTTTGTCTTAAGTTGACAAAATCAACTTAAAATCTCATATAATCATTTCTAAAATCAAACAAGAAATAACCCATTCAATTAAATCACTTTAAATTCATCAACAACTATAATTTTCTAGATTTGACTTTGATTAAAATTTTAGATGTGGTTTAGAGTCTCACCATGACCTTCGATGGACTTTGATCTCTAAACCACAGAGAGATCAGCCGCAACCGCCACCGCATCATCACGCCGTGTCATTCACCGCACCGATGTCGCTAATCTCTCCGTGGTTATTGTCATCGCGGTGGCCGTCGTCCGCTTTAAAGGCTCCCAGAGCCGCGCCCTCACTCACTACTCGTTGTCTCGTCGGTCCGTCCGCATTACACTCGAGTCGTCGCTTTGTTGGAGCGTCGCCGTCGCCGGTTGTCCACACCTACAGCGCCCATCCGTTCGCGATCCCTCATGGTCGCCTCCTTCATCGGTCGCCTCCCTCCTCCTCGTGCATTGTGTGTAAGGGTGGGCATCGGTTTCCCTAAAACCGCCCAAACCGCCTAAATCGTATGGTTTGATTTGGTTTTTAAAACTCGCGGTTTGGGGGCGGTTTGAAAAACTTGAAAACCGCAAAATCGCGGTTTGATGGTGGTTTTCAATTCTGAAAAATCGTGGTTCACCAAACCAAACCGATGGTAATCTAGTAAATTTATTTAATTCACATTGTAAAACCTTAACCAATATAAACAACTTAACCTTAACCAATATAAACAACAGTCGTTTCATTTTTTCATCTCATCTCAAGATCCTAAACATATTCGCCTCCACCATTTGAGGCAATCCGTTGAAAAATTTACCAAAGTACACATGTTTTAATTTTTAATGAGGAAAATAGGGGTGAAATTTTTTTTTTTTCGGGGTGTAGGCAATAACGCCTTTTGGGAAGGCATCATCGACGTGGCACAAATGAAACTTCTGATGTGGACACGTGGATAGCGCCCTCTGAGATGGCGCTATCCATGTGTCCACTGATAGCGCCTACGCAGAAGGCGCTATCAGTGTACATGTCCACGTCGACATGTCCACGTGGACAAAATAGGGTTTTCCCGGTCCACGTGGATCCGCGTGGACCGGGAAAACCCGTGACTTAGGGGCGCAGATAGCGCCTTAAAAAGGCGCTATCGCACCCGCGATCATCTTCGAAATCGACGCAGAGAATATATTCTCTGCGTCGGTTTCTACGGTAGGGGTAGGGGTAGGGGGGGGGGTGTGGTAGGTCACGGGTTAGGCTTTGTGGAGAGTGGGGTGGGTCGGGTACTTAAGGAGGGGAGGGGGAAGCGAACGAACAGGCGGATCGCGGATCGAGACGAGAGGAGGAGGAAGAAGGAGGGTAGCCGGCGACGGTTTGGAGAGAGTGGGCGAGTGTGGCGCGCGACGGAGAGTGTTGTAGTGGTTGGAGCGTGACGGCCAGCGGAGGAGGGACGGTTCAGTGGTGAGGCGAGCGAACATGCCAGCGGAGGAGGGACGATCCAGTGGTGAGGCAGAACAACGGTGACGGCCGGCGGATGAGGGATCTAAAGCGGAGGAGAGGAAGGAGCAGCGGCGGCGCGGCGGAGGAAAAGCGGCGTAGCGGACGAGTGGAAGTAGGAAGTAGGAGAAGGAGAAGGAGGAGGTATGTGTAGTTGAGTTAGTTTAGTTAGTTAAATAAGTTTAGTTTGATTAAGTATGTTTACGTTAGTTTAGATAGTTAAATATGTTTGTTAATTAAGTATGTTTACGTTAGTTTAGTTAGTTAAATAAGTTTGTTTAAGTTAGTTTGATTAAATTAGTTTGATTAAGTTAGTTGTAGTTTGGTTTAAGTGAGTTTAGTTAATTACGTATGTTTAGTTTAGTTTAGTTTGTTTAAGAAGTTTAGTTAGTTAGGTGAAGTTTGTTAGTTAATTAAGTTTGGGTAAGTTAGTTTGATTAAGTTAGTCTAACTTTTTCAAGTGAGTTTAGGTAATTAAGTTTGTTTAAGTTTGTTTAAGTAAGTTTAGTTAGTTTGTTTTAGTTTAGTTACTTAATTAAGTTTGTTTAAGTTAGTTTTAAGTTTGCTTAAGTGAGTTTAGGTAATTAAGTTTTTTTAAGTTACTTTAAGTTTGTTTAAGTTAATTACGCATGTTTAAGTTAGGTTAGTCAGTTAATTAAGTTTGTTTAAGTTAGTTTAGTTTAGTTTAGTGAGTTTGTTTAAGTTAGTTTAGTTAATTATGTTTGTTTAAGTTAGTTTACTTAATTAAGTTCAGTGAAGTTGGTTTAGTTAATCACGTTCAGTTAATTAAGTTTAGTGAATGAAGTTTAGTTTATTAAGTTTCTTTGAGGTATTTTAGTTAATTTACCGAAGGAGGAGGTCTTAAAAATTAGTTAATTACATTTGTTTAAGTTAGTTTAGTTAGTTTAGGTTAGATGTTTAGTTTAGGTATTGGTGGTTAGTTTAGTTAGTTAAGTATTTTTAGTTAGTTAAGTTTGTTTAATTTAGTGTAGTTAAGTATAGGTATTTATGTTTGTTAAGGTTAGTTAGATTAGTTTGGCTAGTTTAGTTAAATTAGTTTGTTTAGTTAGGTTAGTCAATTAAGTTACGTTATTTTTGGTCTTTAGGTTAGTTAGTTTACTTAAAGTAGTTTGTTTAGGAAAATAAGTTAGTTTAAGGTAGTTTAGTTTGTTTGTTTAAGTTAGTAAAAGTTTATGTATTACTTTGGTTAGTGTTTAGGTACATGAGGTATTTATGTTAGTTTACATAAGTGACTTTAGTTAATGTAGTTTGTTTAGTTATCACAATGTTGCCAGATTTGTTTGCCAAAATTGTTTAGGTAATTACGTTTAGTTTAAGTTAGTTTATTTAGTTTGTTTAAGTTAGTTTATTTAGTATTAGTTTTAGTGTTTAGGTAGTTGAGGTATTTAAGTTAGTTAGGTAAGTTAGTTTAGTTAATGTATTTTGTTTAGTTATCACAATGTTGCTAGATTTGTTTGCCAAAGTTGTTTAGGTAATTACGTTTAGTCTAAGTTAGTTTATTTAGTTTGTTTAAGTTAGTTTACCTTTATGTATTAGTTTGGCTAGTGTTTAGGTAGTTGAGGTATCTAAGTATGTTAGGTAAGTTAGTTTAGTTAATGTATTTTGTTTAGTTATCACAATGTTGCTAGATTTGTTTGCCAATTATGTTTAGGTTAATGTAGTTTATGTTGTTTAGGTTAGTGTAGTTTACTTATCACATAGGTGTTGTGAATTCGCACATCAATATTGAATCGCAATTACACCTACCTGCATGCGTGCTAAAAAGAAGCTAGAATTACAATATGATATAAAAGTAATAGAGAGGCGATAGTTTAGTTCACATCCAACCATATGCATCTCTGATTCAACGCATGATTCCCCCCATGATGCACCTACCTCCAATACACAAAACTGCACAAACATATATGTTTTATTTCACTTGGGTTACATAATTGTGATTATTGTTCTTAACAAACGAAAATACAATGTTATTGTAGGAATATTACGTTGCGGCGGAAAAGCGGAGGATACAAGTAAGTTCATTAATTTAGTATTTTCATAATAAATTCTTTGGGTGAGGTTATGGTTTACATGATATATAGGGACATTCATATTTTGTTTATGAAGAACGGTTCATATGTTTATTTATTGAACGTTATTACACATAAAATTTAAGTGCGAAATAATGAGTATGCTCTGTAGTTGCGCTATTATTGCGATCTTCTACACCAGAAAGTTTGATTGCACTATATAACCACATGATTGTCAACTATTTCCCTTACCAAATTTGTGCATTTGTCTGCAACATTTTTACATCCAAGTTCGCAAACCTCTGTAGGTCATGTCACAAAGAAACGTCCCTATTCTATTTTATGCGTACGGCTCCATTGTTAATGGGGTCAATGGGATCGCGTACAGCTCACCGCCATCGGTAGTGTTGTGGGTTAAGTTTGGTTCGAGTGGGCGCGAAATGATTGATGACATTTGTAACGCGTTCCCGATCTCATCAACGGATACTATAGTTCAGATGACTTATCGGCACATGATAATCCTCCCCGGAGGCTCACATTATTTCGTTCCTGTCTTGTTGAATGATGCGACACACTTCGACTTGATGTGGGAGACGACGGCAAGCTTACCAAAAACTGCAACGGTTGATATATATTTAACATTTGAGTCAGTCGACTCAATTCAAAATCGCACGGTTCATTCGCAAGTTCTTGACGAACATAGCGGCATGCCAGACGCAGCCTTAATGATGGAAAGGCCGCATATGCAATCCCCACAGGCTGAGGTCATGCAAGAGGGGTTCGTAGCTCCATTACATGAAGAAAATAATGCATATAATGACGATGACGATAGCGACGACGAAAATAACGAAACTGCTGAGGCAACGCATAACAACGAAGAAGCTCCATCAGTTGCCTTTTGGGATGACGTAAACGTTTGCAAGGATGATCCAAGATATGATCCTCTGGGTGCGGAGAATGTCGAAGATGATGAGCAATTTGCTATCGATGAAGAGATTTTGTTGGAGGAAGCTAGTGACGATGAAGTTCACCAACCAATATCGGGATATAACGATATCGATTGGGAGGTGGCTAATTCCGGCACACACTTCAAAAATGAACCCTTGAAAGTACCGCTTGGTCGAGCAGCTGTTCAACATCAAGACCGGAAATTTATTGCGTGCATGGAGCGTTTCACAAACTTATCTTCACGAACGCCTCAATGCTTGCAATATGTCAATGCCATCCCCAAAGAACTTTGGACGCAAGCGCACGATGGAGGCATGCGGTACGGATGGATGAATTCTAATGGTGTTGGTAAGTACAAAGTACAATTTATTCTTCGCGCTAAAATATAATAAATATTCGACGAACCACTATTACTTATTAGAGTGTCATCGGCAATTGCAGAGTGTTTTAACGGGGTCTTGAAGGGAGCTCGATTCTTGCCAATTACGGCGTTAACTCAGATGATATACTACAGATTGGTGGCGTACCACGATCAACGTAACCAGGAAATCAATGAGGCAATCTCAAGCGGAATAGCGTACATGGAATATGTAATGAAGGCATTCACGAAATATGAGAAATCCGCAAGGAGGCATCACGTCACGTTGATCAATCGAGATATTGGTGAGTTCGAAGTGCTGGCTGGCAGACATGGAGCCGCATGCATAAAGGCAACAACACACAAGTCGTCATCTTGAAGGATCGGGTGTGCACTTGTAATAAATGGCAGTCGTTTAGTTTCCCATGCTCACACATGTTAGCAACATGTGCGTTTATTAAGTGAGCTACGCGCGATTCATCGAGCCATACTACAGGATGGATGTGTACGCACAATGCTACTTGTACAAATTCAAGGCCATCCCAGATGAGAAGTATTGGCCGACTTTTGGGACGAAGATCATACTAGACCCAAGATGCAGACATGGCCGAGGGAGACCTAAGGGATCGCGAAGACATACCGAGATGGATCTGCCTAATGTCCAAAGACCTTTGCGATGTGGGATATGTCATCAAGAAGGACATAAAAGAACAACATGTCCAAATAGAAACCGTGAACGAGTCCCAACTAGGAAGAACTGGTGTGGTATTTGTCGTTTAGAGGGACATAACAAAAAAAATTGTCCAAGGAGACCTCAACCATCCAATGAGAACCTATAGTCGATTTTGTATAATGTGTGAAGTAACTTAAGTTCGTACATATGTTGCTTTTGAACATTTTCGTCGTGTGTTTTTTTATGAACATTTAGTAAATACTTATCGTTTGGTTTCGTACAACACTCATTTTCTTTTTCTAACCTTCTTTTTAGTTGTACTGCAATGGATCCAGGACTTTCAGATCCATCACTGTTGCAACTCCAATCTACACACAGATCAACGCGAACCTGGAGGGGCGAGGTAACATGTTTTTCCTCGATACGTCAAATTTACACCAATAATGTATCAAAAACATACTTTAATACATTTTCAATTACAAGGTGTACGAAACGATGCGCGTACGTCGAAGACGTGGGGTCGTTGATCGAACGATGCAGTATCGTTCTAGGATGATCCCATATCTTCGTTCCAGTGGGTTTTATGGGATATCTCGGGTAGCATTTTTCGGCCTTGATTGGGCTTTGATAACTACGTTTGTAGAGAGATGACGCCTTGAGACGCATACATTTCATATGCGTTGTGGGGAGTGCACCATTACACTTCAAGACGTGCAGGTACAGCTTGGATTGCCTATCGAAGGTATGCCTGTGACAGGAACAATGGACGCAGACTATGTTGATGTCTGCGAGAGGCTACTTGGACGAACTCCTGGTGGAGATGACGTCGTTGGTTGTAAACTTAAGGTCAATTGGCTCGAGCGTCACGTACCAGCAATAGATGATGATAGCGACGAGGAGTCGGTCCAACGTTACGTTTGCTCGTACATACTACAACTCATCGGTGGATGTCTTTTCGCCGACAAGTCCAATCGATTCGTACATTTGATGTTCCTACCATTGCTGGAGGATTTCCAACTAGCTGGAAAATATAGTTGGGGAGTGCTGTTTGGCTTATTTGTACGAGGAGTTGTGTCGCGGATCTCGCGCAGGGGCACATGAGGTTGCTGGCGTGTCAATTCTTTTACAACTTTGGGCATGGGACATATTTCCATTCATAGCACCGCGAGACGCCTGCGTGTTTCTAGAGCTCAACAACGAACTGTGGATGGCCAAAATATGCTTATGGACGTTCCACTCGGACACATGTATTAAAGTCGATTTATCATTAATTTGCATAAAAACCTTGTCCAATTTCATTTATCTTAACTAATTGTCTTCTACACAGATGGCTCGATGCATTTTCGGTTTCACAAAGTGCGACGCATGTCGTATCGACGCACGTGATGCACTCGACTCGCAAAGGCATGAGTATGATGTGATGCAGCAAACTTATGCGAACTCATGGGGTCTCTTCCCGATTACTGTACAAATGGTCACGGAAGTTGGCTTTCGACGTGTCCCCTTATTTGTTTCCACATTGTGGAGTGACATCGACCAGAAAGGGTTATGAGACAATTCGGCATGGTACAAGTGGTACCACCTAATTGTGCTTACGACGCCCAACTGCACCGCCTCGAATTGCGTGGACATCATCATGAAAATTGGGTGACCTTCCACGCAAACTACATACACATGTGGGAGAATCGTGGGGACACCATTGTCACAGCGACACTTAATAAAGGCCACGATCACCAAGACTACATGACGTGGTATCGCTCGGTCACTAGGAGATTCATCGGACACGACGGGGCGTTACGTGACTACTCGGTAATATTCTAACTCTTTTTTTTCCTCGAACATTCAATATCTTATATTGCGTGTTTTAACCTCTTATATTTTGTATATCAACGTAACTTGGTGCATCGACTGAGGCGAGTGTTTATCGAGGATGGATACGAGCAAGGTCTTGCTGCGCTTGATGAAAGGATTCAAATTTTAGACGAAGATGAAAGGCAAAGGTCTACTCTTTCGCATGACGGAATTTACGTCGAGCAAGACATAAATGAGGATAATGAACATGACGATGAAGAAGACAATCAGGCCGAACCAAACATAGAGGTGAGAAGAAGACGAACACGACCAGAGACTGTGCGGGAACGCACCAGACGTCCTCGTCCACCATGTCCATCTACTCAGACTGAGATTGCTGCAGAGAGTAGCAGACGATCTCCTCCAACACGTTCATCTCGTTCGAGAGCGAGTAGAACAGAGACTATTGGTGAGAGTAGCCAACGATCGTCCGCACCCCAGCAAGAACCTCAAATGTTTGTACCCAGGCCGCCGAGCGTGAATCTTCCTCCTTACTATTTTGATCCATACGCACCTGGGCCGTCGTCTTCATATGTGGACCATGGAATGCCTCATCCTCAAATGTATCCGTCACTGCCTCAGTACATGCCTAGTCCATATACTCCTACTCCTCATACTTACAATATGCCATATGGTAGAGATCCCTCTTTCATGAACTTGTTGACCATGCATGACCTCATATTCCTTTTCCCCAACCCCATACAGGGAGCCAGTATTTTGGGATGGTTCCACCTCCAATTTTTGGGAGCATCAGTAGTAGAGGCGAGTCGAGTGAAGCACCAGAGGAAACACATGAATCCACTCGACGTGATTTAATGCAAGACCAGCTACCTTAACAACCTCTACTGGATGTACAAACACATCGTCCAACTAGACGAAGAGTACGTCCGGTTTGCATCACCGAGCAACAACGTCAACGTAACCGCAGGAATAGACCTGCATGATGACTTTTCTTCATGTCATGGTGATTTGTAGATAGCTACTGATTTGGGTGAACAAAGTACGTGTATACAACCTTCTCATTGAATAAACTTATTTCTCATGTTTTCCATATTATTATAATGTCGTATCTGTGATTACTCTTCAATAGTTAGATTAGTTTGTTAAGTTAGTTTAGCTGATATGTTTAATTTAACCTAAGTGGTTGGCAAAGTTGGTTAGGTGTGGGTGGTTAGGTTATATTAGTTTAGTTTGGTTAGGTTCATTACCTTAGTTAGTTAAGTTAGTTTAGTTTAGGTGTTGAGGTTTGTTTAGTTTAGTGTAGTTGAGTTAGGGTATGTTCCTTAGTCTAGTTTAGTTAATTTAGTTTACATAGTTAGGTTAGGTTAGGTTAAGGTAGTTTAGTTCACATAGGTTAGGTTAGGTTGTTTACATATATGAATCTCGATCTATTTCGTTGTTTGCTTAGTTTGTGTAGGTTAGTTTAGTTCATCGTTTTTTGGTTGTTTGTAGTTAAGTTAGTTATTTTAGTTTACTCGGTTTGTATTGTTTAGGTGGTTAGGTTAGTTAAGGTCGTTAGGTTAGTTAACGTTAGTTAGTTAGTTTGTTTAGTTTGGTTAGGTTAGTTAGTTAAGTTTAGTTTGGTTAGTTAGTTACTTACTTAAGTTAACATAGTTAGTTAGTTAGTACGTTAGTTTAGTTAACGTTGGTTAGTTAGTTACTTTAGTTTGGTATGGTTAGGGTAGTTTAAGTTAGTAAGTTAGTTAGTTAATTAGTTAGTTAGTTAGTTAGTTGGGTAGTTAGTTTAGTTAGTTAGTTAGTTTAGATTGGTTAGGTTAGTTAAGGTTAGTAATTTTAGATTAGTTTGTTTAGGTAGTTACTTAGTTAAGGTAAGTTAGTTAGTTAGTTAGTTAGTTAGTTTAGTTAATGTTGGTTAGTTAGTTAGTTGTCGTTTGGTATGGTTAGTTAGTTAAGGTTAGTTAGTTTAGTTTAGTTTGGTTAGTTAATGTGAGTTAAGGTTAGTTAGTTTAGAAAAGAGAGTTGAAGGTGATGGGGCATGTGCCCTAGGTCAATCCATTAAGCTGTCTTTATGAATACTTTTAGTTAATAGAATAGAGGATTTCATTTGTTGTTTATTATAATTAATTTGCATGTTTACATTATAATAAGATCCATGGGTATTTACATAAATATCCTAAATGTCCCTAGTCGATCATTATCTTTGGGAACTATAATGAATTAAGACTAGTGTGAGTCTTGATTGATGATTATATGATGATTATACGTATAAGGATACGAATCAAGATCACGAGTACTTGTTAGGGAACAAATCTTGGACCGACCCGCTATGAGAACATCACATGGATTAAGTCATAGTTGTTTCTCATGATAGGTATATATTACAGATCCTCGACTTGAGATTACAGAGACTTCAACATTAGGAACACGGTGATTTGACACAATCAAACGTTGTCTTTAACCGGACGATTATAAAGGTTGTGATTGGTTCTTGTGTGAGCAATGTGATGAAGTTGTGTAATCGAGATAGAATTTGTCCCTCTCATATAAAGAGAGATATCTAGTGGATCCCTCGATGTGTTAGGCTGTTAAAAGGCCTAGTCTAAGTGAATTGATATTGATCAATGTCACTTGGATGTTTTCGATCTACCTATAGATCGAGACTAGTACGATTGAACATGTTGGATGACAATTCCATGCCTTATGTTTGATCAAAAGGATATCGTGTGACAAAAGGATGTTATATACATTATTGATTAGGTTGTATCGATTTGATATTAAATACGACTTGGGTAGTCATAATGTCTTGCTAGAGGCGCTTATGACTTGTATACCAAAATGTGTTTTGGTACACGCCAACGTTGTATGAGCCTATTGGGTCGCACACTAAGAATGGTTTTGCGAGATTTTAAGATGGTTCAGAAAAATGAATTTTATATGATAAAATTCATGACAGAAACGTCCTTGTGGTGTATTACACTTATACTTCTTTAAGTAAGGGTATATGTGTAATTTACTTAAATGTCTATATATAAGAGTTGTATAAATAGACGCTTTAAGTTAGAATACACTAACGAAAGATCAAAAGGCCAAAACTCCTTTTTCGTTTGAGAAACGACTTAGGGTTTTGGTATGCTCTGGATCGTTTTGGAGAGATTCAAAAGGTTTGGCATTCTCTCGAAGCGCTAGCTTTGAATCTCGGTCGTAGTTCGTGTGTGGACTACTAGTAGAGGCGTTCGTCGTTGGCGCGCCTTAGAGATCGATCAACATTCGAAAGGTATATTGCGATTGAGGTATGATTAAGTTTTTCATGGTTTAAACGTTTTTAATGGAATTAGATTCGGATCTGTTGGGGTTTTTGTCAAAATTGTTTTGTAATCTCATTGCGTATGAACCCCAAAACCAACAGTGGTATCGAGCCATCGAGTTCGATTCCATTAAACTCATTGCATGTTTTCTTCGATATATACATGATATATGATTGAAAGCATGTTAATAGTTGATGTATATGTGATATACATAAGTTTTCTGTGAGATTTATTATCATGTTTTGTGTATATGATACATATATTCGTGATTTAATTGAAATTAGTTTCGTGTTCTATGATCCATGATACCATTAGGTTCGATTGGGATAGTAGTTCATGATTCAATTACATGTTTGTGATTATTTGGATGAAATTTGAAATTGCAAATAATTAATTTTCGAAATTATTTATTTATAAATAATTAATTTTCGAAATTATTTATTTGAAAATAATTAATTTTCGAAATTATTTATTTATCTTGTTATATCTATTTTGTTATAAAGTTTCTATTTTATAAAGATAGATAACAAATTAGAATAGGAGATAAATATCAAGAATCTTGTTATTGGTGATATACTAGGATTCAAATATCTTAAATCCAAAATAAATAATTAATTTTCGAAATTATTTATTTATAATTAATTAATTTTCAAAATTATTTATTTATCTTGTTATATCTATTTTGTTATGAAGTTTCTATTTTATAAAGATAGATAACAAATTAGAATATGAGATAAATATCAAGAATCTTGTTATTGGTGATATAATAGGATTAAGATAAGATTAGTCCTAATTGGATTAGGATAAGATAAGTCCTAATTGGATTAGGATAAGATTAGTCCTAATTGGATTAGGATAAGATTAGTCCTAATAGGATTAGGATAAGATTAGTCCTAATTGGATTAGGATAAGATAAGTCCCAATTGGATTAGGAAAAGATGATTAGTTAGATGTGGGCCCGGGTTAATTAAAAATGTTTTAATTGACTTAATTTCAGATAAATTAAGGGGTTAATTTATGATAATAAAATCAGCAAAAATTATGATTTTCTATAGCGAATTTTAATTTTCGGAATTGAGATTGGTCTTCTAAAATAAAAATAAAAATCTCCAAATTGTTTAGTGATTGAACAAATCAATAAAATATATGATATTTCATTGTTTACATAAAATCACTAAAACTGAATAAAATCCCTCTATTAAATTTTAAGTCTCGTGCCATCCATTTTTAAACACTTGTCAAGGCCTCGATCACACTAATATAGTTTCAGCCATAGTTGGGTGTATTGTGTTATCTTGGTGAGACAAGTTGGGTAAGAGTTACCTTAATGTTTAAAATGGTCCGACTTAATAAAGCCATCAAAATAGTTTTGAGCTTTAGGCAAATGATGAGATAAAAACATGCTAAGACATAAGATGTCCCGTATCTCATAAAATGATCTAAAAATTACATAAGATGTAATTGGTAATCATTACCTACCTAAATAATCTAGTTCGTGTTTCATGCCATAGCTGTCATAGAATTAGGTGAAATATGGATTTTAGTCCCCTAAATAAATAATACGTTTTAGGAGGGTTGTTAATTTAGTGGGAGTCTATTCCTCTATACTAAAATAAACTTTGCATAATCTTTATTGTAGATCAATGGCCTCTTCAAGTAATAATAATCCCCTGTCATTGCGATCCATCCTTGAGAAGGATAAGCTATATGGGACTAACTTTCTTGACTGGTTCAGAAACTTAAGAATTGTTCTTAAGCATGAACGTAAGTTGTATGTCCCTGGATGCTCCAATCCCGAGGACCCACCGACCAATGCTACGAAAGCTGTGAAGGATGCACATAGTAAGCATGTCAACGATTCTCTACGATGTTGCATGTATTATGCTTGGCAACTATGGTTCATGAACTTGAAGGACATGGAACTAATGGAAGCCTACGACATGGCTATAACTTATTTGAAGGAAATGTTCCAACAAACAAGCTAGGCAAGAAAGGTTCGAGACAGTCAAGAACCTACATTCTTGCAAGATGACCGAGAGGTGCGTCGGTTAGTCCTCGCGTTTTGAAGATGAAGGGCTATTTTGACCATCTTGATAGACTCGAATTTCCCATAAGCCAAGAGTTGGCTACAGATTTGATCCCTGAATTCATTACCAGAGAGTTACTCACAATTTGTGATAAACTACAATATGAATAATATGGAGAAATCAATTTCAGAGTTGCATTTGATGCTCAAAACTGCTGAACAAAATATCAAGAAACCCTTTAGTAATGTGTTGATGGTCCAAATGGGAAAGGGAATGAAGAAAAAAAGGCAAAGGCAAGGCTAGGTTGTCAAGGCTGTTGCTGCACCTGTCGTAAAGCCTATGGAACAAGTCAAGCCCCAGCCTGTTCCTGCTTCAAAACACCCAAAAGAAAAGGAAGAAGATTGTCATTTCTGTAATCAAACCTATCTTTGGCATTGTCGTCTCAGACACATAAACGAAAAACGCATAACGAAGCTCCATAAAGATGGACTTCTAGATTCATTTGATTAAGAAACATATGAAACGTGCGTATCTTGTTTACTGGGCAAGATGACTAAAAGTCCCTTTACTGGACACAGTGAAAGGGCAAGTGATTTATTGGTTCTAATACATACCGATGTATGCGATCCTATAAACACAAAGTGGCTAGAGGAGGTTATCGTACTTCATTACATTTTGATGATTTGTGAGATATGGTTATATATATCTTATGAAACATAAAGCTGAATCATTTGAGATGTTTCGAACGTTTCAAAATGAAATGCGGAATCAACTTGGTAAAACTATCAAAACACTTCGATCAGATCGAGGTGGTGAGTATTTAAGCCAAGAATTTGATGATCATCTTAGAAATTGTGGGATTGTCTCCCAATTGACTCCACCAACAACTCCACAATGGAATGGAGTTTCTGAAAGGAGAAATTGAACCTTATTAGATATGGTTCGATCTATGATGAGTCATGTAGATCTTCCATTATCCTTTTGGGGCTATGCATTACAAACTGCGGCTTTCACTCTAAATCGAGTTCATTCTAAAGCGGTTGATAAAACACCATATGAGATATGGTACGGGAAGAGACCTAGTTTGTCTTTTCTTAAGATTTGGGGTTGTGAGGCTTACGTAAAGCGATAAGTCTCGAAAAACTAGCACCTAAATCGACAAGTGTTTATTTGTGGGGTATCCTAAGGAAACAAAAGGATATTACTTTTATAATCCCGTGAGAACAAAGTGTTTGTTGCTCGGTATGGTGCCTTTATGGAAAAACAGTTTATTTCAAAAGACACTAGTGGGAAAGAAATAAATCTTGAAGAAGTTCAAGAATCACGGGTAAACACTGAACCGCTCTTTGGAAGTTCAACAACGTTCGAACCGGTTGAACCTCCACAAGTGACACAAGGCCCACGTAAATCTAGTAGGGTAAGACATGAGCCGAGAGAGATTCGGATTTCTCATTGCGATAGTCGTGATGTGTTGCTTATAGACCAAAATGAGCCCACCACTTATCGGAGGCTATGTCGGACCGGACTCGGATAAATGGCTAAGTGCCATGAATTCGAGATGCAATCCATGTATGATAACCAAGTTTGGAACTTAGTTGATTTACACTGAAGGTGGTAAGACCATTGGATGTAAATGGGTTTTCAAGAATAAAACTGACATGGATGGCAATGTGCATACTTTTAAAGCAAGACTTGTAGCAAAAGGTTTCAGGCAGACTCGAGGTTTTGATTATGATGAAACTTTTTCGTCAGTAGTCATGCTTAAATCCATAAGAATTTTAATTGTCATTCGTTGCATATTATGACTATGAGATATGACAAATGGATGTAAAAACAACATTTCTTAATGGAAAGCTGCTTGAGGACGTGTATATGACACAACCTGAAGGTTTTGTACATCCTGAGAATTCTAGGAAGGTATGCAAGCTTCAAATATCCATTTATGGATAAAAGCAAGCTTCTCGGAGTTGGAATCTTCGTTTTGATGAAGCATTCAAGGATTTTGGTTTTATTAAGAACGAAGATGAGCCTTGTGTATACAAGAAGGTCGGTGGGAGTGTAGTTGTTTTTCTGAGTGCTTGTATGTTGATGATATATTACTCATTGGAAATGACATCCCAACATTGCGAGAATGTCAAGTCTTGGTTAGGGAAGTGTTTCTCAATGAAAGACTTAGGAGATGCGACCTATATCCTAGGGATAAAGATCTATAGGGATAGATCTAAAAGGCTAATCGGTCTAAGTCGAGTGCTTACATAGACAAGGTCTTGAATAGGTTCGCTTTGCAAGACTCTAAAAGAGGATTGTTGCCAATGTCTCATGGGATAAGTCTCAAGAAGACTCAATGTCCTAAGACAAATGATGAGCGAGACCGTATGAATAAGATTCCATATGCATCGGCTATTGGATCTATCATGTATGCCATGTTATGCACTCGACGATGTATCATATGCTTTGAGCACTACAAGCAGATATCGATCAGATCCAGGTGAGAGTCACTGGATAGCAAGTAAAGAACATCCTTAAGTACTTAAGAAGGACTAAGGAAGTGTTCTTGGTCTATGGAGGTTTTGAAAATGATCTAGTTGTAAATGGTTACACGGATGTAAGTTTTCAAAGCGATATAGATGATTTTAGATCGCGATCTGGATATGTGTTTACTTTGAATGGGGGTGCGTAAGAAGTGAAAAAGTTCGAAGCAAAAGAGCGTGGTAGATTCTACAATGAAAGTGAGTATATTGCGGCGTCCGATGCAAAGCAAAAGGAGGCGGTTTGGATCAAAAAGTTCATTTTTGAACTAGGTATGGTTCCAAGTATTGCTAACCCTGTTTGTTTGTATTGTGACAATAACGGGGCAATAACACAGGCCAAGGAACCTAGATCACACCACAGATCCAAACATATACTCAAGCGTTTTCATCTCATCATAGAAATTATTGAGATGGGAGACGTAAAGATTTGCAGAGTACCTACTAAAGACAACGTAGTGGATCCATTGACAAAACTCTTCCACAAGCAAAACATGATGGTCATGTTAGATCATTAGGCATTAGATGCATGTATGATTGGCCCTAGTGCAAGTGGGAGATGATGGGGCATGTGCCCTAGGTCAATCCATTAACTGTCTTTATGAATACTTTTAGTTAATAGAATAGAGGATTTCATTTGCTGTTTATTATAATTAATTTGCATGTTTACATTATAATAAGATCCATGGGTATTTACATAAATATCCTAAATGTCCCTAGTCGATCATTATCTCGGGAACTATAATGAATTAAGACTAGTGTGAGTCTTGATTGATGATTATATGATGATTATACGTATAAGGATACGAATCAAGATCACGAGTACTTGTTAGGGAACAAAGTCTTGGACCGACCCGCTATGAGAACATCACATGGATTAAGTCATAGTTGTTTCTCATGATAGGTATATATTCAGTCCTCGACTTGAGATTACCGAGACTTCAACATTAGGAACACGGTGATTTGACACAATCAAACGTTGTCTTTAACCAGACGATTATAAAGGTTGTGATTGGTTACTGTGTGAGCAATGTGATGAAGTTGTGTAATCGAGATAGAATTTGTCCCTCTCATATAAAGAGAGATATCTAGTGGATCCCTCGATGTGTTAGACTGTTAAAAGGCCTAGTCTAAGTGAATTGATATTGATCAATGTCACTTGGATGTTTTCAGTCTACCTATAGATCGAGACTAGTACGATTGAACATGTTGGATGACAATTCCATGCCTTATGTTTGATCAAAAGGATATCGTGTGACAAAAGGATGTTATATACATTATTGATTAGGTTGTATCGATTTGATATTCGTACGACTTGGGTAGTCATAATGTCTTGCTAGAGGCCGCTTATGACTTGTATACCAAAATGTGTTTTGGTACACTGCCAACGTTGTATGAGCCTATTGGGTCGCACACTAAGAATGGTTTTGCGAGATTTTAAGATGGTTCAGAAAAATGAATTTTATATGATAAAATTCATGACAGAAACGTCCTTGTGGTGTATTACACTTATACTTCTTTAAGTAAGGGTATATGTGTAATTTACTTAAATGTCTATATATAAGAGTTGTATAAATAGACGCTTTAAGTTAGAATACACTAACGAAAGATCAAAAGGCCAAAACTCCTTTTTCGTTTGAGAAACGACTTAGGGTTTTGGTATGCTCTGGATCGTTTTGGAGAGATTCAAAAGGTTTGGCATTCTCTCGACGCTAGCACTTCGAATCTCGGCCGCCGTTCGTGTGTGGACTACTAGTAGAGGCGTTCGTCGTTAGTGCGGCGCCTTAGAGATCGATCAACATTCAGAAAGGTATATTGCGATTGAGGTATGATTAAGTTTTTCATGGTTTAAACGTTTTTAATGGAATTAGATTCGGATCCTGTTGGGGTTTTTGTCAAAATTGTTTTGTAATCTCCGCTGCGTATGAACCCCAAAACGCAACAGAAGGTTGGAACGAATGTATATATATATATATATTCATAATTGGTTTTTTTTATTACAAAAATAAACTCCTCCTATGCATATTCAAAATTGGTTGTTTACAAAAATAAACTCCTCCATTTAGTTAGTATGTTTAGTTTGCAATTAAGTTAGTTTATTTTTTGTTGTTTGTGTGAGAATCTTCACGGTCTTCATTGAACTTCGACACAAAAAACACCACAATGTCATGCACAAAGTTAGGTGTTAGTTTAGTTGAGGTTAGTTAGTTACTTAGTTTAGTTTGGTTTGGTTTGGTTAGTTAAGGTTAGTTAGTTTAGTTTAGTTAAGGTTAGTTAGTTAGTTAGTTAGTTAGTTTAGTTTGGTTTGGTTTGGTTAGGTTAGTTTAGGTTAGTTAGTTTAGTTTAGTTTAGTTAGTTAGTTAGTTAAGTTAGTTAGTTTAGATTGGTTAGGTTAGTTAAGGTTAGTTAGTTTAGTTTAGTTTGGTTAGTTAAGGTTAGTTAGTTAAGGTTAGTTAGTTTGTTTAGTTAAGGTTAGTTAAGGTTAGTTCGTTTTGTTTAGTTTGTTTAGTTAAGGTTAGTTAAGGTTAGTTATTTTAGTTTAGTTTGGTTAGTTAAGGTTAGTTAGTTAAGGTTAGTTAGTTTGTTTAGTTAAGGTTAGTTAAGGTTAGTTCGTTTTGTTTAGTTTGTTTAGTTAAGGTTAGTTAAGGTTAGTTATTTTAGTTTACTTTGGTTAGTTAGTTAGTTAGTTAGTTAGTTAGTTACTTAGTTAGTTAGTTTAGTTAAGGTTAGTTAGTTATTTAGTTTAGTTTGGTTTGGTTAGGTTAGTTAGTTTAGTTTAGTTTATTTAGTTAGTTAGTTAGTTAGTTAGTTAGTTAAGTTAGTTAGTTTAGATTGGTTAGGTTAGTTAGTTTAGTTTGGTTAGTTAAGGTTAGTTAGTTAAGGTTAGTTAGTTTAGTTTGGTTAGGTTAGTTTACTTTGGTTAGTTAGTTAGTTAGTTAACTTAAGTTAGTTAGTTAGTTATTTAGTTTAGTTAACGTTAGTTAGTTGTTTAGTTTAGTTTGGTTAGTTAGTTTAGTTAGTTAGTTAGTGAGTTAGTTACTTAGTTACTTAGTTATTTAGTTAGTTTAGTTAGGTTAGGTTAGTTAGTTTAGAAAAGAGAGTTGAAGGTTGAAACTAATGTATATATATTTTCAAAATTGGTTTCCTTTTTATACAAATATAAACTCCTTTGGTTGGAATTTGTCGAGAACGCTCGACTCGACGGCCATCAGCGAAGCCGGAAAGCGGCGAGACGACGCATGTCCGGTCTCAAGCATGACATTCGCATGATTGCCAGCAGCATTGCTGCCAAGAAGAACGAACGCCCATGAGGACGTCGCGGACCAGCATGGCAGCGCGTTGCGGACAGATCAACGAGTCCAGTTGGTGAGGTGGCGGTGAGGTGGCGGTGACGTGGCGGCGGCATTGAATAGATATCGCCTTTTGAAAAGGCGCTATCTATATTTGGCCTGCCACCTCACCGGCACGTCACCGCCACCTCACCAACTGGACTTTTAACCAATAACGCCTTTTCGAAAGGCGTTATTACATGTTTGCGAGGTGGCTGTGAGGTAGCGTGACGTGGCGGCCAAATGTACATATAGCGCCTTTTCAAAAGACGCTATCTGTACAAATCGTTGCCACGTCAGTTGCCACGTCACCGCCAACAAAACCTACCACACCCAATAACGCCTTTTGAAAAGGCGTTATTGCCTACTTTGGTAATTAAAAAAAAAAAACCTCCCTATTTTGTGAAATAAATTGTAAACCAACCCTACTTTTAGAAAAACCCCCCATCCGTTGCTACCTTCCACTAGTCGTCGACACTGCCACTTCCCATCAGTCGTCATCGCCATCTCCTACCAGTGATCTCTCACTGCCGCCTCCCATCACTGTTTTTTTTTTGGAAAACATGTAACAAGAAAAACCGTGAAATCAAACCGATCAAACCGCGCAAACCGTGCTGAGGTTTGGTTGAGGTTTTGGTGGTTCGCTGTTTGGTGGTGGTTTGCAAAATGACCAAACCGCAAACTCTCGGTCCACCAAACCGCGGTTTGCCCACCCCTAATTGTGTATGGTGCGTGCGTTGGTGATGAGAACAATCACCGAAACCTTTTTTTTGTTGTACGTTGTGTGTGTAGATATCACTGACTTATGACTAGATTTAAGGGATGAGACTTGTCCGATCACTTTGTGACCTCAAAATTCACATGCCTAGCACACACAACCTTTGTCTTGACCGTAATTTGCCAATTTTCAATAAATTAATAGTCTAAGCCTCTTCATTGCTCGAATTTAATTTAATTAGCCCCAAACCATTCGCGATACTACATACTACACATAGTAGCACGCCAAACATAATTAAAATTATTTTATATTTCTTTTATAGATGTTCAAACATTTTTAAATCACTACGACTCTTGATCGGTGTTAACTATTAGTAATTTGAAATTATCGATTAATCGTCAAATTAAAAATATTGGTCGTTACAAAACCTAATGAAAACTGCGGCCAAAGTACGCTTGAGAACAATTTCCAAAAACATTAATTTATATAACTGTTTCAACTAACTTTCAACTAACCAAATTGGGGTAACTTTTTAACCTTGGAAACCTCAATATTTGTCATGATGACCTAAAATGAACTTGCAGTACTCATGTCATACTTTCAATAGACTCCAAGAACATTCAAATCAGATCACTGACTGAGAAGTTATTTTCCAATATAGCATGCCAACTAGGCAAATTTTACTTATTTTGAACAGAAAAATATCTCCAAATCAATATTTTTGCAATTAAATCCTTGAAAATCGACAACAAACACTACGAAACCACTCGACACCAACATCGAAATATTTTCACAGCTCGTGGAGTCAAATTGGATCAATACTAATAATTAATTTATCCAGAAACCCAATGTAAATAAATATAAACTATAAAAACGTCTCCAAAATAGTTATCAACTTAATCACATTAGTTCAATTCATCAAAACCCTAACCCACAATAGTGGAACTTATTTCAAATTGATCTAAATCAACCAAATCCATCAATTAACAATGATTTCTACCAATTTCCATCAAAATCCCGCGAAAGAAATTGAGAAATCGTGAAAATTCAAATTGAATTGAGGAAAATTCCCAACATTGAGTATTTACCAAATTTCAAGCCGAATACCTCATTTTTGCTGCGAAAACTTAGCTCGAATTGACATTCTCATGATGCTCTATGATTTTGAGAAAAGAAACCGGGCGAAAATTGGATGTCGAGAGCTTGTGGAATGAAAGTGGGAGCGGAGAGGGTTTAAGAATGAAAGTTTCAATCGTGATGTTGAAATCAATTGAAACATTTGATTTTGATTTCATTTATATATACTAGTTTCAAGACGTGCTACACACGATTCCCCCGCTTGCTTCGCTCGCGGGAATTAATTTCTAAGAATTTATTAATAAAAGTTAAAATTGTAATTAAAATTAAAAAATTAAAAATACAAGCACTTTTTTAGCTCATCAATATTCTCTAATGTAATTGAGATAAGACGTGAATGAAAAAATAAGCTAGTCATGCTAGGCTATTACTTCCTCAAAAAAAAGGAAAACAAGGAAAAAAACACAAGTGGTTTGACTCATTAATTTATGAACACTTGCTTGTGAAGATTCAGTAAAATTGCACATAAAGTTCAATCTTTACCTCAAACTCTATAGATAGAAAGGTTAACTTTGAAATTATGAATTTAAATAATTGAATTAGTTGGGATTAAAGGTTTAAATAGCCTGACCAAGAAAAAAAAATATTAAAAGAGAGTTTATGTTGCCTTCTCTCAAGTACCATGTGGAACTCTGTAGTCCTTTAATCACATATTCCACATAAACGACCTTGCCTTAGTTGATCTCTTTCCATTCTTTTCTTATTTTTGATGTTTCTCTCTTTGGGTTTTGTATATCTTGTAAAACCTTCTATGCATGCATTTAAAAGTACATTTCCTTTTACAACAAAACAATGTGAGAAAGCGACTTTGCACTCTCATTCTAATGTAAAATGAGACAAATTTAGATGATGAGATACATTATGTTATGCAATAGAGACAATAAACTAATCTCTTGTATGATATACCATTTTCATTGGTTTACACATAAGGTGTGGATTCAGAAATACCAGCGCAGTCTCCATGCGATTTTTTTGGTACAATAGTGTTAGAAAATTTCTTCATTCTATGCTCATAATTGATATAGGAGTGTCGAACTTCGAAAGAATGTTGGTATCGAGATAAGGATCTCTTAAACGTTTACCTGTGAACAAAAAGAAGCTCAAACATGAAAATAGGCATTTATGGTTGATACGAAGGAAAATGTAATCACAAATACCATTACTTTGACCTCCAACTAAAAGAACAAAAAGAGGGAAAAGCAAGCTAAATTTTGGGAAAAATTGGTAGTCAGTTGTTTGTAAAGCCATGTTGCAAACAAGTAGAGAGTATACATATTTCTTGCAACATTGAAACCCGCCTCCTAGTGGCTCTCTCAGACTAACATGAAAAATACAACTGGACATATCTTACTATCACAATTACTGTAATTAACATATGTAAAATTAATTAGAAAAAAAAACCCTCTTAATTTTCAACTGAATGAGACCAAACAATCTAACACTAACAAATTTAATCAACAACAACAACAACCTAACATCGAGATTAACATATGTAAAATTAATTAGAAAAAAAAACCAACATTAATAACATCGAGATTAACTACAAATCCAAGTCAATGCAAAAAAATCCAAACAAAATTAATAAAAAAAAAGCGAAAACGCATCAGATCCATGAATCGAGCACGAAATCAACATTAGAACCAGGAGAAATTGAGATTCTAACATCAAAACAACAACAACCTAACATCGAGATTAACAACAAATCCAAGTCAATGCACAAAAATCCAAACTAAATTCATCAAAAAAAAGGGAAAACGCAGTTCCTAATCTCAATTATATATATCACAAATATTAATCTCAAACTTATTAATTACAAATATTAATCTCAAACTTATTAATCACAAATATTAATCTCAAATTGTTAATCACAAATATGACACATATTTACAGACTCGCATTAAAAAAATGTGAAAATGGAAGATTTAAAGAATGATAACATCCTTCAAGATTTTTAAGGATAGATAAGAGTGGCACAAGATAAAAGCATTTGCTACATTGCATTATTCATGCTTGACATCTTGCAAACCACGAGGTAGCATCGAAACATCCAACTCCCTACTTTATATGAACTTATTTTCACCTCTCTTTTGTATATGAAATTGATTTCTATTAATTGTGCACCTCTGTTCTTTCGAACATACTTGAAATTTCCGCAAATAGAGGCCACGTGTTGCTCATCATTCGCAAAGCCCTATGCAAAAAAGAAAGAGTGAGAAAGACCAATTCGAACTATAACATAAACTATTAGAAATATCATATAGAGGTCTCTAAGAAAAGATGCTAGAGAAACAATGCTTTATAAGTACAAATAAGCAAGGACAAATACCTTAAAAGATATTGTAAACAACATATTCCTATATTTTCGAGAGATAAGGTAATCAAGAAGTACAAGGTGATCATAGTGTAACTGCAAAAGGGAAGACAAAACACACCCTTATTGTTGATTCGAGCAATTCGGACCATAGCTAATAAACCAGGGAAAAATAAGATCACTAAAGCAGACAAAATAGTTGGACCTAAAAAAAGAAGACTTTGATACACACACATAAGTAAATAAAATATAAGAGGCAAAACTACATGCGGGAATTACAAGGTATAAATGCTTGTTTTGCACAGTAAGTTATTTGCATCAAAGTTGAATGGATGAATGACAATATCAATGCCGTCTTCATTAATTATAAAATTTTCAAAAAAAATCAGAAGAGACATCATGTACAAAATTAAATTAACCATACTCAAATCCAGGACGCCAAGATGTCGAAACATACAACACTTAAAAGTCTCTAACTATCACAAACTCACCTTTGCAAGAAATATATGGAAAAGATGTACAGGATTGAAAATGTTTGAAATGAGAAATAATATTTCATCCTTCAAAGCCTTGAACTTTCTGTTGCACTCGCCACTTATTTCCTAAAACCGGATAAATTATAGATCACGAGATCATCTTTTTGAAGATCAATTGCTATTGAATTCACAAGGAAAGATTCAAATGCTCACAACTTGCTCACCGAGAAAAGCGGACTCGAAAGTGCAACTGTGAGCTTCAAATAGAAAATCGTCCTGCAAAACAAAAAAAGGGTATTATGTGCAACAAAGCTAAAGAAACAACTCGAGCCACCGTAGTATTAGAAGCTTTTTAGAGAAACTTGATAAGCATTAACAAATTGACAAAACTTCAAATGTTCTTTCTTTCTACGAGTTAAGTTATAGATCCCCTATTTTTCGGGGAGTGAATCGGTTGTAAGAGATTGATTTTTTCTACACCTTGTTAGCTCTCTCATTGCACAAGCTTGCACTCGGGAAGGTAAACAAACAACCGCTCGATTTTATGCTTTCAAAACTTTAAGCTGGTAGAGTAGAGTGAGGTTTGCCACTGTTCAAGATAAAATGGAGAAGATGCCTAATTACACCGACAAAGTAACACGACGACAGATGTACCAAAAAGAAGAAAACTTGACATTGACGAGAACACGAAGGCATACCTCATCCATATATAGTTGCAGGAAGGATAAAGCAAAGTCCCTGCATTCTTTTGTGCAATTTTCATTATCTACAAACTTGTCCATAGACACATGCCTTAGAAGCCAGTCCTAGTCTCTCTCGATAAAAACCAAAATCCTCACTTTACTTCGCCGACCGAGGTCTTTCGCGACTCTCTTTCAACGCCTCGCTCTTCTTCTCACTCTCCCGTTCAAGTACCTGATAAGAATCAAAACTTCAACGCAATCAAAACCTAACAACACGGATCGAGATCAAAACCTAACACAATGTCGAGATCGCCTACCGAGCGACACCGAGGCGAGAAACGCGACCGCGACGAGAATCATGAGGAAGATACCTCTGCGGAGTCGGATCCAGTCCATGACCATCGCGAATCGCGAATCGCACAAACCTGTGAAAGCGAAACGAAACCCTAGCTCATGAGATTGAATGAAGAACTCGTTTTGGTTCGGTACCTATAGATCTGAACGGGACTTGTAGGAGCGGAGACCTCGATGTGGGCGGGGTTCGATCTCGAGCTCGTCGGAGAGTGGTGGTGGATCTTATAAGTGGAGAGTCGAAGATCTGAAGAAGATCCCGCGTTGTTGTTGTTGTTGTTGCATTGTTGTTGTTGTAACGTGAAAGAATGGGAAGAAGGAGTAGAAATCATGGATGTGTTGTTACATGAGATAGAGACGTGAGAGAAAAGGAAGGAGTAGATATCAATAGATATCACGAAAAGATAAGGGACGTACGAGAAAAAATTGTGTGGGAGAGGGACAAAAAAGTAAATTTGATTACGACTCAAAAATTTGTGATTCGTGCTTTTATATATATGATAGATATATATATATATATATATATTTATATATAAACCCTGAGCTGCTTGTCAGCAGGTTTGAGATGACCCAAACCCCGGTGGACCTGGACCGTCCGACCTAAATCATCACAAACCCCTCAAGACAACCCAATGATGTCAGACGATGATCTAGTCAGCCTTAACCTGCGAAAATAAACCATGACATTTTATAAAATAGACTAAACCATGCTAATAGGTGCGGAATATAACAAAGCCTTTATTGTCCAATAAAATGCGGAACTAAATGTAGAAGTCTCGCATACCAAATTAAACATAAACTAAATCCAGTACTATGAGTTCAAACATTTACCTAAATAATATCCCGTGTTTATTATATAAAGTCCGAAAGCAAATAGATAATTATTATTAAACATTGCAAACAAGAACAAGCTTCTATGCTAAGGCTTTGCCCTTTCTTTTGTCTTGAGTAGCAGTTGAGGTACATGGAGGGGGGAAGTAGCGTAATGAGCAAAATATATCAACGGGCTTAGTAAAGCAAAAATCTGTTCTACCATCAATCATCCAAGTAATACTTAGTAATAAAATCAAACTGGATTTCAACAGTTCAAATCATAACATCCATTATCATTTTTGGGGCATTAAAGACATATATAATCAAACATAATAATATATCGAAATAAAAGAACAACAATGCTCAACCGATACTTCAACATGGATAACGATGATACTGAATGCCTTTAGAGTCAGAAGAAGTGACAATTGATATATCTAACTGGACGATGGGCAATAACTTATCCTTCCCCCAATGTCGTGGTTTAGGTAACAAGAGGTTCACAAGTCTGAATGCCAATAGTCCTATCATGCGGTAGGTCTTAGCTTATCCTTCCCCCAGTGGTCCGGCTTATACAACAAGAGGTTCACGAGTCTAAAGACCTATTGACCTTGCATAGCTTATCCTTCCTTCAACACTGCAGATTAGACAACACGAGGTTCACAAATCTAGCAAAACTCCGTCGAGTCATATCGGAGGAGGGACCGGATGCCTTCAACCCTCCAATCGCGGTACCAAATATATTCATTCGACGTATATTAGTTCCACAGACATCCAAGAGATAGAGTACAAAAAGGGACATGATGTGATGGCCCCAACTACAAATAAGGGCACCGCCCAGCTAATCCCTTAATTAAGCCATAATCTCCCCTATATGACATAACAAGGAACTAGTCAGCCTTATTTAAACATCTAATTACCTACCAATTATGATACCACCTACAGTTAACAAACTAGTTCTACCGACTAACCTATGGTTGTCTATAAATCAGAGTTCGGTTATAATTTTTTTATCTAACAAGTTATTTAGCGGAAGTCTTATTAAGTTACTAGTGGGACATAAAGCCTAACCTATTGTGGAAAATCCAGGAAAGAAAGATCACATGCATATATGATGCTCTATATATCATGTGTCTAATAAGTTGTTCCTATCACTTAACTCGAAAGGAAAAAAATAGCATGTATATAAAAATGTAATACAAAAGAACTAGTTTGTTAACTATATGTAGTATCATAATTGGTAGGTAATTAGGTGTTTAAATAAGGTTGACTAATTCCTTGTTATGTCCTATAGGGGATATTAGGGCTTAATTAATGGATTAGGCCGAGCGGTGCCCTTATTTTTAGTTGGTGCCGTCACACGTGATAAGCAACATATCAGTGAAAATATCAAGCAAAATCTAAGTAATTCATAAACCAATTACTGAAATAAAATTCTAGCATATCTACTAGTATGGCATGATTGATAATAGAGCAAACCCTACTTACCTCAAGCGCTGCTAAATCCAAATTTCGAACCTTCTCTAAGTTCCCATGGTCTTCCTCGAGTATCTACATTTTATACACACTTTATTAGGTTCGCAACACTTTTGGATAATTTTATTAAGAATTATGGACCATGGGTATGCCCGTACTCGGAGTTTATACTCGAACTCACATTTAAGACCTTAATAGTGTTCTTAATTTCCAACATATTTTTGAATAAGTTAAAAGTTCATTTTAAGTGGTTTATAAATCTCATGTTGTTAAGCTTTCCATAAACTTTCCAAGTATTTGAAACATCAAAATCAGAAGTTATGACCGTTTAAAGTCGAGGTAAAAACTGAGATTTTTTAGAATTTTGCAAGGACGGCAAACGCGGCGCTGCGCGGGCTGTTTGCCCTCCGAATCTTCGATTGAGTCCTGACGATGAAACTCCCCTAGACCTTCCCTGACGTTCCCTTGGCTCAAAAGTTAGTAAATAGGGTCCCAAAACACATTTTCTAACAACAAAAACCATCGATTTGATATCAAAACATCAAAGCTCAAATCTATTAATTATTCTTGTTGAAAACTTGAAAAAAACTTTATCAAACCCATCGATGATTTGTCAAATCCGGAAATCAAATTACTCCACAATCAAAACCAAAGCCACAATCACCACCAATCTCAGGTTCAACACATACCCATAATGAAAACCCATGTGTTCATCATATATTTGCATCAATTCATCAAGAAAGGCTCTCAATCCACATATACAACTATTGGGAATGTGAAGAACAACATTTGAACATTAAAACCTTTGTAAACCCATTTGAAAACATTGGATACAACATAAATCTGAGAATACATACTCAAAACCAACATTTTCTTTTGATATTTACTTTAGATTGTTCTCTTTAAGTTTTGGAGAGTTGTAATGGCCTCATAGCACTCCAACTTCTCTTTCTCACACTAAGTCCTAGCCTCCACTTGTGTTTTTGACTAAATAGCTACAACATAAGTTTGTAGCTACTATTTATTTGTACAACCTATCTAGGGTTTGAGGTGATCAATCTCAACCCTTGATTTAAATCTTGTGCCCACTAGTTCTAGGATTATCAAGTGTATCTCATTTAAGCCATCCCATATGAATTTTAACCACTTTACCCTTGCTTGCTCTACAAGTAATTTCTTAGTAATAAATTTAAATCACCTCTAGTATCTATTAAACTAGATTTAAGAAATTTGGGGTGTTACAAGCTTACTTTCTTTTAATATTAATTCCAGAAATTTTTATTTTGATGTATTTTGGCTTTCGACGCTTATTTTCGATCCGATTTTTTCACCAAATTGAACTTAACTCTTGATAAAATAGTCAATCTTCATAAAATGTCCATAATACTAGTTTTGGTTACGCTAAAACCCCAAAAATCTTTGCTTTGTCCACGACATACTAAAATTTTACGGATCAATTTTCTTGCCATACTTGGCTAAACTACACCAATTTGAACCCAATCTCAACCTCGACCACCTCCAACCGACATAAAGTTCGAGGTAAAGTCTTGCTCTAACTTCATTCTCATTTAACAATACCACTGATCCCGACTTGTATGCAAACCGAAGCAAAATCTTCACGTGAGGATTAACAATTGATTAGTTAGTTTTTGAACAACTAATAATTTATTTTCACTCGTGCCTTTCAGACATGCACTTGTAACCCCAAGTAAGAAAAATTGAAGATACACCTCAACATAACCTGACTCTGCAACAAAATACCATATAATACACAAAATAAGCATACAACATACAAAAAAAAAATATATCTTATGATCTCTGGTCCATAATGCGTGGGTTCCATATCGGATACTAAAATCTCAAATTAAATTAGAAAATACTTAATTAGCCGCCTAATCAAGTTTATAAAATTTTTGGATGTCATGGCGCTGGTGGAATTGGTCCAAGTTTATTGATTGTGCACCTCACCCTCTCAAATCGCATTCTCACTATCACCCACTCTGACCATTGCCTTGGACAAAGTTTTGACGTTGCTCTAAAATGTTGTTATCGCTTTTTTCCTACGTTAATAAGGTTTTTTTTTTTTGTGGATAAAGAATGACTTGTTGGTTGCGTAAAATCAGTTATGTTCGGGCGTTATCTCTTTTGACTATTGTGGGTAGTTCTTTTAAACAATTTGTGACTAAAGAGCTACAAATGAACAAGTAGGAAAGTAGGAATTATATTTTATTGTTTTTCAAGTCATTTCGATAAATTTACGTAGTTTGGCCATACACGGTGGGGATAAACAAACTTGATTTTGGTCTGGGTGTCAACGGGGAAGGGATGTGGACGAGGATAGAAATACCATTCACATCCTCATTTATTATAGGAAAATACTCGAATGACAATAACAACATCACACTACAAGATATATTGGCTCACAAAAGCCTTTCATACTACCTCGACCCGTATGTTGTGCATCGAAATTTATATATGCACGCATCTGAAGCACATTCATAAATGACTCTTGCGAGTCAATGTGTATTGTGGCGTGATATTGTGTTGTCATTCTAACACTTCTCTATATGAATTCAACACGATCGTCATCCCCATTTAAGTTCGGGGTTGCTCACACTTGCCCTTGCCCTTGCCCTTGCCCTCACTAATAAGCATTGGTGGATCTTGAGGTAGAGACCCTATAATACCCCTATGATCGACACACGCTCTTTATAGTTTATATAATTTTGTCCTTTATGCCTCTCTAAAGTCGATATACGTCTCTGACGTTAAAATTTGACCCCTATTTATAAAATATTTTGGTTCTGCCATTACTAATAAGTGGGTTCGCATTGCGGCTCCTATTGGTTATCGAGATAAACTTGAAATGTCCAAACTACCCTTTCGAGCTTGGGCTCCAAGTCGCACCTACAACCTGTGTGCGGCTTCAAAACAACAGCCCGATTGGAGCGACTGGATTCATCAAATCTACAAAGACTCGTTTGGATAACCATTTTTAGGTTTCTCAGGTTCTCACTTTTTGTTCGGATTTCGAATCGCAATCGCGTATTGTTCAATCAGTTATCGATTTAGGGCTACACTTCGGATTTGTGGATTAGAGCACTCAAATCGGCGACAAAGGATGAATTTTTCGAGGATCGGGAGGTCCATATCGCAATCTGCGCGTCAGAGGCTCTCAAAGGTTAGGTTTTTCGTTCGATTTCGATGTGTTTCGGTGGTTCGTGTGTGCGTTTGTGCTGATTTGGGGATTTGTGATTCAGAGCGGATTGTTGAGTGGTCATGTTGGGAGGGCCGTGTCTCTGGACGACCTGCTCATGCGATCTCCGCATTGTCGCGCGTACGTTAGCGGCGGTGGTGATATTGCTAGGTTTGAGCTTGTGAGGAGCTACGTTGCGGGTTTGGGCGGGAACAAGGGGGTTTTATCGAAGAAGTACGGCTTGTTCGATTTCGAGGCGGCGCTGGGGAGTTATTGCACTCGAAGGCTCTGTTCGAGCGAGGCGCCGAAGAAAAAGAGTGAGTTTGTTGTGATTTTGTGCTTTCTGATTAAATTGGCAATCTTTGAATGTGTTTTTTAATTGGTTTTTGATTGACTGTCATTGCGGATTTCGTCGCGTGGTTGTGCAGATTATGAGAACTTCTATCCAAGGAAGAAGAAGGAGATTCCGAAAAGTAATGAGCAGAAGGGCGAATCCAAAGGTATATATGTTTGGTTTGGTTTGGTTTCCCATGTTTGCGAGAAACTTTTCGACATATGAGTGGTAGACATTGTTGATTTTATGGGGCTTTCCAGTGTATAGTTTAATTTGTACTTTCTTTGATTATCACATTCAAGTGCAGGGAAGAGAGAGTTAATTGTTTATTACTGTTGGAGATGTTGGGATAGTCCCACATCGACTAGTTGTAGTACAATTATAAGGTTTATATGTGCGGAGTCACTCCATGTTGCCTTGACATTTTGGAGTGAACCTCACTTCCAAACTTAAGCCCTTACGTGAACTAGTCACCACACTCTCCTAATCTTGGATTGGGATCAATATTACAAAAATTGAACAATAATTGAACGAAATGTGGAATTTCGTGTGAACATTATAAGTGTCGTTACGATGGTAGATTATAGTGAAAACATGCTATTTCACTAAAATTTTGCAATTTTTTCAGAGGAATCCAACACCGAGGATCATGGCAATTTTCAAGAGAATTTCATAAGGCAGCTGCAAAATTACATTACTCCTTTGTTATTTATTGGATTGGTGCTGTCATCCTTCTCTTTTGGTCCTTCAGATCAAAAGCAGGTATGTGATTAGTCATTTATCCTCTATACACTTTATTTGCTGCTTACTTGTATTGAGCTCTTTGGGTTATGCTAGTTAATATTTTTTCTTTCTTATAGCATACATTCCCCTTGCTCTTAATTTGCCATATATTTTCAACAGTTTATATTTTATGAAGACTTGTTTGCCTGGGTTTGTTCAGTCTAATGTCAGTATTTCTAGTCTTCTAACCTCTAGGACACAAAACAGTGCTCGAGTGAATTGAGTGCATTTTTCACGCACTTTTGTGTATGTTGTTGAAGATCAGTGATGTTTCCTAGCAAAGTAGTTGTTTTTCTGATACTAGTAAATGTATTAGGCTTTGATCTAGCAGGCTCTCTACTGGCATATATTTTGGTGTTGATTGGTGCTGTGTATGCATCACCGTAGTTTTTACTATTCTATTCCTGATACTAAAACCTGTAGGAATCTAGCATTCTAGGGCCTAGGCGGATCTCTAGTTAGACAATAAAGGCTGTTCTTCATTATTTAAAATTCATTACGAAAACATACCAAATAATCAATTAAAATTGTTAATCATAAAATATAATATTTCATGCCCAAGTTCATATAACTTAATTGGTATATAAATGTCTGGCGCATGCCTATTTGGTCTATTCAAAGCCATAAGCAGTTGGTTTGGCACCCACAAGTCTCAGGCAGCAGCACTTCTTGGTGCCCTATGATTTAAAACAATTATAATCAGATGTCGAAGAAGTTGAGAAGGTGTATTTGGAATGTAAAAGCCAGCCAAATGTAGGAAGAACATAGAAAGAAATATGAATAACATTTTTGTTTCAATTTTGCTTCTCTTTTTCTTTTACGATATGATGTAGGTCCCACTACAATGTGGGTAGAAATGTGTAGTTGCATAGAGAGTAGCATCGAACATGTTAGATGTATCCGAAGGCTTGAGACCAACAAACTCCAAAGAACAAAACATGGTCCAAAAAACAGTTAATACAAAAAGAGAATTATATTGTAAAACACTTTACTGTCAAGATGAAGGTGTATGAAATCAATGATTCAATATAAAAAAGCTGGAAAGAAAGCTAAAACAAACTTCGTGGAAGATTTATGTACAAAATTAGGTAATAGCGATCATGAAAAATATATCAATAGGTTAGCCAAATTAATGGCGAAACGTATCTTTTGGTCTTTAAACTTTGAGTTTTCTACGCTTTTGATCCTTGAACTTTGAGTTTTATATGCTTTTGGTCCCTGAACTCTTATTAGTGCACATTTGGTCCTCGAACTTTCAAAAGAGTGAACATTTGACCCTTCCACTGTTAGGACCGTTAAGTTTCGCTGGTGTGACAAACTAGAGTGCCACATGGCTTGTTCATTTGCCATGTGGCTGCTTTTTGTGGGAATCGACAGCTCAATGTTGAACCAAACCAAAGGAAAATCAAGTGGCGACTTTTCACACATCATCAACTTCCTCTCTCTCTTTCTGCATTTTAATCTCATATGGGCTTTGCGCACAAACCCAATGCACCACTGAACTTCAAATCGACAAATGCTTAGATGAGGCTGACGACTGACCATGGAAGAACCATTCGATTCATCAATTGAGGCGCCTTACCGACAAGGAGTCGTCACAATCACTCTCCCTCTTGCAGACAACCCTCAAAAGGCAAAACCATCACCTCCATTTTCACTCCATTTGATCCTTCCCATCTGGCCTTCAACCCCTACAATCCCAAAATCAACACAACCCTTCCATCTTCCCTTCATCATCAACAGCTCTACCAATCATATATTCTTCTCATTAAGAAAAATCTTCGTCAATAGCCTAAAATTGCTTCTGGATTTTGTGGGTATGTCTCTTTTGGCATCTTTGATATGGAATTCTACCATCACTTCTGATACTCTTCATCGATTTCAAAGCGAGAATGGAAATGACGAGATTAATTATTAATTTATTATGTGTTCACTTTGCATCCCTAAGTTGGGTAGTTGCTAGAACATTGAAATTGAGAGTGAAATGGAGAACATTGTGCAAAGAAGAGGTCGTGGTTGAGCTATTTGAAATGGTAATTTGAATTGTGAGTTTTAAGATAGATGAATCAGTCTTGTAAAAAAATGGAGTTAGGTCACCAGATTTTTTTTGTTTTTGCCAATAGGTCGCCAGGTTAATTTGGGGATTTTTTTTTTTTTTTTTTTTTTTGGGACCATTAAGTTTCGTTGTTCTGGTTCAACTTTGAACCACTGATTCACATAATTGCGAGGCAAATGAACCGTCCATGTGGCATTTATGTTTGCCACGTCAACAAAACTTAATGGTCCCAACATTAGAAGGACCAAATATTTATTCTTTTGAAAGTTCAGGGACCAAATGTGCTCTAATAAAAATTCAGGGACGACTTCAAACAAAAAGTATAGGGATCAAAATCATAAAAAAACTCAAAGTTTAAAGACCAAAAATAAGTTTTACCCCATATTATTTGATAATATGAATACAGTTGTGCATATATATAGGGTAATACTACCATGAGAACTATAAAAATATCCATGCGATGAGAACCATAATTTATAACCATTGGATTTTCATCCTATGGTAATATTTTGGTGCATCTATTTCAATACTTGCCCAACACATTTTAAGGGGTTTTCATGACTTAGGTATATATTTGAGCTCCATTATATGAATATCCATATACACTAATTAACATGTATCACAAAACACGGTCACACGGTTTTGAGTTGTATAAAAAACCATTTAATGTATACACACGATGTATACTAGATATAGCATATGGATATGCATGCGTTATCATAGTTTTAGTGGAACAACGTATCTAGTATATCAACGTGTATCTAAGATTTATCCTAACTAATCGACATTTAAGGAGACTTGACAAATGCTTAATAATTTGGCAATCGACAAGTCCAAAATTATTCAGTTATAAATGTTTTTGTATATATCCAAAATGATATACATAAAAATCAAACTTCTGCACTTCAAATTTGTCCAAAATCAACGCATCAGGCTTCGAAAAATCAGCATAATAAAAAATCGAAAATATCTTTTGGGAAACCCTTTTGAAATTGTATCTAACTAATTGAGACCAATTCGAATGATGAAAAAGTCTCTTTATGAGAATTTGATGCGCATGACGATTGTTGAAAACATCTAGGCATCAATGCCTAAAACAAGCAATGGTAAGGAATTCATAATGAAACTTAGGAGTAATCACAATCAGACATTGTTGATAAGTCCTTTGTGGGGATCCTCATGAGTGGGCTGACGACCAGGAAGTTTGAGTGGTCACAACCTAATCGTGGTCATGTTCATATTACTACTTAGTAGCATGTCAAATTTGGGAGCAAAGCTTAAGGCAAGGGGAATGGACGTGACTCGTGAGTGAATTTTTTTTGGTTCAATTCATCATCAACTCACTTCCTCCTAAATTTGGCTAGTTTCAAGTGAATTACAACAACATTGAAAAGAATAGGAACCTTCAACAAAACTAAGGCCATGTTGGTTCAGGAGGAAATGAGGTTTACAATCAATCATGCTTCAAACTAGAACTCAATTTTTTTTAAATGAAATAAATGGCAATATTGAGATTCATATTTTTATACATTGGAATCAACAACAACAACAACAACAACAACATAGCCTCAGTCCCAAATTAACTGGGGTCGGCTAAATTTTTATACATTGGAATCAAGGAAGAATTTATTATGTGGTCAGAAAGTACTATTGCTTTCTCTATCCCGATGATCTTTTCCGGTCCAGAATTCTTCTTAGTAGTTGGATAGTGATATTGCTTATAATTTTCTGTGCCCCTCGTTCATTTTTTTTAGTAAGAATGTGTTGATCTTTTTCTTGTACCTCTCGTCCATTTTGATTTTGTTGACATAGTTAAACATTGAAACATGATTCTGCATGACATTGCTTTAACTGTTTTAGGGTTTTCTTATCATATTAAAATGTGAAATATGTTTCCTCATTTATCTTCTGATACCATATTGTCTTGTAATTTTGTGCTTACAGATAAGTTTTCAAGAGTTCAAAACAAGCTTCTTGAGCCAGGTTTAGTGGATCACATTGTTATTTCTAATAAATCAGTTGCAAAGGTGTATGTCAGAAACTCTCCGCCTAAAAATATTCAATCCAATGACGAGGTTGTTCAGGGACCTACGAATAGTACGCCTGCTAGAGGAAATGTAGGCCAGTATAAATATTATTTTAACATTGGAAGTGTTGAATCATTTGAGGAGAAGTTGGAGGAAGCCCAGGAAGCATTAGGAATAGATCCACATGATTACGTTCCTGTAACTTACGTGTCAGAGATGGTGTGGTACCAAGAATTGATGAGATTTTTACCAACTGCTTTGATACTTGGGTTTCTCTTGTACACGGGACGAAGAATGCAGGGAGGATTTGGTCTTGGCGGTGGTGCTGGAAGAGGACGGGGAGGAATATTCAACATTGGAAAAGCTCATTTCACAAAATTGGATAAGAATGCCAAGAACAAGGTTGGTCTATTTTGTGGCCAGCTTTTTTTTAGCTTCTATATATTATAAGAAGTGCAGCTTCCCTTGTATGTTTCTGCCAGCCATTTCTATAAGCTGCATTGTGGTTGTCTGCCTGACTTCCTACCATTTATCATGAAGCCAGCAAAATCATCTTACTATTTCTCTTTTTTCTTGGTCCAGGTGTATTTCAAAGATGTGGCTGGCTGTGATGAGGCAAAGCAAGAAATCATGGAGTTTGTGCACTTCCTCAAAAACCCAAAGAAGTATGAGGAGCTCGGAGCAAAAATTCCAAAAGGTGCCCTTCTTGTAGGCCCTCCTGGAACGGGGAAAACTCTACTTGCCAAAGCAACTGCTGGAGAATCTGCCGTTCCTTTCTTATCAATATCAGGTTCTGATTTTATGGAGATGTTTGTTGGGGTGGGACCATCTAGAGTGAGGAGTTTGTTTTCAGAAGCTAGACAATGTGCTCCCAGTATTGTTTTTATTGATGAAATCGATGCCATTGGTCGGGCAAGAGGTCGTGGAGGCTTCACAGGTTCTAATGATGAGCGTGAAAGTACTCTCAATCAGTTACTGGTTGAAATGGATGGATTTGGAACAACTGCAGGTGTGGTTGTACTTGCCGGCACTAATAGACCTGATATTTTAGACAAGGCTTTGTTGAGGCCTGGTCGGTTTGATCGTCAAATTACCATTGATAAACCTGATATTAAAGGTCGGGATCAGATATTTCAGATCTATTTGAAGAAAATTAAACTTGATCATGAACCATCATATTACTCTGAGAGACTCGCAGCCTTGACACCTGGATTTGCTGGAGCTGACATTGCAAATGTTTGTAACGAGGCTGCTTTAATTGCTGCTAGAAATGAGAGTGAGATGGTGACAATGGATCATTTCGAGGCTGCAATAGATAGAATCATTGGTGGGTTGGAGAAGAAGAATAAGGTAACTGCTACTTTTTTCATCATTAGGTTTTGTCATTTGGAGTTCTTAACACGTATTTATCTGGATATTCTTTTGCATCTTTTTTCAAGGAGTTTCATCTCTTTCCCTCTCCATCGCTTGGACAATTGAAAGTACACACACATGTTTAAAAACAAAATCATGGCAAGCCTCCCTTTTTATCTTCTCTTAGGGATTTCTAGATGTTACAACATAATTACTATGGTGGAATTAATTATCTTCATTCAGAATGGGTTTCCTAGTATAAAAGATTACAAAATCATGGCAAACCTCACTTTTATCTTCTCTTTGGGATTTCTAGGTATTACAATATAACCACTATGGTGAAATTAATATCTTCATTCAGAATGGGTTTCCTAGTATAAAAGATTCCAAAATTATAGGCAAACCTCCATTTTATCCTCTATTTGCAATTTCTCTATTATGGTTTCTCAACTTCTTCCACTTACACGTAAATGTTGAAGCATGTATGCCACAAACAACATCTTCAGGCCCGGTTTTGGAGGTGGGCGACCGCCCTAGGTCACATCCCAAACAAGGCCCCCTAATTACTTTCTAACCTTTGCTAATGGCGAGAATGTGTAAAGCAAGCTGTGTTTTTTCGTCATAAACTTGTGTTAGTTCAAAGATGTCAACAGTCCCACTTCCTTCTTTCTATCCTAATGTGTCAGAAACTCTCTCTCTCATAATAAATGTTGGGATTTTAATTAATTAATCTACCATCATACTTGCATTTTCCACACATTTGTAGAAGGCTGTAGATAAACTTCGTTATTAGTGCCCATACATCTCAACGCAAGAAATTGAAGTAACACAATTTACTAAGAAAAAAAGTACGCCAAGCATCTTTCAAAATATTTATATTTTTTATTTGTTTTATGAGTATTTTTTTAGCACAAATTAATTTGTTTTTATATTTCAGTTATATTAAACTTTGTAATTTCGTTAAAAAAAACTCTAACTAATCACTCCTTTCCAAAAAAAAATAAAAAATGATAGAGTGACACCACAAAAATCATATGCGTAACTTTTTCTTGATTCAACATACGCTTAAATCCAATTATTCACGAGTGATCTCAAAAAAAAAAAAAACAACTATATATCAACGATGATATAAAAAAACTGAGAAACATAAAAATATTCTATGTTATTACCCTTTTATTCACCGCTCAAGTTTTGCTATTTATAGTTCTTTATTTAAATTAATTTAAACTAGTCAATTATTGAGGCCTCGATTTTTTGAATCGCCCTAGGCCACAAAAATGTTAGGTTCGGTCCTACACGTCTCATATGTCAATGAAGCAGATGCCAAATGCACATTGAAAGAATTAATTTTGGATATGTATGAAATATATAATGAAACATTGCCAGTTATCCTATGAAATGAGATATGGACTGGAGCCACCATGAAGGACTGGTTCTCTCTTTCTTACACCACCACCTTCTCTGCAACCGTTTATGCTAATATTTACCTGAACCTTTCTGCGCATCCCTGAACCTTCTTGAAATCAGAAAAGCAGTTCTAGACAAGTGATTTTATGATAGATATTTACCTGTTACGTCTTTCCTGAATATCAAACAATTAGGTTCTAGTAGAGTCTTCAGTTATGCTGCTTGGCAGTTAAAATTGGTGGGGTTTTTATTTTATTTTATTTTATTTTATTTTATTTATGTTAACACTCTATGCTCCCAATGTGAACTTATAAGATTCTAGCATTCTTCTGAAATGATCAGGATTGTGGGTCACAATGACTGCTCGAGTTGCAATTGAATCTTGATTACTTTAGCATCTTTTACGTTTGACATGAAATGCTCAAGATTTTACCTCCTGTTTATACTGATTTCAGGCAGTGTTGCAAGTTCTACCCTGGCACTGGTCATTTAGCAGAGCTTATGTGGCTCAATAGTTCTTAAACTTTTTCCGATAAGTGAACATAGATTTTTTTTATTTTTTCTTTTGTCAAAGAAAACAAGGAATTATTGACCATCTTATAAGTAATTTTCTTATATTTTTAGCCTTGGAGAAATCGAATTGTAGCCAAACCATATAGTTTCGAAAGGTTATCCGGTCTGTTGACTTGTGTACACAAAAAGCGGCAAGGGTGTAGGGAAAGCCAACCACTATAGCTTGGAAAGGGATTTTACTTAGTTGAGTATACACTTTACACATATGAAGAGGTGAGGGAGTAGGTAGAGTAGTATGCTGCTGCTACCTGCCATCCTGTACTTGGCGTGCTGCAGCTTTCTTCAATCCAAGGGAAAAGGAGAAAAAAGTTGGATTAGGAAAAGGAACAAGAAAGAGAGGCGAAACGGATTTGGGTTAGAACTTTGTCTGCCAACTTTGCATTGTTAACTGGCGTGTTCGGTAAAAGTTGCTTCTAATCCTAAGTTTTATTCAGGGGATTTGAAGAATTTCAAGGTTACAGGGGGATCTTTTAAGCTGCAGCCTTGTTAGCTGCTGCTTTAGCATCGCTTCCTCTAAATAGGGTTGTTGTGGTTGAGTTTCTTGATGGTTCAGTTTTTTTTTTTGGCAAGTGGGCATTATTTTCAATTAGTATGCATCTGTATAGTTGGTTTTAACATTAGAAGAAAACAACATTATCAAGAATGACTGAAAAATTTATTCTCCCCCTCCACATGAGGACGTGGACACACTGGTCGTTCTGAATTTCAGACGTCTATAACTACATGAAATGTGTAAAGATTTAACCGGCTGTGTACATCTGTAATAGCAGTAAAGATCACTTAGAAAAAATGTGGTTCAAGACTTTTTTTTCCCTTTTAGAAACTTTTATATTATTTAAATTTGGCATCTGATTTAACGGATTCTTGGAAGGTGCCGGCTATTGCAGTATATCTTTTCAGTGGCTTGCAAGGCGTTTTATCGTAAGAATTTAGGATGGGGGATGGATTAATCACTGTTTCTTTCCACAGGTAATAAGCAAGCTGGAACGCCGAACGGTTGCTTACCATGAATCTGGACATGCTGTTGCTGGATGGTTTCTAGAACACGCTGAACCCTTGCTTAAGGTGACAATCGTCCCTCGCGGTACCGCTGCACTTGGTTTTGCTCAATATGTTCCCAACGAGAACCTTCTGATGACTAAGGAGCAACTCTTTGACATGACATGCATGACTCTAGGCGGCAGGGCATCTGAGCAGGTAATGTTAAAGCTCCTCACATTCTATTTATGGCATCAGGCACAAAAAAAAAAGCTGCATTTGCTTTGTGGGAAGTAGTTTTAATCCTAATGGTGGGAGGAGCTCTCAATCCAGTTTAAAATCTTAATTGACCTTATTTGCACAATATTTATGCAGGTTTTGTTGGGGAAGATATCTACAGGAGCTCAGAATGACTTAGAAAAGGTTACGAAAATGACATATGCCCAGGTGGCCGTGTATGGATTCAGCGATAAAGTAGGTCTCCTCTCATTTCCTCCGAGAGAAGATTCTTTCGAGATGATCAAGCCCTATAGCAGCAAGACTGCAGCAATTATTGATTCCGAAGTCAGAGAATGGGTATCGAAAGCCTATAAGCGCACAATAGAGCTTATAACTGAGCACAAAGAGGATGTCACTAAGCTTGCAGAGATGCTGCTAGAAAAGGAAGTTCTGCATCACGATGACTTGGTTCGAGTGCTAGGTGAGCGTCCTTTCAAGACCAGTGAGCCAACAAATTATGACAGGTTCAAGAAAGGTTTCGAGGCGAAAGAAGAGGACAGCGTACAGCCTTCACAGGGCGAGAATGTAGTGGACGACGGGTCGCCGCTTGATCCTGAAGTTGTGCCTACGTAGTACTATTTAGAGCATGTATTGTATATGAGATGGATTTTTCCCCCTAAGCTTTCCGGGTGAAAAAAAATGTACAGCTCTTTGATATTTTTCCCAAACAGTGGATTCTCTTGTAACATTTCTTACAAGAATTAGCATCTTGAATTGATCTTATGTTGAATAAACCGTGTTATTTTTCCTAGGTGATCCAGTAGTATGTGTTGGGTCTCTCATACTAGCATTACTATCGGGATGCGCCGTATTCTATATCTAATCTGTTTCAAAGTTGTTTGCTTCATTCAAAGACTCGAGTCCGAGACCTTGCTTAAGAAACTCTGAACTCCTTAAGCGTGGGCCGATGATCTAGCCTAGGAGTTTTTTGCCACTGTTAAATGTTAGTGCCTATATATAGATTTGTTCATTTGAGACATGATTTAACTGAAGATCGTCATTCTACACAATGCATTCTTTCTTTTGTCTGCCATACTGAGCTATCTCTGTTGCAAAATAAAATAAAAAATGTCGACGTGTTTAACAAATCCTGAATCTGATATATATAAACTAGCTAAATTATGTCTCAGACTCTCAAGTAGACTTTAGAAGAAAAGCCCAGTGGAATCTTGACTCATCTTGATTGTTATCCTGATGAAATATACTTTATAGGTGTCCGGACATTTATCAGCCTCTCCTTACTTCGGTTTGAATACTGTGAGAGTTAGTCCAGTGTTCCAGCCCTCTAACATAAGAAAACGAAAGAAATATAATGTCTAGTCCATCACTATAACCTAGACAATTATTGTCACCCCAACATCACAAACATCACAGAAGAATTAATCCACACGTTAGTATTTGTACTATAGTCATGCATATCTGGCTAGATATATATGACTAACGTCTAGCTACAACAAAATTATGTACAAATATTATTAGTTATTAGGTGATCAGATAAGATGCAATAATATTTAAATTGGGTCCCTGACCAATTATCATTCCCTAAGGAACAAAAGGCCAAGCAAGCATCTTGGAAGTGAAACAATTGGGTATTGAAATGTTGATAAACCACGGCCTATACATAATAACATTAATTAGTACAATACTACAATAATCCTTTTCAAGCGTAATTTTCAGTCCTAATTGATTTGCCAATGATTCAGGTTTATTGACGTAGTAATTAGTGATTAATCTCATTATTAAATTGGGTAATTAATCCATCAATTGTGGCCACAAGACTCTTAACTTTAATTGAACTGTGACACCTCTCTGATGAGATTGTTGTTATGTTGTGACATATTGAAATGTGCCCACCTCCACATTTAATGTGTCAACTGGTTGTGTCTCGTTCTCATTCGACCATACGATGTGGACGAGGTCCAGCATGTACGCTGTGGTGAGCATTTCTTATATATTGATCGCCACGAAAATTATTATTTATACAAGTTCTATAGTTCTGATTATTTTTATTTTTGTTTTTTAAAGGAATAACCCAACTTTCGCATAAATGAGACTTGAAAGCCCACCTGTTACAAGTTTCTAACGCGGTGCACACTCAAAGCACACACCAATCTATCGCTATTATACGAGGTCCTTTATATAGGGCCACAACTCTTAATCCCTCTCAAACTCAAACTCATAATCTCACTCAAACACAAATACTATCAATCTTATCTAAAAACAATTAAATCCTAGCTACTAGAACTCAAGCTTACAAATTAGACACAAACTAAAAATATTAAAGTCTACTTTTTCCGTTCAAAAATATAAATCACTTTGACTAAAACTCAAACTTACTAATTAGACACAAACTAAAAATATTAAAGTCTACTCTTTCTGTTCGAAAATATAAATCGCTTTGACTAAAACGCACAAATTAAGAAAACTTTAATTATGAACGTAATTCTCACACACACTCTCTTATAATTTTAAAAGAAGAGTTATTGCTAAAATGATTCATATAAATGACCAAAAAAAGTAATAAATTAGGAATTGGAGTTTGAACAAAAAAATTCAACAGTATGAGCGCCCCCGCAAACCACAAAAAGGAATGTATGGTTGGAAAGAAGGTTAATTAAAAGAACAAGACTTTGTACAACTTCACTACCAATCTCATTAAATTTCTCTGATTTTTTGTGATTCGTGTGACCAATGTGAGAACTTCATTACATATTACTATGTTCTAGAAATCTTAGTGAGCTATCTGACATGGAATAGGACTTAATTTGGCATATGCTAGGTCATCAGGATATTTGGAGAACCTATCACCTATGTACGTATAGTAATACAATGAACCGTAACTCAATAATTGAGGTTTACGTACACACATTAATTATTTAGTTAGGTTAAAAATACGTTTTTAACGGTGCCAATCCATCAAGGATTTGACCGTTCCAATCATGAGAGTAGTACTTAACGCGTTTGCTTATTAGCAGTTAAGCTGACTTTTAAGCATGCTTAGAAGTGGGGTAATGCCCTTAATTCATGATGAATTACATTGCGGCAAGGCATTTAGTGACAAGGAAAGCAGAGTTTAGTTCAAAAGGCAATCAAGTTAATTACTTGTACGTAGTGTGTGAAACTACTTCTTTGACTTTAGTTTGCCTGATCAAATTGATTAATTAAACGATATACTTATGTCTCGTCTTGTTCTATTAAATGATTTAAGAGCAATTGATGATTAATAAAATTTTTATTTCTTACAAAAAAAAAAAAAAAAAAGACTTTTGTAATGTATGATGTAGGCAGAGCTAAAGGGTGCCCCGACCTCTACATTTAATTATGGTTAAAAGTTTGTTCTTTAACTTGATTTTTTAACTCGTCACGCGTAAAATGCCTTGAATATATTAATTAAAGCCATGATAACCACGACAAAATAATATGATTCATGACGATATCTGTAACCTGATTTCAAAGAATTGGAAAATGATGATGGAGGGCTTAAATTGTATATACATATTTCTTTTGTCTCAATGAAGATGTTTCAATCTATGAACCTGCCTCCCCAAATTCAATTATTAGGAGTTGATAATGGAGTTCGGTTTGAGCCGGGGATCTATGAATGATTGGGCTGATTAATGGGGACCAACCATACCATTTATGCACCCTCACCAAACCATGGACAGTTGTACAAGAGCTTAAAAATTACTACTAAATTCCAAAGATCCAAGTGCCTAAATTCAACAATCAATTCCTTTAAATACATAGGTAACTACTACATGATGACCATGCATGTGTATTAATCCTACCCTCCTTTAATTTATCTCCAAAACCATCACAATCCTAATGACACCATATAGTTCATTGTCACATTTTTTTTTAGTGAAATAAAGATTATCATATTAATTAATGGGGAAGTACAGTGAGGACCAGCACTTAGTACATTCATAATGCATGACCTATATGCATGCATGGCAAATGATATATATGACGACTGAAAAATAAAATCAGGATATTGCGAGTCTTGCAACTCCATTTGAATTGGCCTGGCCTCTTAACAATGAGGGATTCGTAGCTAGTTTTGTTTTGATATTTTCATCGTACGTAGGAGTATGTTGCTACTGAACGAGCCCTTATATTTTTTGCTCTACTTGTGTGGTCTGAATAATTTATTTTTTAAAATTTTTAGGATGGCTAAATTGTTTTAATTATAAGCTTACGTGGAGCATTCTCACTCCTATAAGTTGCATCGATCTGTGTACTAATTACAAACTCATCATAAGGGCAAATCCAAACTTATTGAAAAGTTACATCGATTTGTGTACTAATTACAAACTCATCATAATTAAGGGCAAATCCAAACTTATTGACGTTTCAATTGCCAAATTAACCTAATCGTTATATGGTAGACTTATAAAATTTAAGTGGTGATCACAAAAAATCAGGCAATATAGCCTTCATGAGTTTAGTGGGCTCGGTAGGCCCACATAACGACCATGATTCTATAGAGGACACGAATTATTTCAACTAGATCTATAATGGAACTAGATTAATTATTAATTAAAGATCTAGTATTTATTATGTATTCCACACGAACTTTGTTTTCCCCATTGGAAATGTTAAACCTGGCCAAGTAGCTATTCTATTATATATTGCTAATTACTCCAAATGAACTGTTCTTTTATATATATATATATATATATAAAATCAAAAGAACCATTCTTAATTAATAATTAGATTGAGAGGGCCTTTTTGGTTGGCTGTGGTTTTCTGCGACGAGGACGACGACTTCGGATGGTGGGATCTTCTACTCTCTTTGACGATGTAATTGCCGCTGTCCGCAAGTATGATGTTTGTCTTGTTTTAGTTATATTGTTCTATGTTTTTTAGGGTAGTTAGTTAGGGTTTGGTCTCCGCCGTGGTGCGGCCTTCCGATTGAATTTTTTGTTATTCTGCTGTCCCCATTTGAGGGGTAGTTGCCCTCCTCTATAAGGTTGTTGTCCCTTTCGTGGGGTTGTTGCCCTCTTTGTGAGGACGTTGTTTGGACTTAAGTGGACCGTATAATCTATTCTCATTGATGTAATAGACTGTTGTACCCTTGTTGGGTATTAGTAAGATCAATGTAACAAATATGACAAAAAAAAAAATAAATAAATAAATAATAATAATAATTAGATTGATCCTTATGGAATAATTTGAGATTCCACCACTAGATACTGAAATCTATTGTTTTCCCATGGGCCATGGCACTATTTGTAGAGATCTTTTACGACAGCCGTCATAGAAGCTGCAGCTAGCTTACTACACATTGTGATCTTACCTCCAACCTTCAATTAATGTTCTAAATTTCTAATTATATAAACCCACTGATTTAGAAATCACATTAAAAATCAAATAAACGTCACCAGCTATACATCCAAAAAACGGATACAAATGAAAAGCCAACCAATATATAATTAATCAACTCAATATTTTTCTTCCAAAATTGTCAGAGTCATGGCACCACTATAGGCCCAATTTCTTGAAATAATTGAGAGAAGAGGACTTCTTAATTAAATGGAAGGGTTAGAGATGGTGAGCCTTTCAAAATACTTACTCCCATTAAACTACATATTTAATTTATATTTTTTAAGGGCTTAGAGGGTCCATGAGGTACCCATATTTTTTAGTGATTATATTTGTCTAATGACCCAATTTATATTTTTGTGGAACCTTTTTCATATATCTACCATGTTTTGTATTTTTGTGGTTATATTAATTTGTCTAATGACCCAATTATATTCACATTCTTGTACTTTAGTTTTAATCAAATTAACTAGTACTATAAGCTGTAGAATGGATCGTCATTTTCACACTAGTAGTTGGGGCACCGCCCCCAATTATAGTATTTTTATTGAAGTCGTCCCTAGTCTTTCTTAAAAAAAAAAAAAAACTCCGGACTTTCATTAAGAAGGACATCTTACTTACTTCTCTTAATGTTTGCAAATATATAAGCCTCGAATCACACATTAATATTGTTCTTATAATTATCATAAGCTTGTGAAGAACAACATTGGTTTGAAATGAAGTGCATTCGCTCAAAAATTATTGGCCTTCCAAGATTTAAGGTGCCAAATTGAGGGTACCTGAATCATTCTACGTACCAGGATCCAAAGTTGATGGAACATAACTCTATACACAAAATGATCGAATTCATTAGTACTACTTAATAAAAATCAACCATTATTTTTTTCGAGTAAATTAATAATTAACTAGACCTTGACCACCATAATAATTAAGATACATCTTATGAATGTGAGAGGGAATGTGTAATTTTTTCATAAGCATTGTGTTTATGTATTTATTGTTTATTTTAAAAGTTTTTAAAAGAATGTCGACATTGACATTGACGATGATGCCAATTAATAAGGTTATAAAGTAACGCATGTAATATACGTGCGTAGGTCCACCGACTTATTAGATCAGTTTATTTAGGAAACACATTTGGGTGAGATTATTTAATTTTGTTGTCCTAGATATTATTTTCAACATCGGTTAGGTGAAACTTTGTAATGAAGTATACTAGCTAATGATAATTTCTCATCAATTAGTATTGATTTATTTTGAGATAAAACTTCATATTTATGAGTTGAAGGTGGTTACGTCGAGGCCTTAGATAAACCAAGGTTATGTTAGACTTTCTTGGCCCATAATATCTTACAAAAAATAATAAAAACGTGAAACAAATGCAAAATTGTTGTAAATTGAGTTGGAACTTGCTAAGAACTAGAGAAGGAAATAGAAGACTAAGAACTTCTACTACTACAAACTACTATTACAAAGGAGAAGAGAAGAAATGAGATAGTTGGAATAAGAAGTTTTGATTCAACTTGGTGTGTGAATTACAATGGGGTTAGCACCATTTATATAGGTCATTTGGTGATGATGATAATTGTACTTATACAATGTGTACAAGTTATACATACACCACAAGTCATAGAACACATCACAAGCAACATAGACAATACATGGAAGAGTTAGTGTACATTGGAGATGATTACAAGTTACATGACAATACATGAATAAATGATTATACATTGGAGTTGAATACAAGTTATGTAGAGTGTACAAGTTACATTCAATGTAGAAGTCATGCTTGATGTTACAATTCATAAGCTTGGTTAAAGGGTCATCCAATTTACAACAACGATAATGACCCGTCTACAATGACAATAGCTATTCCAATTTCCAACTAGACATGTCCAAAATAAAAAAAAAATGTTTGGTCTCGAAAAAATAAAAAATAAAAAATGCAAGGACCCAAACCTTGCATTTTAGCAAGTACTGTGATCCATTTTACTAGAGATGCTTTGTCTTGTAGAAACCACCGCAACTACTTTTTTTTTGAAGAAATAGTAACTTCATTAATTATCAATGACTATCAATACATTCAATAGAATAAGACGAGACATTGAATCAATCATGCACCATAGCAAATTGATTCGTTAATCCCAATTCTTCAAAAAAAAATCAACCATCACAAGGTTGGCTTTCAAGAACAACGACTATAACAATGAAAAATTTAACAATCAATGACTATTTTCTTGACGAACATATGAAGCATGACAATACACATATACATCTCTCGATATGTAATGACAAAATAAAACTTCCAACAAGGGAAGTAAACATAAAACTTTCATAAATTAGGGAGGACAATTTAAACCTTCTAACAGGGGAAGAGAACAACTACCTATGAAACAAAACTTAATGATGTGTACCAACCCCTTAAATGCAAATTCACACACAATCTTCGGGAATGATGCATAAGTAGAGAAGTGATTGTTGCCAATAGTGAGTTTGATGGTCGCAACATGGATGAAACTAATTATCTCATCATATATGAACAAATTTAAGTTTATTTGATCAATAAAAAAATCTTAATATTTCTTACTTGAAAATAAATAAAAATCTCTTATTAAACCATCTATGGTGAGATGGATGAGGTGTCATCACTTGCCAAAATACAAAGTTCGGAAAAGTCGTGGATTTGACTAAATAGACCTCGAAACTTGCTCATCGGACCTCAAATTAAATTTTCGTTCTTACCCTTGTGTGAAATGATATTATTGCCCCACCATATATAAAGGTTTTTGCGCACTCATACCTCAGTCACTCAATTGAACCCCTTTCTCGTAACGAACTCTCACCTCCAACCTAAGTCCAATGATGAAATCGGGTGAAACCATATCAATTCGATACCGTAAGTGCATTCTCCATATTTTTCGTGTTGATTTCTGAGTTTTCTTGAGTTTTTAATTATCATTTTTAGTCAGTTTTTGTGTTGTTATTAATTGTTATTGTTAGGTTTAAAGCTTCGATTGGAGGCTTCAATCTTGTATTTTAGGCACAAAATGTCGATGGAATCGAGAATATTAAGCGATTTCAAATAAAACTAACTATTTTTGGGTTGTTTTCATGTATTTCTTTTGAAGTCTTGAAATATTTTTGTTCATTCTTGTCGCCCACGATTTCAGATACACGAAGGTCTCAGTTGACTCCCACATAGAGGTCTTGGCTAATTTCGTTGAAACCTCTTTAAAGGTCTCGGTTGTCTCTCTCCGTCTCCTATCGAGACTGATGCCTCTTTCATAGTCTCGGTGGGAGGCGCCGAGACATTTTCAAATGTCTTCGCGGGAGTCGGTCTCAGTGGGAGTCATTTGAAACTTCTAAAAAAGTCTCACCCCGAGCATCTGAAACCCACATGCAAAACTTCCACACTTCTAAGGCATAACAAGACCAAATTCGACTTTATTTGATGAAAAAAAACTCATACGGTACTTCTGACCTAGTACAAGTGCTCTACAATAGTAAAAACCAAGAAATGAATAGGATTGAGGGGTATTTCAGCGTTTTTAGAAAAAAAAATGTGGGTTAGTTCAACAATTGAAATTTAAAATCGGTGATACTTGAGTAACGTGGTGCGTCGAGCAAGTTTTGGGGTCCATTTAGCCCATTTCTTTTTTTTTTTTTTTTTACAACAACAACAACATAGCCTCAATTATTAGTTTGGTGAAGGCCTAATACAAAAAAGTCCAGCCCATGAGAATTCTATTTTCGATTAGAATTAGAAATGGAATGAGAGAACACAAATTAGTAATTCATGAATTTCGGAAAGTCGACTTTGTGTACGACTTAAATACCGAATAGAGATTTCGGTTCTTAGTGAGACCGAATTGGGAGGAGAGAAAAAAATCGAAAGTGAAGTCGACTTTAGGGAGTTCGACAGAGTGGCTAATTTATGTGCGCATTCGAGTTGAAGTGTGCAATCTTTTTAGTTTTCTTCTCTCTACATTGAAGGCTTATCAAAATCTTTGAATCGAAGACTCACATAGAGACTTTGGTGATTTCTTGATGTTCAAGAAAAGAGGTGCAACGGTTTGATCGATTGGGGTAGTGTTCTTTGTTCTTAGTGTGATCATCTAAGTTCTTGGAAGAGGTGTTTTTGTATTACTCCATTATTAGTGAATATCAAGCAATTGGTATATCTTGTACTCTTTATTCATATAATGGATTATTCCAAGTTCAGCCCTGTGACGACCATTACTTCTAAACAGGGCACCGCCCAGTCTAATCCGTAATCAAGCCTTAATCATAACCACATAAGACTTAATTACGTATTAGTCAGCCTTTTGTCCTTATATTCTTCAATACACGTGTTCAGATATTATTAGATTTCAAAGTTAATTAATTTTTTTTTTATCATTGTTAATATTATTACATATTTTAAAGTTTATGTGGAAGCTCTTACTATTCACAATTCCTAAGTATGGAAAACCAGAAAAACACAACATCACATGCATGTATATATCATAAAGGTAATAACACCATATGACATATGAGTCTTAAAATGGGGAATTAAGCACTTAACCCACTATACAACCCAAAACTGAACAATAAATATATAAATAGTAATAATACAGCAAAAGTCGTGTCATAAAAAATGAGATAGGAGAATCGCCGAAATGCTCAAAGAAAGTCGCCGATCTTCTCCTTCCTCGGCCTGCTGCCGCTCGACGGACCTACACCTACCGTCACAAACTAGACGGTGAGTATAATAATATTTAAGTAATAACTGGAGAATTCTATGCTACATTTTCAAAATATAAGAAAGGTATTTAAAAGCATAAAGTAGCGAAATAATTGTTGAATCAAGTAATGCAAGTAAATACAACAGTTAAAAATGTATAGACTGACACATGCTAAGTCGAGATGATATACGTCCGGTCGGCGGTGAGAACTATCACCTAACCTTTCTCACTACTATATGGAGTTGCGCTCAACATATTCCATACAAATAGCGGAGCTGCGCTCTACGCGTATACATCATCTATCTTATTCTTGCCGACCACCCCGAGTTCCATATCTCGTATGCCGCGTAAGTGTAGTGGTGAGTGCCAGAGCCTCGGTAGACCCATGTCCTCGTGAACCGCTCATCTCTCATGCAATGGACACTAGATAATCCCTATTTTAGTTTTCAAAGATCAATAGTTCAAAATCTCTAAGATTTCAAAACTAGTTAGGGTACAAAGCCCCAAGGAAATAGAATACAAGTCTAATCCATTTCAACTTATCCCAATAGCATGCTTTTCATCAACTATCTATCAAGAATAACATCGAGAGTATAAATTGGAGTCTATGAAACATTTTGCAAGGCATCATGTCAACAATGTTCAAACATGAATAGAAATGAGAACAACATGGTGTGAGATTACAAGTAGCAATGTATATAAATAGACCATAAAACAATAAAAGTCAATAAAATGAAATATAGAATTCTTACATCTTTACTTACAATTCGCAACGCTTGTCCTAGCCTAACCGATTTCTCGACACTCCGAAATGCGTTCCCAAACTCCCGAGATCTCCCCTTAGTTCCCTGAAGTTGTTTGATAAGTTTTAGAGTGTGTTTGGACCTTTACTTAGAGTTTTAAACCTATTTATAATGTTTAAACCATTTTTGAAATTGCTGATTTTTGTTATCTCTGGGCAATTAGTGTGCTAATCGAGATTGGAGCGCTAGATTATCTACCTAGAGCGCGCCTATGTGTAGTAGAACCCAGAATTCTGCATTTCGAATTTTGGGTTTTTGCTACACATATGCCTTGTTATCACCTTAGGGACCCTCAAACACACTACAAAAGGTCCCTAACACCAACTCCAACACAAAATAGCAACAAAACATCAAATTACATGAATTCATAACTTAATGGAGTGGAGAAGTTACCTAGCTTAAAGAACTTCTTTTTCTTCACCAAAGCTTCAATGAATACACATTTCTCCTCTCTCATCTTCTTTAATGATTAAACACTTCTTTTTCTCTTCTCTTTGCCTAACCGATTTGATGAGGATGGAATGAGAAATTGTTGACTTATAAGGCTCATTTAACCATATTGATATGTTTAAACCATAGCCTTTGACTCATGTGTGCACACGTATCTCGAGGCTCAACAAATGGACCACCTTTACACATTTATCCCTTAAGTCATGATTGAATGACTCCAATATTTGATTCACTCGACCTCTTGATTTGGCAACACGTGTCTCGATGCACATCATGTGATTATTGTTTTATTTCATTAGCTTAGACACTTAATGTTTATTCATATGTGACTACATTAAAGCTACTAAGAAAACTATATTTAACTTAAATTAATTAAACTTACCCCATAAGCCACTACCCCGGTCCCACTTCAACATGCAAATCAAAGTACGTCCCGCTCGTCTCGATACCTATACACCCATATAAATTGACTTAATAGTTTACACATATACAATACACTAGGCATACATCATAACAAATATAAAATATACCCCATCACTTGTCTCAGTGAATGGACATATCACGGTGTGGGTTCCAGCAGGACGCGGTCGTTGATCCTGCTTAAAGAATTAAACAAAGTTAGAGAATTTGGACCGTTATAGGCCCGTGGTTTTACCTCTGATTTGAAAGGTTTCCCACGTTAAATCTTGATTGTTTTGTAGTATGTTTATTTTCGTGCATTGATTATAGTTTGGTAGGATTTGTTATTCATCTATTTCATTGATCAAAGGGGAAGTGAGTATCAGAACACCGCAGTTAGATTGTGATTGGGGATTAATTGTAAGAATCGAGATGGGTTATGAAAAATCATGTATGGTCAAGTTGAATTCTTCGAATTTGGCAACCTATGATGGAATATCATTTTTATTGCAAAGATTTGTTTAATCCAATTGAACATGGACAAACCAAACTAGAAAGAACATCCGATGTTGATTGGAAGAAAATGCATAGGAAAGCTGCGGGGACTATTAAAAAATGGGTCGACCGTAATATCTATCGCCACATCAGTAAAGAAGTTGATGGATAAGTATTGTGGAGAAAATGCAAAGTATGTATGAGTAAAAAGGTGCATAAAACAAGGCTTCTCTGGTTAGAAGGCTTGTAAACATGAAATACAAAAATGGACGGTCAATGATAGAGCACTTGAATGACATATAATAGTTGATTAATCAGTTAAGTGTCATGGAGATAGTGTTTGAAGGATGAGTTACATGCATTATTAATTTTGAGTTCTTTACCAAAAAGATGGGAAACATTGGTGGTGTCTCTCAGTAATTTCGCCATGGGTGATGTTTTATCCTTATCCATGGTACGTGGTAGTCTCTATGATGAGGAGACTAGAAAAAAGGATAAAGAGATTGATACTTTGCAAGCTCTTGTTACTACATCGAAACATAGAGGTAGAAGTAAATCCAGAGGTCAAAGAGGGCGGAGTAAGTCCAGAGATAAGTCTCAAGCAAGAGGAAAATCTGCTTGTTATCATTGTGGCAAGGAATGAAATTTGAAGAGAAATTGTAAAGTGTGGAAAAGGAATAAAATGATGCAAAAAATCAAAACAAGGAGAATGATCAAAATACTACAGCTACTATATCAGATGTAAGTGAAGAACTGGTTATACTTTCTTTTGTTGAGGATCAAAGTCATGTCACTAATGCAGATAGTGAATGGATCGTTGATTCAGGAGCATCCTTCCATGCTACACTAATGAATGATGTATTCTCTGTTTATCGAGCAAGGAATTTTGGAAAGGGAAAGATGGGGAGCCATAGTTTTACAAATATAGTTGGCATTGGAGATGTCCGTGTGCAGACAAATGTTGGCTGCACGGTGATTTTAAAATATGCAAGACATGTTCCAATTTACGTTTGAATTTGATTTCTACTCATGCTTTGGACATAGATGTGTATTATAACATCTTTGGGGGCAAGGAGTGTAAACTCACCAAAGGCTCAATTGTTGTTGTTAGAGAAAAATTGAGCTACACACTTTACAAGACTCAATTGAAAATCGTCAAATATGACCTAAACTGAGACGACCCCAAATTTCGAGGCAAATCGGGCATCGCCACGTCGCCGAACACGTCACCAAGCCATGCCACGTCACCTGCACACCTGTCTATGATAGCCCGCGAACTTATCTTATAATACTCCAACTTAGTAAATTTTGATATTTAAATGATTATTTTAGCAAAATATACTAAGTTATAAAGTTTTATAACTTAATTCATTTGTTTTGATTTATTTAAGTTATTTTAGTAGCGGAAGTCTTAATTGTTGGGGCATGTGCCCTAGGTCAATCCATTAACTGTCTTTATGAAATACTTTTAGTTAATAAAATAGAGGATTTCATTTGCTGTTTATTATAATTAATTTGCATGTTTGCATTATAATAAGATCCATGGGTATTTACATATATATATATCATAAATGTCCCTAGTCGATCATTATACTGGGAACTATAATGAATTAAGACTAGTGTGAGTCTTGATTGATGATCATATGATGATTATACGTATAGGGATACGAATCAAGATCACGAGTACTTGTTAGGGAACAAAATCTTGGACCGACCTGCTATGAGAGCATCACATGGATTAAGTCATAGTTGTTTCTCATGATAAGTATATATTCCAGTCCTCGACTTGAGATTACCAGAGACTTCAACATTAGGAACACAAGTGATTTGACACAATCAAACGTTGTCTTTAACCTAGGACGATTATAAAGGTTGTGATTGGTTCTTGTGTGAGCAATGTGATGAAGTTGTGTAATCAAGATAGAATTTGTTCCTCTCATATAAAGAGAGATATCCAAAGTGGATCCCTCGATGTGTTAGGCTTGTTAAAAGGCCTAGTCTAAGTGAATTGATATTGATCAATGTCACTTGGATGTTTTCGATCTACCTAGAGATCGAGACTAGTACGATTGAACATGTTGGATGACAATTCCATGCCTTATGTTTGATCAAACGGATATCGTGTGACAAAAGGATGTTATATACATTATTGATTAGGTTGTTTCGATTTGATATTCGTACAACTTGGGTAGTCATAATGTCTTGCTAGAGGCCGCTTATGACTTGTATACCAAAATGTGTTTTGGTACATTTCGCCAACGTTGTATGAGCCTATTGGGTCGCACACTAAGAATGGTTTTGCGAGATTTTAAGATGGTTCAGAAAAATGAATTTTATATGATAAAATTCATGACGGAAACGTCCTTGTGGTGTATTACACTTATACTTCTTTAAGTAGGGGTATATTGGTAATTTACTTAACCGTCTATATACAAGGGTTGTATAAATAGACGCTTTAAGTTACAATACACGTACGAAAGAAAAAAGGCCAAAACTCTTTTTTCGTTTAAGAAACGACTTAGGGTTTTGGTATGCTCTGGATCGTTTTGGAGAGAAACAAAAGGATTTGGTATTCTCTCGAAGCTAGCACTTTGAATCTCGGTCGCCGTTCGTGTGTGGACTACTAGTAGAGGGCGTTCGTCGTCGGCAGCGCCTTAGAGATCGATCAACCTTCAGAAAGGTATATTGCGACTGATGTATGATTAAATTTTTCATGGTTTAAACGTTTTTAATGGAATTAGATTCGGATCTGTTGGGGTTTTTGTCAAAATTGTTTTGTAATTTCCATTGCGTATGAACCCCAAAACCCAACGGTGGTATCGAGCCATCGAGTTCGATTCCATTAAATTCATTGCATGTTTTCTTCTGATATATACATGATATATGATTGAAAGCATGTTAATAGTTGATGTATATGTGATATACATAAGTTTTCTATGAGATATATTATCATGTTTTGTGTATATGATACATATATTCGTGATTTAATTGAAATTTGTTTCGTACATGCTAGTAACCATGTTAGGTTAATTTGAATAATTTTAATGAATTGAGTTTCGTGTTCTATGATCAATGATACCATTAGGTTCGATTGGGATAGTAGTTCATGATTCAATTACATGTTTGTGATTATTTGGATGAAGACCGAAATTGCAAATAATTAATTTTCGAAATTATTTATTTAAAAATAATTAATTTTCGAAATTATTTATTTATATTGTTATATCTATTTTGTTATGAAGTTTCTATTTGATAAAGATAGATAACAAATTAGAATATGAGATAAATATCAAGAATCTTGTTATTGGTGATATGCTAGGATTCAAATATCTCAAGTCCTAATAGGATTAGGATAAGATTAGTCCTAATTGGATTAGGATAAGATAAGTCCTAATTGGATTATGATAAGATTAGTCCTAATAGGATTAGAATAAGAAAAGTCCTAATTGGATTAGGATAAGATTAGTCCTAATTGGATTAGGATAAGATGATTAGTTAGATGTGGACCCGAGTTAATTAAAATGTTTTAATTAAATTAATTTCGGATAAATTAAGGGGTTAATTTATGATAATAAAATCAGCGAAAATTATGATTTTCTACAGCGGGACCGCCGTCTAACTAATCCTAGCGCACGGAAATTCTTTTATTAGTGAATAGTATAAAAATCTCCAAATTGTTTAGTGATTGAACAAATCAATAAAATATATGATATTTCATTGTTTACATAAAAATCACCAAAACTGAGTAAAATCCCTCTATTAAATTTTAAGTCTCACGCCATCCATTTTAAACACTTGTCAATGCCTCGATCACACTAATATAGTTTCAGCCATAGCTGGGTGTATCGTGTTATCTTAGTGAGACAGGTTGGGTAAGAGTTACCTAAATGTTTGAAATGGTCGGACTTAATAAAGCCATCAAAATAGTTTTGAGCTTTAGGCAAATGATGAGATAAAAACATGCTAAGACATAAGATGTCCCGTATCTCATAAAAGGATCTAAAAATTACATAAGATGTAATTGGTAACTGTTACCTACCTAAATAATCTAGTTCTATGTTTCATGCCATAGTTGTCATAGAATTAGGTGAAATATGGATTTTAGTCCCCTAAATAAACAGTATGTTTTAGGAGGGTTGTTAATTTAGTGGGAGTTTATTCCTCTATACTAAAATAAACTTTGCATAATCTTTATTGTAGATCAATGGCCTCTTCAAATAACAATAATCCCCTGTCACTGCGATCCATCTTTGAGAAGGATAATCTATCTGGGACTAACTTTCTTGACTGGTTCAGAAACTTGAGAATTGTTCTTAAGCATGAACGCAAGTTGTATGTCCTGGATACTCCAATCCCTGAGGACCCAACAGCCAATGCTGCGAAAGCTGTGAAGGATGCGCATAATAAGCATGTAAACGATTCTATTGATGTTGCATGTATTATGCTGGCAACTATGGTTCCTGAACTTCAGAAGGACATGGAACTAATGGAAGCCTACGACGTGGCTATAACGCAGAAGGAAATGTTCCAAGAGCAAGTTAGGCAAGAAAGGTTCAAGACAGTCAAAAACCTACATTCTTGCAAGATGATTGAGGGTGCGTCAGTTAGTCCTCATGTTCTGAAGATGAAGAAGGCTATGTTGACCAAACTTGATAAACTCGGATTTCCATAAGCCAAGAGTTGGCAACGGATTTGATCCTGAATTCATTACCAGAGAGTTACTCACAATTTGTGATGAACTACAATATGAATAATATGGAGAAATCAATTTCAGAGTTGCATTTGATGCTCAAAACTCGCTGAACAAAATATCAAGAAACCTTCTAGTAATGTGTTGATGGTCCAAAAGGAAAGGGAATGAAGAAGAAAGGCAAAGGCAAGGCTAGAGTTGCCAATTTGTTGATGTACCCGTCGCAAAGCCTATGGAACAAGTCAAGCCCCACTGTTCCTCGCTTCAAAACACCCAAAAGAAAAGGAAGAAAATTGTCATTTCTGTAATCAAACCTATCTTTGGCATTATCGTCTCGGGCACATAAATGAGAAACGCATAACGAAACTCCATAAAGATGGACTTCTAGATTCATTTGATTTAGAAACATATGAAACATGCGTATCTTGTTTACTAGGCAAGATGACTAAAAGTCCCTTTCTTGGACACGGTGAAAGGGCAAGTGATTTATTGGGTCTAATACATACCGATGTATGCGGTCCTATAAGCACAATGGCTAGAGGAGGTTATCAAGTACTTCATTACATTTCGATGATTTCAGTGAGATATGGTTATGTATATCTTATGAAACATAAAGTTGAATCATTTGAGATGTTTAGAACGTTTCAAAATGAAGTGCATAATCAACTTGGTAAAACTATCAAAACACTTCGATCAGATCGAGGTGGTGAATATTTAAGCCAAAGATTTGATGATCATCTTAGAAATTGTGGGATTGTCTCCCAATTGACTCCACCAGCAACTCCACAATGAAATGGAGTTTACGAAAGGAGAAATCGAACCTTATTAGATATGGTTCGATCTATGATGAGTCATGCAGATCTTCCATTATCCTTTTGGGGTTATGCATTACAAACTGCAGCTTTCACTCTAAATCGAGTTCCTTCTAAAGCGGTTGATAAAACACCATATGAGATATGGTACGGGAAGAGACCTAGTTTGTCTTTCCTTAAGATTTGGGGTTGTGAGGCTTACGTAAAGCGACAAGTCTCAGAAAAACTAGCACCTAAATCTGACAAGTGTTTATTTGTGGGGTATCCTAAGGAAACAAAAGGATATTACTTTTATAATCCCGCTGAGAACAAAGTGTTTGTTGCTTGGTATGGTGCCTTTATGGAAAAACAGTTTATTTCAAAAGACACTAGTGGGAGAGAAATAAATCTTGAAGAAGTTCAAGAATCACACGTAAACACCGAACCACTCTTGGAAGTTCAACAACGTTCGAACCAGTTGAACCTCCACAAGTGACACAAGGCCCACGTAAATCTAGTAGGGTAAGACATGAGCGAGAGAGATTCGGATTTCTCATTACCGATAGTCGTGATGTGTTGCTTATAGACCAAAATGAGCCCACCACTTATCGGGAGGCTATGTCGGACGGACTCGGATAAATGGCTAAGTGCCATGAACTCGAGATGCAATGCATATATGATAACCAAGTTTGGAACTTGGTTGATTTACCTGAAGGTGGTAAGACCATTAGATGTAAATGGGTTTTCAAGAAGAAAACTGACATGGATGGCAAAGTGCATACTTTTAAAACAAAACTTGTAGCAAAAGGTTTCAGGCAGACTCAAGGTGTTGATTATGATGAAACTTTTTCGCCAGTAGCCATGCTTAAATCCATAAGAATTTTAATTGCCATTGTTGCATATTATGACTATGAGATATGGCAAATGGATGTAAAAACAACATTTCTTAATGGAAAGCTACTTGAGGATGTGTATATGACACAACCTGAAGGTTTTGTACATCCTGAGAATTCTAGGAAGGTATGCAAGCTTCAAAGATCCATTTATGGATTAAAGCAAGCTTCTCGGAGTTGGAATCTTCGTTTTGATGAAGCAATCAAGGATTTTGGTTTTATTAAGAACGAAGATGAGCCTTGTGTATACAAGAAGGTCAGTGGGAGTGTAGTTGTTTTTACGAAGTGTTGTATGTTGATGATATATTACTCATTGGAAATGACATCCCAACATTGCGAGAATGTCAAGTCTTCGTTAGGGAAGTGTTTCTCAATGAAAGACTTAGGAGATGCGACCTATATCCAAGGGATAAAGATCTATAGGGATAGATCTAAGAGGCTAATCGTGCCTAAGTCGAGTGCTTACAAAGACAAGGTCTTGAATAGGTTCGATTTGCAAGACTCTAAAAGAGGATTGTTGCCAATGTCTCATGGGATAAGTCTCAAGAAGACTCAATGTCCTAAGACAAATGATGAGCGAGGCACCGTATGAATAAGATTCCATATGCATCGGCTATTGGATCTATCATGTATGCCATGTTATGCACTCGACTCGATGTATCATATGCTTTGAGCACTACAAGCGATATCGTCGGATCCAGGTGAGAGTCACTTTGGATAGCGGTAAAGAACATCCTTAAGTACTTAAGAAGGACTAAGGAAGTGTTCTTGGTCTATGGAGGTTTTGAAAATGATCTAGTTGTAAATGGTTACACGAGATGCAAGTTTTCAAAGCGATATAGATGATTTTAGATCGCAATCTGGATATGTGTTTATTTTGAATGGGGGTGCGAGAAGTTTGGAAAAGTACGAAGAAGAGAGCGCGTGATGATTCTACAACATGAAGGCGAGTATATTGCGGCGTCCGATGCAAAGAAAGGAGGCGATTTGGATCAAAAAGTTCATTTATGAACTAGGTGTGGTTCCAAGTATTGCTAACCATGTTTGTTTGTATTGTGACAATAACGGGGCAATAGCACAGGCCAAGGAACCTAGATCACATCACAGATCCAAACATATACTCAGGCGTTTTCATCTCATTAGAGAAATTATTGAGAGGGAGACGTAAAAATTTGCGAGTACCTACTGAAGACAACGTTGTGGATCCATATTGACAAAAGCTCTTCCACAAGCAAAACATGATGGTCATGTTAGATCATTAGGCATTAGATGCATGTATGATTGGCCCTAGTGCAAGTGGGAGATGTTGGGGCATGTGCCCTAGGTCAATCCATTAAGCTGTCTTTATGAAATACTTTTAGTTAATAAAATAGAGGATTTCATTTGCTGTTTATTATAATTAATTTGCATGTTTGCATTATAATAAGATCCATGGGTATTTACATATATATATCCTAAATGTCCCTAGTCGATCATTATACCGGGAACTATAATGAATTAAGACTAGTGTGAGTCTTGATTGATGATCATATGATGATTATACGTATAGGGATACGAATCAAGATCACGAGTACTTGTTAGGGAACAAAGTACTGGACCGACCCGCTATGAGAGCATCACATGGATTAAGTCATAGTTGTTTCTCATGATAAGTATATATTCCAGTCCTCTGACTTGAGATTACCAGAGACTTCAACATTAGGAACACAGTGATTTGACACAATCAAACGTTGTCTTTAACTGGACGATTATAAAGGTTGTGATTGGTTACTGTGTGAGCAATGTGATGAAGTTGTGTAATCAAGATAGAATTTGTTCCTCTCATATAAAGAGAGATATCCAGTGGATCCCTCGATGTGTTAGGATTGTTAAAAGGCCTAGTCTAAGTGAATTGATATTGATCAATGTCACTTGGATGTTTTCAGTCTACCTAGAGATCGAGACTAGTACGATTGAACATGTTGGATGACAATTCCATGCCTTATGTTTGATCAAACGGATATCGTGTGACAAAAGGATGTTATATACATTATTGATTAGGTTGTTTCGATTTGATATTCGTACAACTTGGGTAGTCATAATGTCTTGCTAGAGGCCGCTTATGACTTGTATACCAAAATGTGTTTTGGTACACGCCAACGTTGTATGAGCCTATTGGGTCGCACACTAAGAATGGTTTTGCGAGATTTTAAGATGGTTGAGAAAAATGAATTTTATATGATAAAATTCATGACTAAACGTCCTTGTGGTGTATTACACTTATACTTCTTTAAGTAGGGGTATATTTGTAATTTACTTAACCGTCTATATACAAGGGTTGTATAAATAGACGCTTTAAGTTACAATACACGTACGAAAGAAAAAAGGCCAAAACTCTTTTTTCGTTTAAGAAACGACTTAGGGTTTTGGTATGCTCCGGATCGTTTTGGAGAGAAACAAAATGATTTGGTATTCTCTCGAAGCTAGCACTTTGAATCTCGGTCGTCGTTCGTGTGTGGACTACTAGTAGAGGGCGTTCGTCGTCGGCAGCGCCTTAGAGATCGATCAACCTTCAGAAAGGTATATTGCGACTGAGGTATGATTAAATTTTTCATGGTTTAAACGTATTTAATGGAATTAGATTCGGATCCTGTTGGGGTTTTTGTCAAAATTGTTTTGTAATTTCCGCTGCGTATGAACCTCAAAACCCAACATTAATAACATGTATATAATTAATGTAAACAAGTTATGCGTTAATTAACAACCTACGGGGTGGAAACCCAACAAAAGGATACCATGTATATCAGTTAAGGCGACAAAAATGTATAATAGGCGTCAATTTACATGTATCGGGTGAAAAGTCTCCCAAAGTAATCCCAAAAGTATATAGATGTAAATACAATCACCTACGAGTAGGCTAGTGGAGGCGCTTCAAATCAGAGGTAGTCGCCAATCACCGCCTTCCCCCGGCTCGTCGCAATATCTGCAACTTTCCACCAACAAACAATGACAAGTTTCAGGTGAGTAAATCCCAGAGAAATTCAGTTAGTATTCACAAGAAATCTAAAGAAACGACTACAATTCATGCATATAAAGTAAATGAACAGGAATGTAAAGCATGAATATAAGTCGTGAGATAATCAAGAATGTCGAACGCGAGTGTGGTGTATAGCTGTCGAGTTCTCGGACAAAAATACTAAACCGAGAAGGCCCTGAAGGTGAGGAAATCCACACCCCTCTTCACGGTCGAAATGAGGAACTCTATTGGTCGGAAGGTAGACTTCCGCCCAACGCCTCAAAAGAGAGGAAATCTGTGACGGAGGTGGGCCTCACGTCAACTCGCTCTCGAGATCATCGACTCGCTGAGAAAAATCTCACGCGTAGTATAAGGTGTGACCAACACCGTAGCAACAATCGGATCGTCATCAACGAGAGAGCCGGAAAAGGGTCACACCGTCCCTTCGACCATACACAGACACACGCGGGAATAGAGTAACAAGAATGTTGAACTGACGAAAAGAAATGTGAAATAACATTTACAATGAAAATAAGTAAATTCTAAGCTGATTTTCTCGTGGGATTTACTTACCTCAACAAATCGTAAATATCTCTCCAAAATGTCCCATATACGCCTCGAGATACATGCGCCCGACACCCGACTACGGTAGCCTAAGTTCCTGGTGTCCATTTATATCAATTAAATTACTTAAGTCATTTCAATCACAACTAAACTAGGTGAAGTAAACATCACCTCCATCTCGTCGTTGAACTTTGTCGAATCGCACCCCTCGTCAAGATTCGATCGGTCCGACAACAGCCGAGCCCATTGCGCATTGCCGTTTTGCCGCGCGCCGTTTTGCGCCGTGCTGCCGGCCGCTGCCCCTGACTAGATCATTGCATTTGCCTGCCGATTCGCGTCCGTCTTTGTCATTGTCGTTCGCCTTCTTGGCCGTGCCGTCATCATCATCGTCCGTCGGCGTTCCGCTCTCGTTTCTCTCTCTCTCTTCTCTTCTTCCCTCGTCGCGCTTGCCAACCGCTTTCTGCGCTGGGAGTTCCGCCATCCGCCGCGCTTGGAGCTGCTTGCTTGTTCCTCTCGCCGGTGCGCCGTCCAACCATCTCCTCTACTGGAGCTGCACCGCCGCTCGTCATTCTCACAGCCGCGTCTGCTTGTCTGGCCATTCGTGCCTTTGCGTTGCCGCGAGCCTCTATCCGCAACCTCCAGCCTCGACTGCGATGTTGGCCCTCGCCGGAGCTCTTTCTCTCTTCTCCCTTTCTCCCTCTCTTTCTCTCTCTATCTGTCTGTTTAAAATGACAAATTTCTTTTTTTATTAATTTGAAGAAAAGAGAAATAATGATGAGGGATGGGTATGGTGATGTGATGTGTGATGTGATGGGATGAGTGATGTGACAACTCAATCCCATACAATTCCGTACACCCGAGTTACGAGCACTCCGCGACGTCGCATTCTCGTCATTACACGCACGCAATGCGACCAAACGTAATTCTCGATTAACGTGACGTGAACTATTAAATAATAGTAAAATAATTAAACGATCGCCACACAAAAATAACATATTTCACCCATTAGTCGTGTTATTGACTTTTCCGCGACGTCCACTTGGGTCTGAGCTTATGTTCTTAATCTGTAATTTGCCAGTTAATCGGAATCGATTAAAACGGGCCATTACATAAACTCAGTTGAAGATGATTTTTCACCAAATTTATGGCATTCGGAGGTTGGGTCACATGAATGAGAAAAGGGTTGTAGATGTTGGCAAAAAAATATCTTATCCCTTTTGCTAAAGGTAAAATTCTAAACTCTTGCGATGATTGCTTATTTGGTAAACAACATAGAGTTTCTTTTTCTTCATCCTTTGAGAGAAAAAGAAATCTACTTAAGTTACTTTACTTTGATGTTTGTGGTCCCATTGATATAGAAATTATGAGAGGTGGTAGGTGTTTTGTTACTTTTATTGATGATGTTTCACATGGAAGGTTTGAGTATTTGTTTTGAGAACAAAATGTTAGGTTCTTGAGTACTTCAAGCGATTTCATATCATGGTGAAAAGAGAAAATGTGTATATTTGAAGTGCATTCATAGTGATAACGGAGGAGAGTACACTTCAAAGGAATTCGAGAATTATTGCTCAGAACATGGAATCAGACATGAGAAGATAGCTCCAGAGCTACCCCTCAGCATAATGGCGTTGCTGAGAGAACAAACAAAACCATCCTAGATAAAGTCAGATGCATGTTGAAAATGGCTCAATTGCATAAATCATTTTGGGGTGAAACTCTTAGTAATGCTTGCTACATAATGAATTGCTCTCCTTCGACACGATTAAAGTTTGATGCTCCAGAGAGAGTGTGGTCTGGGAAAGTTGTTACTTAATCTCATTTGAAGGTGTTCGGATGCAAGACATTTATGCATGTGCCTAAGGAGCAGAGACAAAAACTTGGTGATAGGACTGTTCCGTGTATTTTGTTCGATTTTGGAGATGCAAAGTTTGGCTATAGGTTATGAGATCCAGAAAAGAAAAGGTTGTCAGATCTAGAGACGTGGTCTTTCATAAAAATAAGACCATAATATATTTCGAGACATCAGAGAAAATCACAATTGATGATGATGTTGATTCTCTTTTTGGACTAGTTTCTCTTTCGATTAGTGATGCCACACATGAATGAGATTTAGCTGAAGAATATGGGATCGATGATGAAGCATGCACATGATGATGTTAATGATATGCAAGCATTTGTTGCTAATGATGATGATGATTCTGATTAGGGAGGGCAGCCTCCTTCACTTGTCGACAACAAAACTCCACTGAGAAGGTCAGAGAGAGGGAAAGTCTCTTCTACGAAGTACTCTAGTTCTACGAATAGGGGAGCCATAGAGCTTCCAAGAAGATCAGATTCATAAAGATAAGGCTCAGTGGATGAAAGCAATGCATGAAGAGATGAGTTCTCTGAATAAGAACAATACTTATGAGCTTGTGGAACTTTCAAAAGGTAGAAAACCTTTGAAAAATAAATGGTGTACAAGCTTAAGATGGATGGAGATAAGCTAGTGAAAGATAAAGCTCGTTTGGTAGTGAAGGGATTCAATCAGAAGAAAGGAATTGACATTGATGAGATATTCTCCCTGTTGTGAAGATGAGCTCCATTCGGGTGATTTTGGGTCTAACGGCTAGCTTGAATTTTGAGCTTGAGCAATTAGATATGAAGATTGCATTCCTTCATTGTGATTTGGAGGAAGAAATATACATGGATCAATGAAGCGACCCATTTTCCAAATGAAGCCGCCATGAAGGCCAATGCGGGCCCACAACCTAGCCTACCAGCGCCAGCTGTGTCCCACATGCAACCTCCTCCACCATTTAATCATTATTAATCTCAATGAACAACAATTTACTATTTAAATTGTTAATCAACTCAAGTTATTTGTTATAATATCATTTGAAACCATAATAAACCACAGTGGAAGTCTTTTATCATGGCAATTTAGATTTTAAAACATCAAAGTCATGCAGTTAACTCTGATACCTAGTGTAGAAAACCCATAAATTATCATAGATAAAAAAATACACCTCGAATGTCTCAAAATGTCAAAAATATAAGGTCTCGAACCATCTCACAAGCCCAAATTCTCAAAATAAAAATAAAGTATATATAATACAAACGTACAAGTCTCGCTCAATATCTCTGAATCATAGGTACTCTACAAGCTTGCCCTTTGCCACTACTCGTACTCGAATCTACACTCAAGCCATCACAAAAGGTAGATGACGAGTCCAGAGTGAGTATTCCCAAAGAAATTAAGTGAGCCATCACGAAAGTAAATACTGGAGTTTAAACAAAACTATTAAATAAACATGCGGAAATAAATATATGTAAATGTGATCATCGCATGGATAAGTAATAGTGCAAGCTCAAAGTATGTTCCTAGAGCCTACGGTCAGATTAGTGCCATACTTCGGACTCTCTACAGAATACTGCCGAAGAGTACCACTCAAGCAAGACCAGTATCTCTATCCGCTAGGTGGTCGGCGTAGAACCTACAACATACCTACACGTATCCCGACACGACTCTCGGGTCAAACTATTCACCGAGATCCCTGACACACGTGTTATGGCCTAGTGGATATACACACAAGAATGGTACGGAGGGAGAGCCTTAATGTCCGTCCATTTAAACCAAAACCAAGAATAGAGTATTGAAGGATAGAATTTGAATTCAAAAGCAAAAATAAGGTAATGCTCAAGAAATTTTGGTTGGGATACTACAAACCTCAATCGCACTCCGTGTCCCGATAAATAACCCCCAATCCGGCTCCGTTGAATCCCCAATATCCAAATTATCGCTCGAAATGACCTATTTCTATTTATAATTGATTTTTAGTCAATTGGATGTATTTTATGTTACTTAGCAAAAATATTATGAAATTTGCAATATCTAGCACGCTAGGTCTTAGGATTAGCATGCTAGATTTCTGAGCAGTTAAACGTTCTTCGACAGAAAGAACATTACCGCACAATATTTTTCACCTAGCGCGCTAATCGTCATCTAGCATGCTAGGTAACCTCATTAGCGGGCTAATGAGGTTCTGGACAGTAGTTTGGTTGAAAATTTTGTTTTTTAAACATCACCACCAACAACGACAACTACAACAACATATATTACTTAACTTCATAGCACTTAAAACCTACCAAAACAACAACATAACAACCACTTAACAATCCATATTCGATTCACTTAAACACCTCAAAAATGGTAGCAAAAGATGAAGAAATTTGAGGTGTTAGTGAATTTCACCTTACTTTGATAAAGCAATCACTCCAAGCTCCTCAAATCACCAAGTTTGAAACTCCAAAACCCTTTGTTTCTTGGTCTCAATTCTTGAATTTCTTGATAAGGAGAGAGAAAATGTGGTGGAAATTAAAGTCAAGGTGACTTTTTATACACTTATATGATCTCTCCTCACTTATGCATCCCGATGCAATCTAATGAGCACTATTTGCTTCATTTTTCAACCTTTGATGACTCATAATGTGACTCCAATGGCACAGTTGCCCTTGTTCTTAACCCAAAAGTCGTCTTTCGAGTGTTCTAACGCCCATACGCGTACTACCATGACCCTAACCACCAAATATGCATTAGATATTATTATTTAACTCATTTTATTCATTTCATGTGTGTATTATTTTCCTCGACCTAATATTTAGTCTTTTAGCCTACGGTACCCGCGTCGACAAACATATCGAGGCAAATACTTAACATGCAGTCTCGCATGTCAAACATAATATAAATATACATATTATGATGGTCTGCAACCACATCACTAGCCTAGTTACGGGTCCCACGAGCGTCTGAGTCGTCAGCCATGTTTGCAACCACGTCATTAATAACGATGGATTAAACTCGGGCTGTTACAATTAACCAAAGATATTTGAAGTAAAAAGAAAAAAAATATATGGTTTTCAAGTTGAATAAGAACTTGTATGGTCTGAAACAGGCTCCAAGACAGTGATACAAAAATTTGACTATTTCATGTTGGGTCAATAATACATTAGAACAAATGCAGGTCATTGTGTTTACTTCAAGAAATTTTCAAATGGGAAGTTTGTGATCTTGTTGATCTATGTTGGTGACATGTTGATAGTGGGACAAAATGTTTCTTTGATTAGAAACTTGAAAAAGAGTTGTTTAATTTTTTGATGTGAAAGATTTGGTACCGACAAAACAGATTCTAGACATGCATATTGTTCATGACAAGAAATCCAAAAAGTTGCGGGTGTCATAGGAAAATTATGTTGAGCAGGACAAAATGTTCCTCTTTCTAATCACTTCACACTTAGCAAGAAGTTTTGTCTCTCTACTACAAAAGAGAAAGAAGACATGTCAAATATTCCCTACTCATAAGTAGTTGGGAGTTTGATGTATGCGATAGTTTGCACCTGACTTGATATTGCTCGTGAGTTGGTGTAGTCAGTAAATTTATCTAAAATCATGGCAAAGTTCACTGGGAAGCAATGAAATGGATTTTGAGATATTTGAGAGGTACTTTGACAACGTGTTTATGCTTTGGGGGCTCGAGACCTACTTTGGAGGGATATACCGATTCGGATATGGCTGGTGACTTCGATGGCAGAAAATCTACTTCAGGATATGTGTTCACTTTTGCAGGGGGAGCTGTATCTTGGCAGTCCAAATTGCAAAAGTGTGTTGCTTTGTCCACGACAGAGGCAAAGTTATATTACTATGACTGAAGCAGACAAAGAAATGCTGGTTGAAGAGATTCCTTCAAGAGTTGGGTTTGAAGCAAGATGAGTATGTAGTAAACTGTGATAGTCAAAGTGCTATAGATTTGAGCAAGAGTGCTACTTATCGTTGTCGCACTAAGCACATAAATATTCGGTACCATTGGATCAGGAAAATTGTGAATGATCATGGGATGAATGAAGAAGGTTCACACTGATAAAAATCCAGCTAATATGTTTGCGAAGGTATTGACTCGTGATAAGCATCGGTCTTGCACCAAGTTGGTGGGACTCAGTTACAGTTGAGCATCATAGATGTTTGGATATCTCCCTATGGGCTAGAAGGGGAGATTGTTAGTTTGATATATACCCAACACCAAAAAGTCCAGCCTATGAGAATTCTAATTTCGATTGGAATTAGAAATGAAATGGGAGAACATGAATTAGTAATTCATGAATTTCGAAAAGTCGAATTCTGTACGACTTAAAGATCGAATAAAGATTTCGGTTCTTAGTGAGACCAAATTAGGAGGAGAGAAAAAATCGAAAGTGAAGTCGACTTTGGGGAGTTCGACGGAGTAGCTGATTTGTGTGTGCATTCGAGTTGAAGTGTGCAATCTCTCTAGTTTTCTTCTCTCTACATTGAATTCTTATCAAGATCTTTGAATCCGAAGACTCACATAGAGACTTTTGGTGATTTCTTGGTGTTCAAGAAAAGAGGTGCAAGGATTTGATAAAATTGGGGTAGTGTTCTTCATTCTTAGTGTGACCATCTAAGTTCTTGGAAGAGATATTTTTGTATTACTCCATTATTAGTGAATCTTAAGCAATTGAGATATCTTGTACTCTTTATTCATATAGTGGATTGTTCGGAGTTTGGCCCGTGGTTTTTATTTCTGATTTGGAGGGCTTTTCACACTAAATCTTGTGTGTTTCGTGGTGTGTTTATTTTGTGCATTAATCGTGGTTTGGTGGGATTTGTTATTCATCTGTTTCATTGATCAAAAAGGTTGAGTAACTCGAACATCGATCCCCAAATTAATTGAGGTCAACTACATTGATCAAACTTATTCATTGTGCTCGTTTAGTGCAATTAATGGTAAGCTCTCTTAACCATTCGAATACATCATATTTAATGAGTCTCAAGTTAACTTTGGTCTTCCCCTACCTCGTTGACTTTCTTTAGTTTCTATTGGGTTAAGTTTTCTAGTTGGGGCATTTGTAGACCGTCTTTAGAGTGTTCAAACCAACGCAACTGCTTCTTCTTTACTCTTTGTGTCAATTGGTGTTATATTCCTACTTTTCTTTGAATTTCTGTATTTCTTATTCTATCTTTAAGAGTTTTGTCACACATCCACCTAAGTATCTTCATTGTTGCTACCTTCATTTCATGTAATTATTGTTGCTTAACTGCCCAATATTCACTTTCATAGAGCATATCTAGCCTAATTAGGGTCCTATAATTTTTTTTTCTTACTACAAATCTACTTAATTAGCACAATCTCTGTTATGAGTATTCATTTTATAAATGTATATTTTGTTTGTGGCACTGGCATAACATTCCTTTCCATAAAACAAAGAAATAAATGCACAATATGGGGGACACCTAGGAAAAGAGTAGGCGTGCTTAGTTAGTCACGTGAGCACGTCAAGACCGTTCTCGATTCAAGTCACAATTGCCAAACAATTTTAGGTGGTCCTTCCAATTCGCATTCATAACTACAAATATTAGTTCACCTTACCTAAACCCTCCACTTTTTCTTTTTTTTTTTTTTTTTCTAGGGTAGATCCTAAACCCTCCACTTCATTAGTGCATACATGACATTAAATTATGACTAAGACACCACTTTAGTTCAATTCAACGCACTCCATTTACTAGTTTTATAACAAAGGCAGGTTTTATCATGCCTCAAACACATCAAACAAAATTGATTCAAATAAGGAGAGATGTTTGATTGGTTCCAAAAGCATATGCTAGAGAAGGGTAAAATAGGGAAACAAAAAAAGTTAAAAAGCCTCGGTACTATTTAAGAAAGATCCACGTCCATCTAAAATTCGGTGGTGAAACAAAAAAATTATCTTAGGAGAGAAGTCGTTTCTTAACTATAGAGGCTGAATTTACTACCAACAACAACTACAATAATAACAACACCAACATAATCTTAGTCTTAAATTAATTGGAGTCGATTACATAAATCAAATTATTACATTATGTTCGATTTAATGCAAACAACAAAAAACGAGAGTTCAACGAAGGGGCAGAGGTTGAATAATTATGAAAAGGTAAGATAAGAGGTGGGGTTGCCATAAGTCATGATGTGGATTCGAGAAGCATAAATCACCTATGGGAGGTTGAGCAAACCGAGCCTACAAATGACAACCTTGCCACCTATAATTATAAGGGTCTGCTATGATGTCTCATCACACATACATGTAACCCAAATACATATTTGCTCATGTCGATGTGATATACATCGCGATCTGTGTGTACATATCTCAATGCAAAAAAGTAACATACCATATATTAAGTGTTCATTCGTTAAGTGTTGTGCTCGAGCATCAAAGCATTTTTGGGTTAATTATCAAAAAAATAAAAACAGAAGGGATAAAAAAGAGAATGATAAAAAAAAAAGTATAAAAAAGAGAGAGAGAAGAGAAAATTGACGTCATTGCTTCTCCTATCCTCTCACGTTTCAATCAATTTTAGTTTGCTTAATTGTTTGTATATGAAATTGGGTTATAAAGATCCTTTAAATTGACATTTTCATAGACTAATAGTCCAAATGTTTCCCCTATTTAAACCCCTCCCTCCCCTACATTTCTTCTCCCCCACCTCTCCTCTCCTCTACTCACCCATCTATACAACATCACTTGTTCTTCTCATCCAATTGTTGCTCTCTTGTGTTCTGCTCGATTGGTAGGTCCAATTTTCTTGCTACCCACCTCAGTATTTCATGATTTCTTGAGCCCCGTCTATTTTTCAGATTGTTAAGCTTAATGGGCCTTGATGATATTGGTTGAAATCCCAAAACATTAATTATAGAAATCATTTCAATTAAGACTTTGGAACATTGGAAGTACCATGTGGCCTTTGTTCTGTTTTATTCAAGTGTGGTGATTCTTCAACTTGGCAGAGAATAGAGATTTTATATTTTTAAAGAACTGTACAATATTTAAACTATGGATCCACCATTCATGTTGGTGTTTTTGATACTAATTATTGTAATGAATCCAATTGGCTTTTAATTTTTGATGCTTTAACCAATGCCTACTTTTTAGTTGTTGTTGTTGTTGTTGTTCAAGCTTTGACATGAATTTAAAAGATGCTGTAAAAAAAAGAACATGAATTTAAAAGATGCTCTAAAAAAAAGAACATGAATTTAAAAGATGAGAGTGTCAGTTTTTCATCCTTTTATTTGCTGATTGCCACTTTTTGTTGTGTTTTAAGGTTCCTAGATCAACATGGAATACGAGGGCGCATACAGACAAGTTCAGCAACCAAAATACGACTGCCTTCTCTTTGGTAAGCATTCTCATTGGATCTTTTTTTTCCTAGTCTTCCTTGAATTGCTTGTTTGTCGGTAGGGACTAGTTGTATATAGGAAGACTATTGATGGCGCGATCGTGTTCTTGAATTTCAGATTTGGATGATACCCTCTATCCTTTGAGTTCTGGTTTGGCAAAAGAATGCCGGAAGAACATCGGAGGTATATACCGCGATTGATATCAACTCTGCTCTTTGTGGCAATTTATTTGCTCATAATTGACTTGCTTGTATGAAACTCATTTGTTATTTTCATGGTTCAGATTATATGTTTGAGCATTTGGGCATAGAGGAGTCCAAAATTTCGGATATGTGTAATCTGCTTTACAAAAACTATGGGACAACAATGGCTGGTCTTCGAGTATGGATTTAAGTCCTTTCCTACTAACATATTCAACTATTTAAACTTAAACATCATGTTCAAGTTAGTTAACATGTACTATCATTAATTCTATGCAGGCCATTGGCTATGATTTTGATTATGATGAATACCATAGGTGCCAAATTCTCTCTTTTAATTTGCCTCTCCTTTTTCTTTTTACTTCATATGCCTATGTAATATGTATCTAATAATCGTCGCAATTGTTTTACAGTTTCGTTCATGGGAGATTACCTTACGAGAACCTAAAACCGGACCAGGTTCTAAGGAACCTTCTGCAGAGCTTGCCCATTCGCAAAGTTGTAAGTTCTTCGAGTTTCATTGGCCATATCAAAGGAATAGCGCATGGTTTTACTTGGTGAAATTTTAATGACTAATGTTCTGTTTGGTTTTTGTAGATTTTTACAAACGCAGATAAGATCCATGCAATGGAAGCCCTTAATAGGCTTGGCTTGGAGGACTGTTTTGAGGGAATTATATGCTTTGAGACGCTGAACCCCGCCCGGAAAAGAAGTACTAGTACTAGCAATGAAGTGGATGAAACTGGCTTTGAAGGTCCCTTTGACATCATTGCACATTTTTCTCAACTAAATGCTGCGTCTGATCAACTTCCAAAGACGCCCGTCGTCTGCAAACCCTCTGAATCTGCTGTTGAACTGGCTCTCAAGATAGCCAACATCAACCCCGAGAGAACGGTATGATAAGCGAACACATTGGAGTTCATTGGAAACTAATTGAACTTGAACAAAAAGTTGGGCAGAACAAATAACTATTAATCTAGAAACAGAAAATTAACCTGATGCATCATGGTTTTCTTCCTAATGGTCTAATGTATTGCTTGGATATGCTGCAGATATTTTTCGACGACAGCGTCCGCAACATACAGTCCGGAAAACGAGTGGGACTTCATACTGTGTTGGTAAGCAAACCAAAAAAACCGAAGCATTGTTTGTTAGTCATCGATGCAATATTGTGAAGGAACTCGTGTATGAGCTTGTATGTTTCTTTCTTGCTTGGTATTTTAGGTGGGTACTTCTCACAGAGTGAAAGGTGCAGATTTTGCCTTAGAGAGCATTCACAACATTAAAGAAGCTTTGCCAGAGTTATGGGAAACTGAAGACAAGTCGGAGAAGGTTAGGTACTCCGGCGAGGTTGCAATGGCTGCCTCAGTTACAGCTTAGTTAAGCAACTAAATGTTGTTCTGAGTTTTGTAATCCGATCCCTACATCGCCTCTCCATGCTTATTTTTAGCGGGATCGATGCGCTTGTACTCCTGAATGTAATCTTCAATCAATAAACATTACTCCTTTCTGCTAACTACTTAAGTTTTTCAAGATGCCAAAAAAGTTGACAAACGCTCACTCGTCTAATTTGAACATTTCCTGCAGCGTTTCGATGGTCTAATTTGAGGAAAAGAGAACAAGGGAAATAAATTAAAACTAGTATGCGGCGAAGCTATCGTTGATTGTACATGACCAATGTAATCAACATCCAGATAGGGTGCATATGTACATTTTAGCTCTCATACAAAAGCATCAATTGTGGAAAAGTATGAAGAATATGAATACACATACACACACAAAAAAAAATCCAAGGCAGCACAAATGCATATATACAGTTACTATTTACATCTTCAATTCTTTGTTATATATCTGTCTTGAATTCAAAGCAGTACATGGTGCTGTCGATCTTAGGCGAGACCTACGCAGGATCCAATCATGCAACTCGATCAGCTCGATAGGAATCAAGAAACTATCTTAGGAGCTTGACTAATGCATATTAATTACAATTAGCCTATACAATGCAAAGAACATGCATCAATTTTCACTATAGCCAATGCATAGAACATACATTTGATTAGGTGTTTTCTTTGTAACATGGTTCACAATCCAACTAATTATATAAGAATACAAGTTTATTCCTACTCATCATTCCTTTATTTGCCTGACCATCCACTGTCTCTTATTCTGTTTTTCCAACACTTGAGAGGGAGCAGGTTGAGCATGAAAAGCAAAACTAGATGAAAAGAAAAAGATGGAACATGAAAATCAATTGTCACCTAAACATTAAGAAAGAGAAGGCAAAAGAAAATTAGTAGACGTTCATTAGCCCCCATCTCAAAAGAACAATAACAGAAAACATAACTGCATCCGTTACCACACTTCAAATAAAATAAAATAAAAAAAAGACAATGAGTCGGGCCCTATTTGGTTCAATTTATGCTCATGCTCATCGCTAATGTGGCACTCAATACATAACTTTAGTACAGTTTCCTTGTATTTTATGTTTCGGGCGATTGGTTGATGTGACGTCGATTGATGTGTCAATCAAAAGTACCTAAAACTATTAAAACCACGGGCGATTTTCAAAAGCATCTCCCTGCATGACTTTTACTTTTCACAATCACTCATCCATGTAACAATGTTATCAAAGCATAGACTAAAAGTAGAAGTTGAACCAACAAGGCCTTGTCCTCACTTAATTTCGAAGACGTGGTCGGTTACACAATGATCAATACTTTGGCTCACGTCGAAATATACGTAGGGGGTCGCAGTAAACACATAAAGCTTAGATGATGTAAACTAATGATTTTTCTTTCACCATACGGTATCTAAATTAGTAATTTAGTCTCAGCCTAGTTGGTCCATAAATAGATGAAACGCTTCAAGACAAAGCAACTCCATTTTTAAAACTCGAAATCAAGACTGTCAAACCACTAACTTCTACCGAGCTGCTATATTGACCCACTTTAGACACCCACTTAGACGCACATATCGAGTAAAAACCACATGATACACCTCGAAACGTGAATCGCGTTCATATCGAAGGGTATCAAAGGTGCCTAGAGGTAGGCGCGCCTATTGGAATAATAGGTTCGTGATTTAAAACCGGTCTGAACCGGCGGGCTCATAATTAATCCTAAGCGATTAGGGTTTTCGCGCTCGCTCTTCTCCTCTTCTCTTACAGAGACGAAGAAGAGTCTTCAGGTTTCGCCTCCATTAGAGAGAAGCATCGAAGGTGGTTTATCAAAGAATCATCGTCGATGGCGAAGCGAGAGCTCTCGAGCACTCTGAGGAACTTGAAGGTGAGTACACTGAATGAGCTGTGTTGTTTGGCTCGCTTGATTTCGAATGGCGATTGTTAACCTAGTTGTAGAGATTTAGCTTGTGCGTTCTTATTTCAGTTCATGAATAGGGCAGCTCAAAAGGAAGAGAAAGCTAAGAAGGAAGTGGAGATCAAAGATGACGGCAACTTCGCCTCTCCCAGCCAGACCAAAAAATGGTACCTTTTGAATGTTTTCTTTTGATTTTAGCTGTCATGAATTAGAATTTGTTTGTTAGAGTTCTCAATCTTCAAAGATGCAAATTTTTTGTTGTCATGCCATTAAAGAACTTTAAATTCTGAAAACCCTAAGTTGATAGTGAAGTGAGAGTAGGGATCTCTGACATTGCGATTGGGAAGTTTGGGTTCTTACGTCGGTTAGACGTTTAAGTTAAACTGACTGTGATTGTGATTATGAGTTATAACCTCTGTTCATGGCATAGAGTGAGGAAGTTGTAGGCATTGTACTTGGTGGGCAATAAATTGAGGAGTTTGTGCCATTGTAATATTCTTTAGTCATTTGAGGATTTCTTGTCCTTTCGCGCTCTGTCTATTTTACTTTTCTTATTGAAACCAACTAAAAAGTTAGGAAGTGAGGCTGAAGCTTTGGGTTTTTTTTTTAATCTAGAAACTGTGGTTGTATGATGGAATTCAAATGATGTGGTACACATTTTAATAGTGTTGGAAGTTTAGATAATCAGTTCACATGTGGGGAAATAATATAAGTTCTGATATTTTAGAGATGAGCCAAGGAATTTTCACTTATTTGCGTTGCTTTAAAAAATCAGTTTGTTCTAAAGTTCTGTTTTCAAGATAAAGTGATAGAGCTTCTTGGTGTCTTCCCTTTGTTCTTCAAACTAGTGTTGATTTATCTGATGTGACCATTAAGGTCTTCCTCTTGGACCATGATGTAGGTTTGCATCCAGTTGAGATAATTGTTCACTACCTCTTTGTCTGCTGCATATCTTGCAACTTGCAATCGACAGATTAGATGTAGCACAGTGTTCTCTGGAAGGTCTTGGTTTGGGAGGTTTCAGTACATTCTCAAGATGCTTGGTCACACCACTTCAATTAGGCAATTGCAATGTTGGTCTTGGTCAATTTTGGTTTCCTACTATTTTTTCCACAATTGTTACTTTTAAATATATCTTCTTTTTTTTTGGCTTCATAGAAATGATTGATCTCAAGAATTGGGATCTCCATCCCTCTTCAAAATGTGTTGTACATGCCAACACAATTCTTTCACTAGAAAATGTGTGCATATATACGTTAGGCAAGGTTTTCAGGATCGTGATTCCACCTAGGATTGGTTCAGCTTTCTTTAGTATCGAAATCGTGGGATTGGATTCTGAATCTTAAGATCCTATATCTTAAGTAAATTATACACATACCATATACATACACACTCTTAAACACATTCATTTGAAATAAGTGTTTATATGAGCTGAATATGTAAACCTCACAGACGATATATAATTGAATTTGGAATGAAGTAAACTCAAGAAAGGCATTAATTTAGAGGAATGATAAGTAATAGATGATGAAAACTCAATTTCTCAAATGAATGGTAACAAGCTCTCGTGCATTATGAATTTAAAGGTGGGTCGGATCGATGAAGACAATGAAATGGTCAATGGTAGAGTAGCTGGTGATGGTTGTGGTATAGGGCTCAAAGTGGCCACTATGAATCTAAGAGAAGATGATATAGCAACTGTGTGGGCCTAAGTTGATGCATTAGAACTTATTATATGGTTGCGATATATTAAGAATATATGTAGTATTGATGTATTAGGGTTTTTGGTGTTCAATATAAAAGATTGTAAAGACTCTGCATTAAACAACTTTTTATCAAAATGAATCAAAATTGAGTGTTGAAACCCGAGATTGGGTGTTCTTGAGTTATCTTCTTCGTTGTTTAATCATTCCTTCTCAACTCTCTAGATACCTCTAATACAGAGAGTTGAGTATGAAAGATTAACAATGAAGAAGATAACTCCAGAACACCCAATACAGGTTTCAACACTCAATTTTGATTCATTTTGATAAAAGCTTTTTAATGTAGAGCCTTTACAACCTTTTATACTGAACACCAAAAACCCTAATACATCAATACTATATATATTCTTAATATATCCTAACCATATAATAAATTAGGTAAAACCCTAAAGAAGGAAACATGGTGGTACGAGGATCCAACGAGCAATTAAGACTAAAAGAGAGTTGTATATATTCTTGTGTACAATCATTATAACTAGAAAACAAGCTAAAAATGTAGTTAGTCAAACTTGGTTAACAAAACTTTTCAATAAAATTTTAAAATCAAAACGGATGTCAATGGATTGGAGAAGAAGCGCGCTTGTGCCAATCTTCAAAAACAAAGGAGACATTCAAAGTTACTCAAATTACCGGGGAATTAAACTTATGAGTCACACTATGAAACTTTGGGAGATGATAATTGACAATAGGTAAGGAGAGAAACAACAATATCAGAGAACCAATTTGGTTTCATGCTTGGGAGGTCAACTATGGAGGCGATTTTCCTTGTAAGACGATTGTTAGAAAAATATAGAGAAAAGAAAAAAAATCTTCATATGGTATTCGTAGATTTAGAAAAAGCATATGATAGGGTCCCTAGAGATGTTCTTTGGTGGGTTCTAGAAAGAAAAAAAAATGCATGCCACTATTAAGGATATGTATGATGGAGTAGTAACGAGTATAAAGACATTTGGACGAGCTACAAAAGAATTTCCCATTACGATAGGACTACATCAAAGATCGGCTTTAAGCCCATATCTATTTACTTTAGTTATGGATGAACTAACTAGACATATTTGCAGATGATATACCATGGCGTATGCTATTTGCAGATGATATTGTCTTAGTGGATGAAACTAAAGATGGAGTGAATAGGAATTAGAACTCTGGATGAATACATTAGAATCTAAAGGCTTTAAGTTGAATAGGACGAAAACCGAATACATGCACTGTGAGTTTAGAAACACTAGACATCGAGATGACAGAGTGGTAAAATTAGGGGAAATAGAAGTTCCTAAGGTAAATCACTTTAGATACCTAGGATCAATCATACAAAATGATGGTAACATTGAGAATGATGTCACACGTAGAATTCAAGCTGGATGGAAGAAATGGCGGAGTGCAATAGGGGTGATTTGTGATCAAAATGTTCCTACTAAGTTAAAAGGAAAATTTTATAGGACTGCAATTAGGCCAGCTATGCTCTATGGAAGTGAATGTTGGGCGGTAAAGCAACAACAATTACATTGTATATAATAAATTATAATGCATCAACTTAGACCCACATAGTTACTACATAACTTTTCCCCAAATTTATAGGGTTTAGAAACCCGGACGGATTGGCTTAGTGATAAGGGCGAAGGCATGAATGTGTTGGTTAGGTGCACAATCTCGAGTTCGATTCCCCACAACAGGCAAACGTTGGGTCACAGGCGGTCTCCTTTGGCAATCCTAGGGCTCATGGAACTAGTTGGTCAAGTGTTTGGATATAGATGATTAATATTGATATAAAAGGTGAGACAAGTGTTTCGGTTGGGAGAAAAAAATTCTGTTGAGGTTTAGAGAGGAGAATACGAGGGTTTTGTCAGCAAGTTGTTTGAATGACCCCGGGAACGCTCATGGCTAATGTGATGTGGATACCCATGGTCAAAAAAATAATAAAAAATTTGAATGTATGAAAATAACAATAATGATGTTAGGGTTCGATTTGAATGTATGAAAATAACAATAATGGCTACCATGAGTGCAGTTGCACCTCTCGTCTCATTTTGTGTCATGGTTTAGGGTTCAAGTGATTCTTCTTTTCTGTAGTAGAACTTGGTTGAAGATGAGGGAGGAATGACTAATATTGGGATCGACTCGAATTAAAAAGATCTACACATTTACAACAACAATTTAATCTTGTTTTTTCAATCAAAGTTCTTCAAAGAAGAGGCGAAGATGGAACAAGAATATTGCCTTTTTACTTAAAAAGTCTAAATTTTAGATCGAAGTCTTGCCGAAAAAAAGGAAAGAAAAAAAAAGTAAACTTAGAATGAAAGGGGAGTGAGATAGAGAAAGAGAGATGCGTGGGTGAGTTTTACATAAGGATAGTATGGTTATTGACTTATCACATCTCTTGAAGGAAGTCCATGTTTAATTTTGGGGTCTCTTTGAACCTTGGGCTTGGTATGCATCAAACTAGTGCTCTCTTCGTTTGGCAGAAAGATTTTTATCATCATTTATCAACCAATTTGTTTTTCAAATGTCTGATGGAGTGACAAACATTTAGGTACTAAGGATAATTTTAACCAGCTGTCTAGCTGTTCACGTACTTTTACCAGTGAAATTTTTCTTCTGACATTTCTTGGAGGTTGCAAATAGTCATAAAGAGCTTCTTAATGTTTTCAAGAGTTGATTTGCTTCCAAATTCTACTTTCTCTAAGGTAGCAGGTGTTCATGGTCACATCTTATATCTGGGTTCACCATCTTTGATGCTTAGAAATATAAAAGTCATTGTTTTCCATAAGCACAATTGTAGTAAGTCGAGCACATTAGATGAGTTTGATCCATGTAGCCGACCCCAACTAATTTAGACTTAAGGCTATGTTGTTGTTTCCACAAACAATGTATTGTTTATTGCTTAACAGTAGCTTCTTTTTGCAGCTTGGTGATAATGGAAGGAAATCCTCCTCCTGGTGCATTAAAAGGCAGGATGTCATTTCAAAGCTTCAATCCTTCTATTGATGTGAGTGTCGAATTAATCAACTATTGCGGATTTCCTATTATTCAGAATTTGATGCCTCTTCTTGCTCGTCTTACATGGAAACAAATTTGATTTGATAGAAATTGAACGAAGAGGCAACTAACCTTCATCGGCAACCAGTGTCCATCCCAAGTCCTCCGGATTGGGTACGTCGTGTTTGGCCTTTTCCTTTTCGGAAATTCATCACAGAGTTGCAGGAACTCCATTAATAAAGTAGTCAGACAATTTAGATGCTGAGATTTCTTCTGGTAGTCTAGTTTTCAACCAAGAGTCCCATCTTCCTTTTAACTGATTATGGTGCTAATCTCATGCCAATGATAGCGGATCTTTGCCGATGAGCTCTGAAGCAACCTTCGTTTCAAGAACCAACAACGACTTCGATGGGGATTACAAACGAAAACAACGTGAAATAGGTGATCACAACGAACAACAACAACGACATCATCCAAACAAGTCATCGAGGAACGCACGCGACGGATCTCCAAACAACAGAAACGGATCTGACAAGAAGCAACAGAACCACAAGCTGAACTGGAATCTCCTTAAACCACCAAAACCTCATAACAAAAGGAGTTGAGCTCACACTTTGTGGCTTGTTGTCCCCTTCTTTTCCGACCTATTCAATGTCTCTGAAATCCATTTTATAAGTAGTAGAGATTCTTAATTCCAACATGAAAAAAAAAAAAAAAAAAAAAAAAAAAAAAAAAAACTGAAAACTTGCACGAACGCACTAGTGCAGTATTTGTATTGCTTGATCAACTTTGTCACTAAATGGTTTCTACTACACGAACAATTGGTCCTTTCAATACTCTTACACGCACGTAGACGCATCGTGAATGGACTGAGCAAATCTCGATGCGCATCTAACGGTTTAATACACGTGTCGCATAAATAGTACCGTTTGATCGAAATGGTGGTTCTCATTATTGAGAAGAAACGCAATGGAGGTCGTTCTGGTTCCCGCGCAGACCTCCGTTGCTTTCGCTCGATCAAAGAAATTAGGGTTTTCAGGTTCGAATTCGCTCTCGAAATGGAGGCGCAATGGTACGAGACTTCCACTAGTATCGGTAATTTCACTCGAAAACCCTAGACGATCTGTAGTTCCTTGATTTTAGGGTTTTGTGATTCCAATCTCATCAGTTCAATTTCTTCGCACATGTACAGCATCGAAGAAGATCTCTCTCCACTGCTTATCATCGACTCGAAAACGATCCAATTGAGAAGTCTGAGCAAGGTTTGAAATTGAAATCTCCTTCGCTTGCGTTCGAATTTTGTTCATCCACTCGATGTTCTTATTGTTTGATTTTCCTGTGTTTCTCTTAGAAGATGAAGTGAAGAGCGTAGGCGTTGAAGCTGCGTTAACTATGCTCAGATTCTACAAGAGTGAGTTTTTTCAGGTTTTGTGGTTGCATAGTTGGTCATCGTGGTTGTTTATCCGAAAAAGGGCGAGTTTTTACGTGTTATTGATTGATTGGGATTTGGTTGGCAGGGGAGATATCGCCATTGCTGCCGAATAGCTGTCGATATGTTCCTACTTGTAGTGAGTACTCCATGGAGGCGTACAAGAGGTATGGCGTTGTGAAAGGCACCGTCTTGACGGCTTGGCGGCTTTGTCGTTGCAATCCTTTTGGTATTTTACAAAATCTTTGTCCGCCGTAATGGTTTCTGATTTATGTTGTTGGTAGGCTCGTCTTGAATTGCATTGATCGAATTAGATTGGTTCATTCACTGCGAATGCGAGCGATTTGTATCAGTCTCCACTGGGAAGTTCTAAGTGAAAGTTTGTTTTATTTTTAGGTGGGTCTGGGTTTGATCCTCCTAGATGGTTTGACGAGGAAAGGCCACCTGAACAATGAGAGTTTTGAAGTCCTGTTCGTGACGAATGCTGCTCAAAATACCACTTGGTGATTGCTGTTCAAATATCAGTTAAGCTTCCTCTCATTTGCTCTTAATTTACTCTAGTTAAAATTGATTCTTCGTCTCGATGTAATTATATGGCTATGTCACCAGCTGAATGCTATTCTGATTCAGGAAAAAAAATGAAAAAAAAAAGGTTTTTGCCATAAAGTGTTTTCTTTCTATTGATGATCGACTGTATTCATAGCTTCACCAGAACCTGTACATTGTTTTAGCATTTTTCTTTTTTTATAGCGATGCTGTAATACTTAACATTGGTTTTCAGTCTCTCATGTACTCATTTTTCTTAAAGTCTGAAAATCACATTGCCCCCAATAATCTGTGAGGACTGCAATGGTGTGTAGTGAAATTGTGTCTAAGCTCATGAGGTTTACATTTGTATCTTTAATTGGATATATTCATATAGAATGACAATTTTTTTGTTGGTAATTTACCTTATGCTAACCACCTTGAAAATGTCGCAGTTAGAAAACGGCTAACTAGAAATTGAAGGAATTTGAAGATATATGGTTAGACCTAAGAAAACTTGAGATGCGTTGATTATGAAAGATTTAAAATATTATCGAATCGCATCATCAACCACATTAAATTTAATCGAATGGAAACGTTAGATCCATGTAGCTGCGTGGACTATTAACGACAATGGCTTTAGTTTTTTAGCTATTCATCCAAATTTCTGGAAAAAGAAGAGAACAATACAACAACTTGTATGTCGTCACCTTCCAATCATGCTTGCACTGCTTTCACGCGGCGGACATGCATCCTGCTGTCGGCAACCCCCCTCTTATGTTTTCAATAGAAATGCAGAAAACCCAAAAACTTTATCCTTCGAGAAAAATTCGCAAAGATCCCAATAATAAATCAATTAAGGAAAAATTGATTTTTTCCATGATCCAATGCAGAGATATGGCCTAATACCATTTGTTGGATTAACCAACAACAAGCCCTCGCATCAAATTATTGAATAAAGTAAACCCGAGAGTGGAAGCGTAATTGATTCTATTTATCGCATCGCTACTGGTTTCAATCTTCTAATAGAAGCCTTAGGTCTTGCGGTCATTTTGAAGATGAGAAGTCTATTTAGAAAATTTAATGCCCTCTCGAGGACCACAACGAGGTATTTTGTACAATTCCTAATTTTCCTTCATGATTAGGGAAACTACGCTAGGGTTTCTACAATATATATATATATATATATATATACACATACTAGGCACATACTTGTTCCTTGGTGATTTAGGCCCCTAAACTTAAAAGTCTTATTAGATCACTTTTAATGTTATAATATCACATGACATGTAATTGTAGTATATGCTTTTCCACATAAAAATTCTACACTACTTGTTTAAACTTTAAAGACCCTGCTGTTTCAGCCACATATTGCTTATCTTTCCATTGTCTTTCATTGATTCAAGCCACAAAAAGTGTTTATTGGACCAATTACTATAGATAAGATCCAACATGCTAGACTGGTTGGATAAATCCAAAAAAGTATGCTACGAAGAGTGACTCAAGAAGATTTTACCCTATGAGGTAGTCATCTTCTTTATGTGCTAGATTTCAACAGGACTAACACTTTCAGGGCCGGCTTGACATTTTTGGGGCATAAGGCGACATGAGAAATGAGGTCTTTTTATATTCTTGTTTTCTTTTAAAAAAAACGTTTGACTTCGTCAATTATTTTTCGTATGCTTACGCTATTATTAGATTTATATATTTTTATGAACTGCAAAAAAAAAATTTATATAGAAAGTTTTCTTTTTTGAAAAATAGGTGTTTTTTAAATAGAATTAATATATAAAAAGTACTATATGTATTTAAAGATATGATAAATACGAATAATAGAAAAAGTTAAGCAAAAAGTTAATTATTTTTTTTAACTTCAAAAAAAATTTGTTTCGACTTAAATGGGAGTCGACTCACGGCATCCTCAAACTTTGTCTTTTGGCAAGTGATGCCTTTACTATTATATGATGCTAATATTTTTTTGAGTGATTGTTAAATTTTTAATCAAGACATCGATTAATATCTAGAAAAAGAAAATGTTAGGTTTGTTAATTTATGTATGTTACTGATGTTTTTTAATAAATACAATAGTTTAAAGAAAAAAAAATGTAGATTTTATTATTTTATTACATATAGAGAGAGAAGGACAGGGTAATATTGAAATTTAAGAGAGAGAGTAATCTACACGTGTAACACCCAAGCCCATCTGGTGCAATTATTCAGGGATGTTTATGTATTGGGACTATCTTTGTAGTTAATCCTAATACATGAACATCCCTAAATAATTGCATGATCTAGATTCCAGGTCTTAGATAACATCCCAACTATATGTTCGTGATGTGCTCTGCTCAATAGGCAACTGTTAGAATGGCACACAAATTGGAGGTCTTGAATTGAACCTAGAATCCAAGTCCTGTATTGTGAAAAAGAAGGAGGCCTACCTGTTGGCTTTGTGACACTTTTATATACTTTAATAGTCGATATAGATGCACTAATAACTTTTTTTGTGCAGCTTTGTCTGCCCAGATGACTTATTTGGTATTTTTTGATAAATTAACTTATTTGGTATTGAATGAAACTTATTACAATGTTCACAGTACGAAATGTTGGACCAACACCCATTAGGCCGCCTAATTCTTTATTCTTTTGCTGACATGTGATTGTTGATTCCTCCCGCTGCTACTGTAAACTCGCATTTTGCTCTGTTATTTCTGTGGGCAATATATTTTTATGTACAAAAATGTTTCTCTAAGATTTAAGTTATTGACTAGATGGTGCCAGGTTACCACCACTTAGTGGACCAGTACACAATTCCCTCTTTTGTCTACCAATAATGTGCTTGGGACACAAATGAATCTTTCTGTACTAGCATCAAGAACTTAGTTTTAACGTGTGCGTTCATCATTGCTCTTAGGTTAATGTTGAGGCTTTGTATTTTTAACTCGTACTATGTGTTATCATTCTCTCAACTTTGGTCACCCTTGATGGGGGCTGCTGCTGTGAACTGAGCATGGGCTTTTCTGACCTCCAATCAATTGGGATATGGTAGGGTTGTGGACGATGTGGGAAGCGACCTCCAAGTTCATTATGGGTGCCATGAATGAGCAACTATCACCAGTGTCTCTGTCTCTCAATATATTCTGTGTTCGATTGATTTCGTTGACAACTCATTGGCAAAAGCAAGAGACCTGAAATGTATCTCATGTTCATATCACCTTTTCATCTTCCATAATTTCCAACCTTATCATTCGAGGTGTTTTCTATATTAATTTAGTCTCAACTAGCACGCTTGTGTTAGTGTAGAAAGTATCTCGGCCACTCTTTTTATTTTACAAAGTGTTAATTTCTTTTCCTTAAAAAAAAAATTATGTGACTGCATCTTTATATCTCCCTGAGTTATCTCAGTTCGGGTGAAGCAAAGACAAAAATCAAATACACTGCGCCTCGTTTCGCTATTTCAATGGATGTGCCTTTGTGCCTTTATATGTTTATGCATGTGAACTTGTTATACAGTGTTCTTTTCTTGTTTTGATGAAGTTTATTGCGGCAGGGTTAACTATCAGACAGAAAAGAAGATAACTAGGATGTGAATTTAACGGAGTATACGAATGGGTAAGTTGGACAAATATTCTCTAGATATCTGCATCAGCAAATCAAGCTCACATTGATCTTACTTCAATTTAGTTTCTATAGATATCTGCATCTATAGGTTCCCACTTAGGACATAGTGTGGTGTATTTTTCTTCTCGTCTTCTATGTTCCTTACTGTTCTGGGATCTGGGTTGCATTAGATTAGAGCTTTCTCAGAATCCTAAATACTAGGCTAACTTGTGTGGTTTGAATACACATTGCTGAAGTTGATAGGATGAAAAATAATTTCCCCGTATTGTCCATAAGTAAATAAGAGTTCTTAGGTTTATGCAATCTTCTAGGTTATCCGAGATGTTGACAAGTAAATACTTGACAAAACCATCCATATCGGATGTTCTTCTTATTCTTTTGTTTTTAGATGTCGCTATAATTAATTGCTAATGGACGTGTAACTGATGTTGAAAAAATTGAAATGAAGTATAGTAAGTCTACAAACAGAACAAAGATGAAATAGGGAAACCAATCACCTTCACACACACACACACAAATACAATCTTCCATGGCCGCTCCCATATTCCATTATGCCCACTTTCGCTTTTCCCAAGTTGCTTTTGACAAGATCATAAGCTAGCACTTTCGCAGCGCATCCATAATATTTTAAACAAGTACCACTCACGGGACCCTTCTAGTCTCAAACACAGTAACCTTCTTTATCAACTTTTTAAATCAGACCAACAAACAGCGCACCACATATAGAGTATCTCTTCGGTTTAGGACCACCACTGCCTGTTTTTGTCACTGTTGTTCAGTTGTGCACAATCTGTCACATTATTTAGCTCTAAATCTGAGCATTTCTATGGTGCCAGCTACTACCTCTAATCTAGAAGAAATCAATTGAAGGAAGAAGTTTGAGGTTAGCACGGAAGAACCCGTGCTCGACTGATTCGAAAAAACATTATTTGAGGTTCTTTTCACGATCGACGATTAACATGTTCGAGAAGAATATTCTTGCGTTTAATTATTGGGGTTGATTATTGATCTCTTTTAGCAATTTCAGGTGTTATAACTTTGATGTGGGCATCTTGGAATATCAGAAGAGAAAGAAGCATGGGAGATGGTTTATTTAATTCAAGCTCTTAACTTTTTGATAAAAAGTGCGACCAGCACCACCCCAATATGTGTTGATATTTATATATGTATTAATTAAAATGGTCAAGAACTTCAAGTTTTTTTTTTTTTGGGAATTTCACACATCCGGGCCGACAGTGCGGTGGCCTTATCTGTGGAAACAAAACTGATGAGATGCTTGAGTTATACAGATAGGAACCTTATATTGATGAAGATAATTCTTCAAAGAAAGACAGCTGTTTGTAAGTTAAAAATGACACTCTGGCATTACGTGCTAGGAATTACACTCGTGTACTCTTTTATAGCATATCAATTGTTGACGTAGGGGATTACAAACGGTAAGGATTGGTTTGAGCAGAGTAGGGAGTTTTAATGAGCAAAGATACATTGTATTGTATTAACCATTATCTTGAAGTAACGGTTGACATTTAGAACCACTTTGAAGCCAAAATATAATTGTTCATATGAGCCTCTTTAAGATCATCACAAGTTCGAACCTCCTAAAGATCTAGAAAAAAAACTAAGGTCATAGATTGAAACCCCATCACTATAATGCAAAGGAGGTACCAGATTAGAAAAAAAAAATAGAATTTCTCATATGAAAAACCTAGTACTTGGAATATAGAGAAAATGCTAGTCAAGAAGGCTAGTCAATTGACTGCTAATACTTACATTACATGCATGTTACACATTCAACCAGATATTAGCACACACGCACCCTAGACAGAATATCACTTCATTAACCCCTACAATGTGTTGGCAGTAGTACACTACAAAGACAACTGCAGATTTCCTAGCCATAATCATCTCTTGTTCTTCACTAGTCAATGAAAGAGCACATGAGCTCCAAAAGCTTGGATCTATGCTTCCTCTAACTAAGGTAGTTTATGCATCCCCCTTGAAAATTTAACATCCCCAAGTCACCTACAATCACAGAAGAAGCATATGCATTTTTTTTTAACATTGAGACCATATTGAATTTCACATTCATCATTATTCACATCTACAAAATACAAGGGACAACAGAATTGATTGAAATGTATCAAATTTAGAAGGGAAGGGAAACTACCTCTGATTCAATTCAATGGATGCTCCATGGGAAGGGACGCGGCGTCCTCGATGGATTTAGAGTTCCACAATCATGCTTCTTCTCCATGCTACAAAGAAGGAACCCCCTATTGATCTGCTGGTCTCCAAGCAGTCGTCGCATAGATTATCCTACCCTTCCAGCCCTGCAACATCCACTGACTATCTTCGTCGATAACAAAGTCCTTGTGGTAACTGGATTTAACTCGATCTTTGGCCTTCTTCATTATCTCTGGATTGAGAGGGAGCGGTCGGAACCCGGCTCTCATACTTCGGACCTGCCATTGTTTGTATGTCTCCGGCCTTTCAACTCTTTCAGACCCTTCACAGGCAATCACATTGATAGCCTCCCTCCCCCATACCTCCCTCTCAATCAGTATCCTCTCTGGATGCTCGCGAGGTACATTCGTCTCAAGCATATCGAATAAGGCAGAATAATGGAACAACGCCTCCCGGAACCTCGTGATGAAGAAGGGAGCATTAAACGACCCGTTAACGACACCGTGGATGAAGACAGCAGGATTAGTCTTTCTTATAAGATTGATAACAGCATTTCTTGGACTGTCCAATACCACAGTCTCATCAAGCAGGCTCCTCATTCGATTCATACAGTTGACAACCAGCAACTCGTCTGGCTCAATCTTAAGATCCTCAATTTGGATGCTCTCCCATTTCTTAGCAATCGCATTATACTCAAGAGGGACATTGAAACTCTCCGCATAGTTTGCCAATCGACGCCCGGTTTCCTCAACTCTTTCTCCCGGTCGAAACCCCGGCTGAGGGAAATCTATACCAGTAATCTTAAGACTAGGAGGGCCGCCGGGTCTCGCAGAGAGGCGTTGGATCAGGCAAGGCCATTGAAACCCATAAAGAACACCAAAGTCTATAATGTGCAGCCTAGTTGCATTTTCCGCCATATTCATTATAGTCTGATTTGCGAAGAAATTGAGAGCTTCTTGAACGGGCAAGCCGAAAGAAAGAGATGATAAGCTTTCAAGATGATAGCAGCAGTTGTCTTCTTGTTCACAAGGCTGTTGTAAACTTGGCTTCCTGTTCCTGCCAAGCGGGCTTCAAGGCCTGCCGCGAAACACTGAGCTAGCCTCTGAGTCCCATCCCCGAATGGCGATGAATGCTGCTTTATCTGCTTAAGCAATTCATTCGAGCTCCTCCTGTCATCTGCAGCAACAGCTTGAGCACAATGAATGAGCAAAGTCCTCAAATCCACCATATCCTTCTTCCCACCTTGCTTCTTGCCTCGACCTTTTCCTCCATTGCCCGCCTTGCTTTGTTGTTGCCCACCATTCTGTTGTTGTTGCACGCTCTTGCCCACTTCGTTTTTCATGGCTTCTCGGAGTCTAGACGCGTCGTCCCCGCATTTCTGCTTCCCTTGACATAACAACACCATGTCGAACATCTCCGACCGAACATCATCGTCGGTGGTGGACACGGCTGATTGCTTGTTACTCCTCCCATCCTCCAAATCAACGTCGACTCTGTGGACGTTCTTCTTCCCCCTCGACCCGTTGGGCGACACCTCCCTCTCCTCCTCTCTCTTCTCTTCCTTCACTACAACCGCATCATCATCATCACCTTCTTTCCGCATCCACCCATTTCTTTCATACAACAACACATTTCTCGGAAGGAACTTACTCGCCTCTTCAACTCCTTTATGAAACAACCAACCAGTCTGGCTCAGAGACTCCACCAACCCATCAACACCATAACTCCCAATAACGCCATTAGACGGGTTGAAGGCCGATTGAGGCGTCCTCGACTGGAAAGTGTAATCACCCACAAAGCCCTGCCCCTGCTTTTGAGAGGGCTTGTAGTCGATGACATCAACAGGATTGCTATTACTATTATTACTACTACTACTACTACTACTACTACTATTAGTAGCAGTGCTAGTAAAACCGCTATAGTTGTCGACAGGGCTATCTTCGCCGCGACGATCGCGATCGCGATCGGGATCGAGATCGAGATCGAGATCGAGATCGAGAGGATGCTGATCCGGGGAAGTAGTGGTAGGATGCAGAATCTCATAAAAAGGCCTCTCGGCAGCCTGCAACGCCGACGACTCCTGGAACATGCAATTCTTCTCCTCCATGTCCTCCTCCATAAGCATCTGGCTTATGTACTTCAGCACAGTGTCCGAGAAATCGCAGTCCTCCGGCGAATCCTCCACGCCGCCACCGGATTCGTTATAGGCCACCATATTAGCCCCCGTGAAATTCGGAACAAGGTACTGTTGATCCTCTAGTTTCAACATGTTCATAAAGTTGTGATCAGGATCCATTTTAATGGAATCCGCGAATCCTCTCAGACGTGGATCCATAACCATCGGCAATGATTCGATTAGATCAAAATTACCAGACAGAATAAAAGATAGACAAACGGAATGAAGGTTGTTGAAGTTTAAGAGGGGAAACCCTAAATAGAGAGAGAGAGAGAGAGGGGAAATGAAATGAAATGAAAACGTATGTGGGAGTGGGAGATGATATAAAAGGAAGGAAGGAAGGAGAAGTGGCGGTAGTCGTCTCCTATGGAGTGAGAAGTTTCTTGGAATGTGCGAGGGAATCGATTTATCCTCACCGCACGTTCGCCATTTTTACCGACTATTGCCGGTTAATTTCCACCCTCATCCGGTCGCTTTGGTCCACGATTCTTTCACCAAATCGCCTCTCCTGAGTTTGGAGCGGCCTAGTACAAGAATCAAGATCTCAAAAACGTGAAACTAGGGCTTTTTGGCTCTTCTAGCCCGGCTCCGGTTGGGTCGGGTTGACCCATATAAGGCTTCATCAGTATCAAAGCGTGGATTAAAATTTACTTGGACTAATGAATTCGGACTCATATGGATATTTTTAAATTTTTTATAAATATTTAAAAGGTATTAAAAGAATTTTACAAGTGATTATGGTTGCTTCATTAATTACTCGATGATGTATTTAAAATAAAAAAAAAAAAAAATTGAATTCGAACTCATGAGTCCAAATAACACTACCCTAATTAATTGGTGCATGTACTTACTGCTTACTATGGTAAGATTGACATACCAACATATAATGCAGTATCACAGCTGGCTGTTGGTAGCAGTCCAGGATCTTAAAACTATGCGTTTTTTTTTTTTTTTTTTTTTTTTTTTTTTTTTTTGGCATTCTGTTGGTTTTGGCTGGTCTCCGTGAAATACTAATTTGGTAGAACCCTGAATACTAGCAGGTTGCCTTGTCCCAAAAATGGTGAAACAAAAAACAGTTTGCAATGTTTAACAAGAAAATTAAATGTAATTATATTCAATGAACTCCTGAGTCTTGAGTGTTTTCACTTCATGTTGAACGCGATATTTTGCCTCTGCTAGGCACAAATTTATTCCACTATCCCAACTCATAATTTTTTTTAATTAATCCCAAACTGAGTTTTTTTTTAATTGGCTTTCAAAAAAAAACTAGATTTTTTAATTCAATCAATGTTCTGTTTATTACATATACGAACTCATTTAAAAATAATAATATTTACCAATCACGTTTGCAGTGGAATGAAAATGATGTGCTCCTACTTTTGTGAAGCAAGATGGTCAATTCATAAAAAAAAAAAAAAAAAATAATACCCTAACACATCGGTGGTTCGTGTTCATATCATGATGCAAGCTTACGCATCTCCAGATGTGCTAAACACGGTAGGATGTGAGGGATGCGCTCTCTATTGTGGCGTTAATAGAGGCGAGCAACGGTCTCCGCAAAACCGCTTAAACCGTTCAAACTGCATAGTCTGATCTGATTTTATAAATTAGCGGTTTAGAAGTGATTTAGAAAACTTAAAAACTGCAATTCTACAATTTTGTAGTGGTTTTCATTTATAGATAACCGCGGTTAACCGAACCGTAAAACTACCATCAAATTTGAAATGAAATGTAATAGAGTTTAAGCATTTGCATATTATTTTAACTTTTGAAATAAACTTAGATTCACAATTTTAATTGAATTCATGTGTTTCATTGTATTTTGGGTGGATATATGATCATGTATGAACATATTTTTTGTTGATAGACATATATGGACTTGTATGAAATGCGTGATTTTTTCTTTTTTTTTTTTTGCTAAAAATGTGCCGCATAAAAACTGCAAAACCAAACTGATCAAACCGCGGTCGATTTAATTGCGGTTTCAAGGGTTTACGGTTTACTAGTGGTTTCCAATATGCTCAAAATATAAATTTTTAATTCGGTAATGATTTGATAATTTTTATCATTAAATCGCAGTTTGTCCACCCACTATAACAATTTCGATATTTAATAAAAGTTTTTAAACCCCTATTAAAGGGGGTGTTATTAAATAACACCTAATTGATATGAGTTTTAAAAAATCTCTATGTAATATATGTATTAAAAATTAAAACATAACATATTTTCACATGACATTTAATAACACTCTATTTAATAGAGGTTTTAAAATCTCTATTAAAGGTCAAATATGTTCTAGTGACCCCTAGTGTGTGAGGGGTGTTATTCTAAAATTATTTAATTAAAAAAATAAGACTAGCTTTTATTTTGATAGGTTACCTTTTACACTCCACGTGTCATTCCCTCATATGTTGCCTGGTTCACTAAAAGTCAGTCCAGCGCTTGAAAGCTAACACTTGAACCCACAAAAAAAAAAACAAAAAAAAAAAAAAAAACTTTTTTTTTTTTGTTACAAATTAATCTTTTAAGTACATGTCAAACCTCAGTCGCCGGTTGCAATCCACTTCCTTGTAGCCCAAGCTTCTGAACCCGCACTTTGACTCGTAATCGCTCGACCCTTTCACACGGGCCAAGAAACTACAATTATCTTCTTCTTCTTTTGTACAATCTTGATCTCTTTGTATTAAATGAACATTTATGTAAAGTTCCTGAGAATTGTCGATAATTAATTACTTAAAATTGTAGGCAAGCTCATTTTTCATACGGATCAATGATTGTTGAAGAGTAATTGTCTTTTACACAAGCACATTTTTTTAAATTGGGTAATGCTATTTGGATTCCTGAGTCCGGACTCAAAACTTTTTTTATTTTCAAATACATCATCGAGTAATTAATGAAACAATCATAATCAATTGTAAAATTCCTTTGATACCCTTTAAATATTTATAAAAATCTTAAAAATCTCCCTACGAGTGCGGACTCATGAGTCCAAGTAGATTTATTGTTATAAATTTTGGTAAAGCATACGCCATACAAATATAGATTGGAAGAGAATGTGTGGATCGAAAAATATTTTTGAATTTTAATTTTTATTTAAGCCACATTTATAGCACATATGGGTGAATTAAAATATAGCCTCATATCGATTGAGTGTGACTTCGTAAAAGAAGTATATATAGAGTTATTTTTCACGGAACAATTAGTACTTGATCATTTTGAAGTAAAAATTAACTCATATTTTTTATTGATCAAATGTGATTAAGTTGGAGACAATATCGATACTATAAAATTCGCTGATCACGGAGCTACTTATAAAGGCTCTGGCGGGCTCAACATATAGGATAGTCATTCCCTCTTAATTAGTACTTATTTTTTTGGCCAATAAATAAGTTGCATATAGCAGTGAACCTTCTTAATTAGACCTTTATTTGTGGGTCCCTTTTAGAGACCTTATTCGCTATGTCAACATAAAACAAGGGGAAGATATTCGAGTGAGGCATGATAAATGCATGAATCTGACTAAATTTGAAACTAAAACAACATAGATCGACCAGGGTTGAGAAGCTGGCGTACGTGGAAAAAAGGAATTGTTTATCGTCCAATCTTCAACATCTTTGTTCGCAATTATTTACATGGTCTTTTTGGTTCGTTCAAGCCCACTTAGTTTGATTTCTAGAATCCCAAGTTTTTTTAAAAAACATGAAGACAAACTTGGAGAGCAAGCATATGAACTGTTGCAAATCATGGAAAAACAACAGCAACCCTAGTATTCTCAGGTGAAAAAGACGAGCATTGATATTGACAAAGAAATTAATTACAAATTGACAAAAATGTTTGTTTAAATGCATGCATCTTGCATAGGGTCGATGTATTTAGTTATTTTTGATGAAAGGTGTATTTACTTAGTTATCGATAACAATAAGTCTACTTAGACTCATGAGTGTGGATTTATAGGTGGTTTTAAAATTTGTTACAAATATTTAAGAGATATTAAATGAGTTTTACAAGTTATTGTGTTTATTTCATTAATTGCTTGAGGATGACTTTGAAATAAAAAAAAATTGAGTTCAGACTCATGAATCCAAATAACACTCCCCATTTATATATAGGGAAGGTGATTTTTTCCTCTAACTACTTTGGTATTATTTAGGGAAACACATCGTTTCTCATGTTTTGTATATTTTTACTATTGATTGACTATATATAATAAATAAATTAAGTCTAGTTTTTATAAATATATATAAGTGTTTTTTTTTTTCAAATCTCCTATTTATATATATAAAGGAACTGTTTATGTGATTTATTTTCAAGAAATCGAATAAAATAGGTAAGACATAAATTTATATTCTAATTAATAAGTGTGAGAAAATTAATAGGTAAGACGAATTTTGCAAAAAAAAAAAGAAAAAAGTAAGACGTGCATATATATTAGAAGTAACTGGCGATAGGCATATAATTAGGTATATACAAGTATAAAGTATTAGTATATATATAATATAACAGTAAAAAGCGTATGTGTAAAGGATATTTTGCAAGTAACCTACCCATTAATTTATATCCCTACGAGAGTTCGCTTATTCTAATCCTAATTAGAGAGTTTGGTAATTTTAATAGGTACTAGAGATGTTATCAGGTATTCATATGCATATTTATAATAGGCTTTGTTCGATTCCCATGTTGTTCATTTACACAAGACAGAGAATCATAAGGTGGTCAAGGTCGTGTATTGTCGAGACTTGTATTTAAGTATCAGTCTATAACAACCGAGACCCAAATAAAAGTGGTCATACACAACAACATATATCTCGGTTCTATGTGTCCAAGATCATAGGCTCGGTCATTTTCCATCGAGACCTGAAACGTAGGGTCGGTTATCATCAACCTACACAACAACTTATGTCTAAAACGTAGTGTCACGCTATAGGGACTCTGGCCTTGCATAATGACGACCCATTGTTTGAAAGGACAAATATGTAATTTTCATTAGGAAGAGACTAATTCAAATTATAAACAATAAAAATAATTATAATATTAAAATCGTGGTGTTTTGAGTTGTTACACGAAAATCAGACAATATTGTTCTCAACTTTGAGTTCCTATTTTGTAAAAAAAAAAAAAAAAAAAAAGAATTTGAGTTCATATAGAAGATTATATACATAATATTTTTTTACACTTTTTTTTTCTCAAAAAAATTATTTTTATTTAATATTTTGATAATCAATTTTTTCCGTGGGATGCCGATTAGTTAAAGTATAAGTAGAAAATATATATTTGACAAAGAAAAAAGTAGTAAATACATGAATATCTAATGAAAGAACTTTGTATAAAACTATTTTTATGCCAACACAAGTATCTGTATGTTATCCTATCAAAAACAGGTTTATTGTATATATGTTGCTATCATGCATTGGGAACTTTCTCAAAACCATATAAGTGGACATCCAGCCATCTTGATTATTCACAATATGAAAAGAAGAGTCAAAGTACACATGGCCCCAGCTCCTCCTTCGAGTTCTGCACAAATATTCAAATATGTCAATATCCTCCTAGAATCAAATCAAAATTCTTCCAATTAATTTTATCAAATCAAAAAACAATCCGAAACGCTTGTTGATTCAACCCTTAGGAACCACCACGGATCATCTCTTCTGATCTCATCGCCAGTGGTTGCAACAACCTATTTTACTTTTTATTTATCAAATAAACTTGGGATATTTTAAGATATGATAAAATGATTAATTTCATCTCCGTTGCAGTCATTAAATTTACTATTGATATATGACAACAATCGCTTCTCTACGTATGCATCTTCCAAGACTGTGCATGGATTTGTGTTTATGGGGCTAATACTTGTCATTAGATTTTATTTTATATGTAGTTGTTTTCTTCTCTGGTTGGAAAGTTTAGATTGTCTTTGTGTTTACTTCTCTTGTCGGAAATTTGATTTTTCGTTGTGGTTCGAGTAATGTATATATGTATTGCCGTGTTTAAGACGTTTGTCATCAAGAGAATAATCATTGATTGTCAAACTACTACATTAACGTACATCATAGTTCTTGAAATTCAACTTTTTAGCGATTTAATGTTTTTTTGAACAATTATATAGGATTAGCGAATCAATTTGTTATAATGATTGATTCTATGTGTTGTCATATGTTCCATTAAATGTATTGAGAGTAATGATGATAAATGAGATTTCTATTTTTTTCAAAAAAAAATAAGATTATTAATTACCTCCGTAGATTAGTAGGTATGTTTTTTATCTTTTATTTTTGATAGGAGACGCACCAACTTACTTACAAAGGAAGAGATTTTAGATGCGATCGTAGCAGCATGGTAGGCGGGCTCTTGTAGAAGAAGGTGTCCGAGTTTGAGTTGAAGACGAATTCGCTCGAGAAAATAAACGAGAAAAATTAGGGGCACAAGTTTTTTTATGTGGTTACAAGTGTATCAAACACAAAATAAAAAGGTTACATTAAAAAATAAATATCTTTTACTTGAACCCATCTTATAAATTACAAACAAATTTTTGAGAAAAACTTAAATATATGATTATAAGTTGAAAAGTATATATATATATATATATATATATATAAACTTCCTGAGCATATATATAATAATTGAATTTTTTAGTAAAAAAAATTGAATTTTGTCTTAGTTGAATTAATATGGCTCCGCATGTATTTATATATGATTAATTAGAATTAAAATGCCTTAAACTTATTTAGAAAAAAAGGAAAATGATGTGCTTCTCATGTAAGACATGTAGGTGCAATGCGCATCGTTCAGCCGCCCTTGATTCTCGAGGTACGCTTGCATATTTATGACAAGATGTTGTAGCCGAGGTCTAATATTTTTGTCGGAATACATACAAGGTTCAAGTCTCATGAAATATTACAAAATAAATATTAAATTTGTATTAAATATTTGCTTTAAATCTATTATAGATCAATCTTCATAAAATAATATATCTAGATCCATTATAAATCCTAATAATAATATGGATTTGTCATATTCACTGAGTTCATCTAGACTTTATGAATTTATTATGAACTCTCTAGGTTAATCTATTATGAATAATTAATTAGGTGTGTCCATTTATCGTCTCTGTCGTATGTTAGTTTTGAAACTGCTCTACAAACTTGTAATTGAAATAAAATTATATATCAATATTAGTGGGGTTGCTATATAATAATAATAATAATAATAATATCTAAAAAGACTAATCAGAGAGAGAAATTATAGGGCGGGGACAGGGTTGTAGACTAATGGCGAGAAATGAAGACCGCCAATTGCGACTTATCCTTGAAATTTGAAAGTAAAATGTAGAAGATAATGGTGGATTGTAATTGAGAAAGCTATCCAAAAACCCTATCTTTCCTTTCCACATTTTAGACCCCGCCACTTCATTAATTTCATGCGGTGGAGACAAAAAGTGTTAAATGAAGCCCCCAAAAGGCCAAATTATATATATCTATCATCGGCCCAAAAACACAAATAATTAATAAATGTTATACACATGGCTCCAAGAATCGCAAATACTCTACAAAAGCAGACAATACTTTTTCTCTCTTTATGGTTGACTACATGGCTCATGAGCGAGGGCTCTTTATATATGTTTGTCGCTATTCTAATGTAATACTATACATATATAGTAAAAAAACTACCTTAATTACCCTACTTGAGTAAAAATGTTTGTTTTGTTGTAAATTAGATGACCCTTTAACCAAGCTTATGAATGATCACATTGTCAAGCATGACTCTCACATTGAATTGTAACATCAAGCATGACTTCTACATTGAATGTAACTTGTACACTCTACATAACTTGTATTCAACTCCAATGTATAATCACTTATCCATGTATTGTCATGTAACTTGTAATCTTCTCCAATGTACACCAACTCTTCCATGTATTGTCTATGTTGCTTGTGATGTGTTGTATGACTTGTGGTGTATGTATAACTTGTACACATTGAATAAGTACAATTATCATCATCACCAAATGGCCTATATAAAGGGTGCCAACTCCATTGTAATTCACACACCAAGTTGAATGAAAACTTCTCATTCCAACTATCTCATTTCTTCTCTTCTCATTTGTAGTAGTAGTTTGTAGTAGAAGAAGTTCTTAGCCTTCTATTTCATTCTCTAGTTCTTAGCGAGTCTCAATTCAATTCACAACACGTTATCAGCACGAGCTTGCTCTAGCATTAAGGAGATCTTGAAGTTCAAGAAGGCTTGTTAAGGAGACAAAGCTAGGAAGGTATAACTTTTATTATTTAAATAAGTTCAATTTATTTCTATATAATCATGGATGCTTCCTTTTATTACATGCATCACTTCTATATGCATATTTTATTCATATACCATGCATTATAACGTCACCGATTGCGAAAGTATGCTCTGTAGTTGCGTCTTGTACGATCTTCTACATCAGAAATCAAAAGTCAATTTGTGACATATAGTTTTTCTCTTAAAACTACAAATGATTAGTTATTGTTATATTCTTGATTTTATAATACAAATAATGCTATAAGTTTGAGTTGATAGTGGGTAAGCCTTGTCCCCGGTAAAGCTAAACATTGAAAGGGAGACGGGTTATCCCGTTCGAGGAGGCATGGTATTAAGGAGACTATGTCTCGCCACCCAACCTGGAGGTTGTCCCACCAACTCATACGAATAGTACATTTTGTTTATTAATGAATCAAGTTGTGAACATATATTTAATCATATGTTATGTTTTTACATAAAAAGGGAAAACTATTTTATATTAAATTTATTTTCAAAATAGTATTCAACCATAGTTGAACTTGTTGCCTTATTATATTACCGACAAGAATTACTTGTCATGACAATTAGATACTACAATTTGTGAATAAAGCATACATGCAAAACTGTGTGTTATACACAATCATTCGCCAATTTCTCTTTAGAGATTTGAAAAGTGAATATTTCACTTTATATATATTTTCACCTTATGGAGTTATATATATACATACCAAAAAGGGTAATGCTCCAAAAAGCTCAAAATGAGCGGTTGGGTCTCATGCTACAAAATTTAATCAGCCAAATATTAATTATAATTCCACAATTTTAATTACCTCTATGTTGAGGCTATGTGGAAATATGACTGATGAGACAATAAAGAGGTCACGTGGCTCGCCTCGATTAATTGCTGCAACAAATATCGAGTGCGCACGTCAATCCAATAAATATTAAGGATTGATTTCTTGTCTCATGGTAGCTGAGCAAAATAATGAGATATTATAAATATAATATCGCTCCCGTCCAATTAGTTCAGCTTCAAATTAAGAAGCATATGTTGCATATAATGATCATGATCGCAATAATAAATTTATGGACGTGGAAAAGGTGAAAATATCAGGTAAAGGTCGTATTGACAATTCCACAAAAAGTTGGAACAAAAGTGGTGCACCACTACAAAGGGTAAATAATTTTTGACAATGAGCGCTCATAATTGTGACATTTTTTGGTCATATATGAAAGGCTATTTTGCCTAAATATTGTCATATATATACCCGAATATTTTTGTGACCTTTACCATGCCTTCAAAATCAAAGGCAAAATATTATGAATTTTATCATTGAAAATGGCTCGATAAAACAAGCACATCAAGATGTGTTTAAATCGTGACCTAAATATAGGCGACGAGTTTACGTCTTGTGTATCGTGCTACATGCATGTACATTATAATATAAAAGTGAATATTTCTCGAATTCGAACTTAGCGGAGGCTAATGTTCAGGCAATATCGGGTACAACAATTTTATTGTTAATGTCTTATTCAGAAGAAGTCTACTCAGAATAATAGAAAAATTATCTATATGATTTAATCTGAGTATAATATTCCCGGCTTTAACTTCTAGAATATATAAGACACATTAAAACGAATGTCGTCATAAATCAAATGACATTCTTAATGCGGAAAGATCTATTTGATTATCCATAATCATCAATAATGCGAAAATATCATAAATTCGCACGGACATCTTTTATCGAACTGAGTTTTTTTATCAGCTGGAGATTATCTCAAGGCAAATCAATAGGAGACTTATATTGATTTAACTCTCCATTAATCATATTATAAGATGCCTTGAATCCCTGATAGGGAATTTATTTATAGCAAGTTTTGCTAATTGTCACTTTGATGAAGCAATTTTCCTACCATTAGTGGGAGATATAAGCCAATTCAAAAGGAATGGCATGAAATTGCTTGAAACACATCAAATTGCATTAAATTTGTTGTATTATGATCCATGTATAAATTAATATGAACTCGAAGTTCAAAGGATCATTCAGTAGCAACAAATTATGAATCAATTACTTGATGCAAGTATTATATACAAAAGAGTGACAATTATATGCTTCAACATTAAATGGTTCATATAGAAAACGATGTCCATGTGCAACAAAATGCACAAGATGTCTCACCCATGTGAACATGAGGAGGAGAATCAAAATGAGTTATTGGTTAGTGTATTGCACTCTTTTTCCCTTTGCTAAGGTTTTATCCCACTAGGTTTTCCTTGCAAGGTTTTTAATGAGGCAATTCTAACAATATTAAAACTCTTTATCAAGGTTGGTTAGTGTATTGCACTCTTTTTCCCTTTGCTAAGGTTTTATCCCACTGGGTTTTCCGAGCAAGGTTTTTAATGAGGCAATTCTAACAATATTAAAACTCTTTATCAAAGTTGATTAATATGAGAGCAATGTGTATCATTATTGTGCTCCGTATAAAAAAAAATTATGAGAGCAATGTGATCTTTTTCTTATACTAGATTTTTTCCTACATGGTTTTTCTAGTAAAGGTTTTAATGAGGCATATATATTCTCTCAAAGTGTATCAATGTGTTGTACTATTTTCCTTAGCTTTGGTTTTGTCCCATTGGGTTTTCCGAGCAAGGTTTTTAATGAGGCAATCAACAATATTATACTACAAATCAAGATTGACGAGAACATTGTACTCTTTTTCCTATACTAGATTTTTTCCCACAGGGTTTTTCTAGTACAGGTTTTAACGAGGTATATTCTCTCAGCAAGTGTCATCCAAAGGGGAGTGTTGTAAATTGGATGACCCTTTAACCAAGCTTATGAATGATCACATTGTCAAGCATGACTCTCACATTGAATTGTAACATCAAGCATGACTTCTACATTGAATGTAACTTGTACACTCTACATAACTTGTATTCAACTCCAATGTATAATCACTTATCCATGTATTGTCATGTAACTTGTAATCTTCTCCAATGTACACCAACTCTTCCATGTATTGTCTATGTTGCTTGTGATTTGTTGTATGACTTGTGGTGTATGTATAACTTGTACACATTGAATAAGTACAATTATCATCATCACCAAATGGCCTATATAAAGGGTGCCAACTCCATTGTAATTCACACACCAAGTTGAATGAAAACTTCTCATTCCAACTATCTCATTTCTTCTCTTCTCATTTGTAGTAGTAGTTTGTAGTAGAAGAAGTTCTTAGCCTTCTATTTCATTCTCTAGTTCTTAGCGAGTCTCAATTCAATTCACAACATGTTTTTGTTTTTTTCCTTTTTACTCTTTGGACTCAAATCCGGTCCTCGACTTTATACAAGACGGAAATACCAAATCAGTAGCAACCCTACTACTCTTTTGCGTGACAATACTTGAACGAGAACCACCACTACAACAAAGTGGGTCTATAGCAACACTTTTTTGTCAACACTAATAAAAAATGTCTTCAAATTTTAATTTTAGAGACACATGATATATAAACGTTGTCAAGTTTAAAATTTTGAGACGCTTAACATACAAGTGTCTCCAAATTAAGGACACTTGATATTAAAACGTCGTCAAATTTAAAATCTCGAGACGTATAATGTACAAGTGTCTCAAAATTAAGGACATTTGTTAAAAAAGTGTTGCCAAATTTAAAATTTGGAGACATTAATTTAAAAGTGTTGTTAAGTTTTAATTTTAAAGACACATAGTTTATAAGTGTTGCTAAAATTAAAAATGAGGACACGAACAATAAGTGTTGTCAATTTCAATATTTAAAGACACATAATTTATAAGTGTCTCCTATATTAGAGACACTTGGTAAATTAGTGAAATTTGGGGACCCTAATTTACATGTGTTGTTAAGTTTTAAATTTAAAGACACATAATTTACATGTGTTGTTAAATTTCAAATCTAAGGACACATAATTTACAAGTGTTGTTAGACTTTAAATATAAAGACACATAATTTAGAAGTGTTGTTAGACTTTAAATTTAAGGACATATAATTTACATGTGTTGTTAAGTTTTAAATTTAAAGACACATAATTTACAAGTGTTGTTAAATTTCACATCTAAGGACACATAATTTATAAGTGTTGTTAAATTTCAAATCTAAGGACACATAATTTACAAGCGTTGTTAGACTTTAAATATAAAGACACATAATTTACTAGTGTTGTTAAGTTTTAAATTTAAAGACACATAATTTACAAGTGTTGTTAAGTTTTAAATTTAAAGACACATAATTTACAAGTGTTGTTAAATCTCAAATTTAAGGACACATAATTTACAAGTGTTGTTAGACTTTAAATCTATTGTTAAATTTTAAATCTAAAGACACATAATTTACAAGTGTTGTTAGATTAAAAAATTAAAGACACATAATTTATAAGTGTTGTTAGACTTTAAATCTAAAGACACATAACTTACAAGTGTTGTTAGATTTTAAATCTAAAGACACATAATTTACAAGTGTTGTTAAATTTTAAATCTCAGGACACATAAGTTACAAAGTGTCGTTAAATTTCAAATATAAAGACACATAATTTACAAGTGTCGTTAGATTTCAAATTTAAGGACATATAATTTACAAGTGTTAATAGATTTTAAATATATAGACACATAATTTATAAATGTTGTTTGATTTCAAATTTAAGGATACATAATTTACAAGTGTTATTAGATTTTAAATATAAAGACACATAATTTACAAGTGTTATTAGACTCTAAATCTAGAGACACATAATTTACAAGTGTTGGTAAATTCTAAATCAAGATTTGTTATTAAAGTTAGGTTAAACATGACTCGAGTTTAAGTTTCGTGAATGAAAAAAATAAAATTGAGAGGGTTGCCTCCCGTACGTAACTCGACATCGCCTAAGCGTGGATTAGTCGATGCAGTTGGTGCGGGACACCACGAAAACAAAAAAAAAAGTTAATTAAATGTTAAATGTATAACTAAAACAATTAGATTAACTTCTTAAAAAAATATTAGTCCATATGTGATCCCTAAATATAACCCAGCAGCCATTTCTGTGGAAACATAAGAAATTTATAGCTCTGCTCATCATATGTAAATATTATATTGATTGTAAAGAAGTTATAATTGTTTAGCCAACCTAGTTGTTAATGAAGATTTAGCAAACGTCAACAACAAAGCCTAAATCCCCAAATTAATTAGGCTATATGGATGAAACTCTTCAAACTCTATTATTTGTTTGGTCCATTTCATCTTTAGTTGGATGTTAATTGTTATTAACTTATCCAAATTAATTAGATAGTACTCATTGTCTCTCTCTTTCGACTCTCCTTTCTCAAATCCCTCAAGTTGCTCTCTTTCCCTCTCGGCGTTCTCTCTGTCTCGGCTCTCCCTCACGGTCGTGCCCTCACTCTCTACCTCCCTTGGTCTCGGCTCTCCACTCTCACCTCTCACCTCTCTGGACAACCTCTCGGTTGTGGACTTGAAGAAGAGAAGAAGTGAATCACTTATTAAGGTAGATCTCTCTCTCTCTCTCTTTCTCGCTCGATCGTTCCGATTTCTCTCTCTCAGTCGCTTGATCGTTCCAATTTCTCTCTTTCAGTCACTCGATCGTTCCTCTCTCTCTCTCAGTCGCTCGATCGTTCCTCTCTCTCTCAGTCGCTCGATCGTTCCTCTCTCTCTCTCTCGCGGAATCGCGAATTAGGGCAACCAATTCTTCAATTTCTAGACTCACTCGATCTGGTGCCCTAACATGTCTTGGGATGCTCGGAAACCAAGCTGAGGAGCGTTCGAGATTTTGCGATTCTCATGGCGGATGCGCTCTCGTGATCCCCACGGCCGTGCTTGAGGAATCTATCGACAAGTTCGTACGAGAAGCGGAAGAATGCGGCGCAGAAGTAAGTTCGTTTCCATTTCGGTTGAAATTTTGAATTTTGATGTGGTTTCAAGGAATTTTGATAGGTCTGAGGATTTCGAACTGTTCATGAATCGGATTGTGGGGTTTCGTTGTGCAGATTGAAGAAATCGTCAAGCGGCTCGCCATGGTGGTGATCATGACAAGATTACGGCGATGATGAATTTGTTGACCAATGAGTTCACTAGCTTACCACAGGCGAATCATCGGAAGGTGATTTTGGTTTTGGTTTTTGTTTCATTGATTGTGTTGGTGGATTGGATTGTGAAGTTTGTTGTTTTGGTGTAGGGAGGATTGATTGGGCTTGCGGCGGCTACCGTTGAAACTATTTCCAAGCCCTAGCGACATTCGAACTCTCTGTTACGCACTCGAGAGCCGATTGGAGAAGAACCCCAACGATTCGCAATCAACTCCACATTTGGATTCTCGTTAAAGGTACAAATCTTATCTCTGCAGCTGTCTCTGCTTCTAAATCGAGCTTTCTAGTTGATCTTCCTGAGTATTCATCGAAATTTCTATTGCAGATTTGTGTTTCGTTCCGAGTTTTTGACTGTGATCTTGAGCTTATTAGGTTTTGTTTTGGTGATTTTTTGTTGTTAATTAGGTTTTTGATAGATCAAGAGTAAGTGAAGTACATTTTTTATTATACGTAGAATTGATAGCGGTGGCGTATTCTTTATATAGCTAAGTTGAGCTTTATATGTACCTTGTTTATCATACATTTAGCAAGCATGAACTGACCAATTGAAAACCTTTGCAGTTTCTATAAAGTTATTAAGCCAAATAGTAGCCTCCATTTTGAGAAGGAATGATATGTGAATCCTATAAGTTCTCATTGTAGGGTTTAAATTACAACTTGTATGCTCTTAGTTTTTAAGGCCAGTTTCCCTAATTTTGGATTTCTGATTGGTGAATACTTATATTTAATTTTGTGTGTAAAACAATGATTGGAAGAGTTTTTACTGATTATGTGTTTGTTATGAGTTAAGGTTTCGATTTGGTCAATACTTGGGGTTGGGGAAGAGGAGCATTTGATAATGAATTAAGTGTTTCTTTGGTTTTGATATGCTTAGGAATATTTTTTTCGCGTAGATTAGCGTTTGAAGTCGACTCCAACTGTTTTGGGATTGAGGCTATGTTGTTGTAGATATTTAAGTAATCTTTTTAGGTGTTCAAGATTGTATTCTTCAATTGATTAATGGCAATGCATAGAATTTCATGAGTAATAATACAAGTATAACAAAATACAAGTAACTAAAAATTTTTTCAGAGAGAACTTATTAGAGAATTTCATGAGTAATAATAAAAGTAATTTTTTTTGGAACAAAAGTTTAGTGCCTCTAGCATTATAGGGCTCTTTTATATTTCATCTCCTATAATGACCATCTTTGTTAAGCTATATAGCTATTGTTTCTTAGTTTCTGATTTTGTTTTTTGAGAGAGTTCAGAAAGAGAGATATATAAAAGCAATGAGAGGAGAGGAAGATTATATATATATAAATGAACAAAGAAACTTAGGCACTGAAGATTATAAATGGAATGAGATGTTTTATAGGTGAGAACTACTTTATAAGCATTGGCATGAGCAATTAAAAAGGGAAAAAATACTTTGAAAGAATGATTTTACTGTTTTGAAAATGTTTCCAAGGATTGACTGAAAATGTTTGGATGAATTGGAGCAATGCATTGTGCAAGAAGAAAAAAATAATTATACAGTATAGTGCCATGGAAAGCCAACATCACAGATGTACTGATGATTCCATGTATGCAATATTCTTGAAGATTCCATGTATGCAATATTCTTGAAACTTAAAGGATAACTCATTTACCTTGAACTTAAATTACTTTTTTCAACTTGCAGATATGGTGGGGACATGAGTTCAGCTAAAGCTACTTTAGAAAGTGAAACATGTGTAAGTTTCTCATCCGAGCTGGCCAAGTTAGCATTATGTACATATGATTTTTCACCTAAAATCCTTGCTAAGTGTATCAAGTAAAACTAATCGATTCTTCTACTTAATGAGGAAGCTACTGCTAGCATATGTTGTGTTTTTATTTCTAACAAAGCAAACATTGAACCATGTTAGCTACATTTTCTTTTTTACCCTATAATAAAAAGGAATCATGCCTCATCATTCCCTATAGATCTCATTTACTACTTCATTTACTTATTTTGCTAATGTTGTGATGTAACTACAACCATAGATCTCTAAAACACTAGTCTAGATCTAAGCACATTGTGTAGAATATACATTGTACATCACTTTATGAACCCAGCCCAACTTGGGAGACTCTACCAAGTAATCTCTAGCATGAACTGTTACTTTGTATTTTAGTTCAAAATTGAGCTTAGTTCAAAATGGCTAACTAAACATCATCAATTCTGCCACTACCTTAATATAGTGACTTATACATCTCTTATGATTACTTTGTATTTTAATTGAAAATAACTTCATTTATCATTGGTCAACACTGATTACTGAAGACAAAACTTGAGGAAGTAAGGATCTCTAATCATAAGCGGCTGACTTAGAAACATTAACTTATGGAAAATATAGTACACTAGTATGCATCTGTTTCTGCTTACACATTATTGTTGTTGTTTTTTTTTTGGTGGTTTTCTATTATTAGTATACAAGGTTATATTTTCTTAATGCACTATTGTATAGAACATTGAGACGATTGTTAGGATAGAGTTTGAAAATTTTGATTGCTTAAAAAAAAATTATTGTGCTGTCTGATAACGGAATTCTCTTTTTATTATCCAAAACCTGAACTTCAAATTATCAGTCTACCTACATTAGGATGCATATACTTAGCAGGTTTTGCGGTAAATTGAGCAGGGTGGAGGGGTTTCCAGCATTACTTTCTTATGCTTGGCATGACAGTTATAATACTAATGGCGCTTGTTCCACATATGAGAAAAGGAAATGTGAGTATGAAAATGAATCAACGCATTATAAGTTGCTTATTACCCTGGTCCATGTAGCCATCCTCAATTAATTTGGGATTGAGGCTATGTTGTTGTTTGTTTGTTTGTTTGTATTAGGAAGATTTAAGGAAGTTATTCTGAAATATACGAGTTTAGAGTTTGTCATTGGGTCAAGTATCATCATACCAGAATTAAAAAGAGGGTTCTCTCTACCTGACCACTTAATGTTAAGTCAAAACCATGACCGCTGGATTGTTGGAACCGTGGAAAGAGAATGAACTTACCATTTGTTGGTTCTTCACCTCGTGTGATTCCCATTTGCATAGGATTTGAATCATTCTCGAGTTGAATCAATATTACATATTGTGAAATCAGTACTTTGGATTTCCAAGGATACCAGAGTCTACTTTGTCATGTACATTGGCACTTGCTATCATATATTTTGTTGTAATTTGTCTGAATTGCAAGATTAAATCTATTTCTTTTCCATATCTTCGTTAGGTTGGTGTCCCGCCAATGGATGAATCAAAAGTCACAATGAAAGGCGTCTTGGTCCTGGAATGATGATTCTTGTTGATCTAGAGAGTGGCCAGGTTTGCCGTTACAACATCATTCGCGCTTTTACGTTGCCAAATAAATTGCAATCGATACTTAAGCATATTTACATGAGGCCATATGTTGCTCTGGAAGTTCTTTTATTCTGTTTTCACTTGTTAATTTTAGAGAAATTCTCTTATTTGATATTTTGAGGATCGGTCAGCTTTATGTGATACTTGTGTATTTATGTTTTGAACTTTTGACTCACTGCCATCTTTCCTTTGTCATGAAGTTCCTTTCGTATGAGAAAAAAGACCTAAATCAATATATATACCTACATGTTTATTGATTTATATGGGATAAGAAATGAGTTTTGTATTAGTAAAATGGTTACTAATGTAGCATTAATTTTACTATGTGTACGTGCATACTTTTAGCGATTCCTTTAGTTGCTTTAGCATGTTTTGGTCTCTATGAGCTTGGTTCCCCATAGGTAAGCACTTGCAACCATCGGTAAGCACTTACAAATTGCTTGTTATCGATGAAAGCATAATGAAGAATAGAAATTTGAATAAGGCTACTTCTTTTGTAAATTTTACCGATTATCATTCCACCATGTAATGTAGCTAAGAGAAATGTTTTCTATGTTCAGGTAGCTAAATGTGTGGAAGTTGGGCTTCCATAACTCATTATCTTGTTGATATTTGCACAAGTAATACTTTTGTTTCTCTGACAATGCATTGCCTAAAATGATTCTGAAGCTTTCAATTTCAAAAGTTGGTGTCTTTGCAATGGAAAATGCCAGATGAATTCCTGCTAAACAAGGCAGTTAGAACAATATCAATAAAAAACAAAGCCTTTGTTGATACAAGTAGGGTTTTTATTTTTCTTTTCATTGCTCTTGATTTAATTTACTCAATGTTGTGCTTTTTGGACCTTTTAAATCCTTTCTAATTAGTGCATCTTAAGTTATCTCAACAGGGCTTGTACCTACTGAGTGCTTGGGTCGCCACTATATCACATTCTCGCTCAAGATATCGAAGAAACGTCTTTTCACATATTTGTTGGTCTCTTAAGGAATTGTTGGGAGACCTTGTGTAATCGTTGTGTAATCGTTATAGTTTAAAGATTTCATTTAACGAGGAAATTCAACTGTATATTGTTTAAGAATGAAATTCTACTGTATATTGTTTATTTTTTCACCTTAAATTTGTACATTGTTAATTTGATTTTTGTTCAAATAAAATAAATAAAAATTTCATTTTTATTGATAAATAATATTCTTGTAAATAGAACTAGAAACATCTTTAATTTATATATAAAATCTTCTTTCCAATTATATTAATATTAATTATTTTTTTGATATATATATATATATATACATGACGACACTAAATATGAATGCGTTGTCAACTTAGAGACACTAGTGTATATGTGTTGTCAACTTAGAGACACAAAGTGCACATGCATTGTTAATTTAAAGACAATAAGTGCACGTGCGTTGTTAATTTAGAGACACTAAGTGTACACAATTTAGAGACACTAAGTGTACATGCGTTGTCAATTTAGAGACACTAAGTGTACATGAGTTGTCAACTTAGAGACATTAAGTGCACAAGTGTTGTCAATTTAAAGACGCTAAATTTACAAGTGTCCTTAATTTAGGGATGCATATATAAATAGTGTCTTTAAATTGTAGACACATAAAAAATAAATGTCTTAAAATTAATGACACATAAACAACAAGCGTCCCTAGTTTAACGACGCTTATAGCAAAAGTGTCCTAAATAAATGTTACCAACGCATACATTTTGTGTCGTAAAAAAATGGGGCGACATCACTTTTACCAACACAAGTGGCAACACTTTATGATGCGTCGGTAAAATTTTTAGAGACACTAATTAATGTTGTTAAATGAGTAAATTAATGTCGCTAAACGCATAATGTTTTGTAGTGCACATCAGTAAAGCTACTACTTATAAAATGATGATAAATATAGTCATTGTTTGATTCGTTTTTGCTAATTTACAATGTTAGTCGGAATTAACTTTTTTGAAATTAATATTTTTATGTTTGGTTTAACTTTAAACTTGCAGAAAAGTTTCAAAATTTTAAATAATAAAAAATATAAAGCAACATCAATAACCTTCAAACAAGAGAGAGATGAGTAAAAAAAGGGTCATTAATGAGGGGCAATGGTATCCACAACTCATGAAAGATAACCCCCTCGAGGGGTGGTGAGAAGATATCTCATATCTCTCACCTTGAGATGTAAGTTAGGAGATAACTTGCAGACAAGTTGGACAACCAAATTTAGGCCTCATTTGGTTAGGGGTGAAGTTATCTCCCGGGAGATACCTAACAGAGAGTTATGAACTAATCTTATTTGGTTGCCCACTTACATGCAAGTTATCTCCCAATTTACACCCTAGGATGTGAGATATCTCCCCGCCACCCCCTAGGAAGTTATCTTCCAAGAGTTGTGGACACAATTACCTATCATTAATAATTCATTAATTTATTACACATCTCTCACTTGTTTGAATATTTATGTCAATTTTATATTTTTTATTGTTTAAAAATTTGAAACTTCTTTATAAGTTTAAAGTTGAATCAAATATGAGAAATATTAACTCCAATGATATAACTTCCAACTAACACTGTAAGTTAGCAAAAACGAATCAAACAAAGATCAAGTTCATAATTGGAACTCTTTTGACGCCTATAAAAATCACTTAGGGTGTGTTTGATAGCAAAAAAAAATCTTCAATGAGAAAAACTTTTTTTTTAGCAAATCTACTCGAGAGAATTTCATAAAGAAAATTTTCTCATAGTTGTTTGATTGCACGAGAAAGAATTTTCTTTTATGGTTCAATCTATGTGCGGATCTAAATCATCGTCGATGTCGGGCGGCTCGACGATGATGTTGGTGACGAAGCCAGAGACGAAGAGAGAAAGAAAGAGTGTGTATCCTAGAAAGAGTAGCAGAGGCCAAGTTTATTTGGGTGGAAGAAATTATCAGTTCATGAGAGAGATGAAGAGATTTTCAATTTTCCACGCTAATGAGAAAATAAATGAGGAAAATAAGGGAATGTGGTTTTTTTTTCCAGTCCAGTTACAAAGCTATCAAACAATGAAAAAAAACGGTTACACAAAAAAGTAGATAATTTTTTATAATTTTTTTTATTTTCTTTGATATCAAACACACCCTTATTATACGTAATTTGATGCATATATACGATCTATATATGTTACAGGCCATACCGTAGTGTTGTGCTCGTGATTGTGCAGATCTGACGAATCTCGCTGAGAAAAATCTGTACGCTTTCGCTGCATTATTTTGTTTTTCCTCAACACAATGATTCTTTATTAGTATCTGAGTACTCGAGCAACGACAGATCAATACTTAATTATAATCTCAAGAAAATGTTATTATCTTATCAAAAAAAATATTATTATTTAAAATGATTTGTGCAAAAATTTGTTTCCCATGCACTTTAAATTTCATAATTAATAAATTAACGTAATTAATTTAAACTACTTGTTCAACATCTCCAACTCGTACATTATACATTACTTGACATCCGGTCGTATTGATCACATATTTGAAAGATACAGGGGTGGAGCCAGAATTTTAACTTTCCCTAAGCTAGATTAAGAGTAGTCTAGACATTAATTTGAGGAGTGTGCTTAACTAGATATTTTTTATAAATATTTTAATGAACAATTATTTATGTAGCTTCGCCTCAACTTGCATAATATGATATTTTGGACACAATTTTATTAAAGTTATGCTAGTGATCACGAACATCATCAAAACTATGCAAGATATATATGTTTTGAGATGTATGCTTGAACACATACGTATATCCTAATGTTAATGTAATATTTAATGCAAAATAACAATTAACATATCATTTGAAAAAAAAAAAAAAACAAAGAGTGTTGGAGATCGAGCAACCGGTATAAATAAATAGGAAGAACCTTTCTCTTACCTCAGTTACACTACAAGAAAAAATACTTTTTTTTGGGCTGGTCAAATATATGTTTTTTAGTGCTCTTATTTTAAAATAAAATATATATTTTTCATATTATGTGTTAAGATCGGCCTTAATTATTATTCTCCCCATTTTCCCCTGTTTATTGACGTACGTGTGCCTAAACTTTTCCGATTTTTTTTTTATTGATGAGTTGCCAGAGTGGTGGTCAAAGTCAATGAATTCTTGGTGGTCAAGATGCGCACGTGCGAGGGTTCCTTTAGTCAAATAGCGAGGGTGGTTTTGTTCCCTGTCATCCTAACAATTAGTTGGAGAGTGATATAGTCTTTTTGAATCTATGATCGTTTGTGCAGAATATGCGACTGCATGGTTTGATTACGCTGACTTACTTAATTTATAGTATAAAGTTTGAAGATTATGGTTTCGGTTAGGTATGAACCGGACATCATTAATAAAGCCCTATTATGTTTTCTTCTAATGCAATTATTCCTGCCTTAGCTATATATAGTCTAGGAATGCAAATGAGTATGAAAATACTCACGAGCGATGATGATTTATCCAAATAGAAAGCGGAATAAGAAAAAAAATTCCACGAGAATTTCTCATCCCTGCAAAATCTTCATGAAAATCTTCATGAGAATTCCTAATAAAAAATGAAATGTGTAAAATATTTTACCCATGAAGATTCTCTATACCCACAAAAATTTGATAGGTATGGGATGTATATGAGAATTTATTCTCAAATGGGTATGGCTATGGATATAGATATGAGTGATACACTTTTTAGTGGGTATGGATATAAGAATAAAGTCCCCATTCTTTACCCTACCCATTTGCATCCTTAATATAGTCCCAACACATTTCCTTGATTACATTGTTTTACAAGAGTTTACACTTTGATATTACTCGTAATGTTAATAACACTGATATCTCCTTCGAGTACTAATTAACGTGAGTTTTTTTTTTATTGACAAGTGATATGTGATATATATATATATTGTTGTAAATTGATTCGAAACTTGCTAAAAACTAGAGAAGAAAATAGAAGACTAAGAATTTCTACTACTACAAAGGAGAAGAGAAGAAATGAGATAGTTGGAATGATAAGTTTTCATTCAACTTGGTATGTAAATTACAATGGGGTTGGCACTCTTTATATAGGCCATTTGGTGATGATGATAATTATACTTATACAATGTGTACAAGTTATACATACACCACAAGTCATAAGACACATCACAAGCAACATAGATAATACATGGAAGAGTTGGTGTACATTGGATAGGGTTACAAGTTAGATGACAATACATGGATAAATGATTATACATTAGAGTTGAATATAAGTTATGTAGAGTGTACAAGTTACATTCAATGTAGAAGTCATGCTTGATGTTACAATTCAATGTGAGAGTCATATTTGACAATGTGATCATTCATAAGCTCGGTTAAAGGGTCATCCAATTTACAATAGGGTAGTGCTAGATGGACTCAAAAAGTTCGGACTCAAACAACCAAAATGACATAAAGACCCTTAATTTAAATTCATTATTAGTGTTTGAGGGTAGAGGGTAATTATGTCTTTTACTTAAGTAGATATATTAAATTGTTAACAAAAAAATCTTTGAGTCGGGACTCAAAAAGTCCAAATAGATTTTTTGTTTACAATATATATATACAATATATCTACTTGGACTCATGAGTCCGGACTCATAGAGAGATTTTTAAAATTTTTGTAAATATTTAAGGGGTATAATAGAAATTTTATAAGTGATTATGGTTGTTTCATTAATTGCTCGAGGATGTATTTGAAATTAAAAAAAGTTTTGAGTCCGAACTTACGAGTCCAAATAGCACTACCTATATATATATATATATATATATGACTCCAACATGAATCCAACTTAAAATCTCACCAACCTTATTTTCTAAAAAGTGATGTCGTTCATTAGAGATGCTTCCGCATAAATTAATGCACAAGTTATTAAATCCAACTTTAAATCTCACCAACCTTGACTTTTAAAAAGTGATGTCATTCATCTTCGGCACAAATTAATGCACAAGTAATTTCCTTGGACGTAGTTGATTTGTTGCGTACTTGTATGATGATTAGTTGAAGCACTAATTTGTCTACGTCAAATTTAGGTAATTTATTTGGCAGCATTTCCTTGTAGTTGACTCCATTTCGCGGGGTAATTTATTTGATGCATGCATCTTGAGATATATCGCACATCACCCAAGTGAGTTGGTGCTCAAGCTATGTGCCCATAATTGGAGCCATTTAGCATTTCATCCTACGTCTCAAAGTGTTGAAGGTATGTGGACCGAAACATTTAGTCTCACATCGATTAAATATGACTTCATAAAGAAGTACATAACTAATAATCTCCCCCTGAACTATTACTGAGACATTTTGAGATAAAACCCCACACTTATGAGTTGAAAAGTGGTTAAGTTGGAGACACTATCAATACAAAGTGTATCGATGCCATTTAGCAAGGTCCATAACTCCATCTACACTTAGCCTTGTTTTGGTTAGGGGTGATGTTATCTCCTGATAGATAATTTACTGGGAGTTGGAAACTAATCTTGTTTGGTTGCTCAACTTGCTTGCAAGTTATCTCTCAACTTACACATTAGGGTGTGAGATATATCCCCATCACCCCCAGGGAGTTATCTCTCAGGAGTTGTAGACATAATTACCCCTCATTAATAACTCGTTTATTACCCACCTCACTCTCTTGTTTGAAGGTTATTTTATGTCAATTTATATTTTTTATTGTTTTAAAATTTGAAGCTTCTCTACAAATTTAAAGTTGAACCAAACATGAAAATAGTAACTCAAGGAGTTTAATTCAAGGAGATAACTCCCAACTATCAATGTAAGTTAACAAAAACGAACCAAACGAGGCCTAGAGGCGGATCTAAGGGGACGGAGGGGTGGTCGCCCCTAATCTCCGAGACCCCCTATAATACCCCTATATATTCGTCCTTCCCACCCTTTTATGGTCGACACACGTTCCATGTATAATAAGTGTAACATTATAAAAAAAAAAAGTATTTGAAGTGTCTTGAGTGTAGCATTGTCAAAAATTTTTATTTTTTGTTATGCTTAGTTTTTCATACGAATATATATATTTTTGTTTAGAAAAAAAAAGTTGGTTATAGTTCACCCCTAACTAAAATTTCAATTTGCATCTATCAATATTAGGCCATACACATCAAAAGTAAACTATAGACTATAGTACAATATTAATTGGACTTGTATATATATGTAGATCCTTTAAGTATGGATGCATTGAATCAACTCACATTTCAAAGACAATCCACATTTTCTCATTGTCTCATAATTGACTCGCTTTATTGTGTTTTTTTGAAAAAATATATATATCGACGTATTTTTTTTATAAGAAACAAACCATTTTTTTTTTTTTGAACATTGAATTGTTGATAAACTTCAAATTAAAGGGTAAACTATATATTTACCCTTTAATTTGCCCTCCATCTAGACTTGAACCTCCAACTTCTAACATGTATAACTACATATAAATTATCGAGCTACCCGCATTAAGATTATTGTCGTTAATATTCTAAAGAGCTTATTATTGTCTATTGTTAAAACTTGACTATTGATCAATCTTAATTAAAAGGACTAATTACTTTTATAAGAAAGAAATGAACTTATTTTGCCTTTTGTGGAACTCGAACCCCTACACTCTCTCCTAACATTAACTCCATCCCAAATTATTGAGCAATCCAATTAGTTGGTCAATTAGAGGGGCTAATTAAGGTCAATATATATTGGAAAATGGCTACTTAAAGTGCATATAAATATATTTTTTTACAATAAATCTACTTGGACTCATGAGTCCAGACTCATATGAAGGTTTTTTAAAAATTTTAAAATATTTAAGGGGTATCAAAGGAATTTTATAAGTGATTATGGTTGCTTCATAAATTGCTCGAGGATGTATTTGAAATTAAGAAAAAGTTTTTAGTCCGGACTCACGAGTCCAAATAACACTCCTTTTTTTTTTTTATGGGCACCCCTATATCTATTACACGTTTTTTTTTTTTTTTTTTATCTCCAAATCAATCAAGAACTCATCCTCATCAATTCAATACACTTTTTTTGAAGAAGTAATGTACTAATATGATTAGCTTATTTTTTTATTCACATCTTATCTCAATCACATTAGAGAATATTGATAAACTATAAAGGTACTTGTATTTTTAAATTTTAAATTTTAATTATAATTTTAAATTTTGTTAATAAATTCTTAAAAATTAATTTTCGCGAAGCGAAGCGAGCGGGAGAATCGTGCGTAGCACGTCTTATATATATATATATATATATATATGCAAAATATTAGTATCTCAAGTAATCGATCGGACATAAATTATAAGGGTAGTTAATGCAGGTGTTTTTGACGTCATGGATTATGCCTTAATCCAGACTAAGTTAAACAGGAGTTTTGGTTTTAAATTGAACAAAGTCAGACTACTATTTTAACATATCCGCATAATTTCCTAATTAATTCAAAATGGGGAACTGTTGAACATGGCATTCCAGTCATGCGTATTGCAAAAGACTACTAATCTATACCTTAATTAATTAAATTAAGAAATTAATTAATGTTTAATTAAATAATCCTTCGTTAATATTAGTAGTAAATTATGCTCTAATGATGGCTAAGAATTAAATAATTTGAATTTATCTAATACGGTCAAACACATCTTATAATTTTGATCACATTGACTTTATGACAAATTGATTTGTGGTGTTGATGGGGGAAGATGCAGTGCACCAGCTTATATAATCAAATGTAATGAATTCGAATTACAAATCAAACATCATAAAATTATATACAAAAAATCTATTTGGACTCTTTGAGTCCAGACTTTAACGGCTTTTATTAACAATTTAATTTATCTGATTAAATGAAAAGACATAATTACCCTCACGCTAGCACCAATAACACATTTACATCTTCCATCATATAAAGTGTATTTATATCTTTTTTGTTATTTGAGTCCGGACTCAATGAGTCCACCTAGCACTACTCAATTATATATGCATATAATTTAATATATATGGAACTACAATAAATGTTGTTTATATAAATAGCTTCATTTTCCAGAGATCTAAATCTTATGATGATACTGATCACCTAAAACATATTTTATTCTCCAAAGTTAATTTATAACTATAATAGAGACATGCGATCTGTTTACTTGTCATTGTCAGATGTGCACTTCAAAATACTTAATTTATTGGGGGATTTTTTTTTCAATTACCATACTAAACGATGACTGCATCTAATAATTAATTAATTAAGTACCTTAGTCATATAAATAAATAATTGCACGATTAAATTAATTACTTGAAGCCTCGATCCAATAGAATCAGTGTCGATGGTATTTTTTTTTTAGTCAATTGGTGTCCAAGCCTTTTGAGGCTCAACTATTCGTCTAATCTACAAGAGAGTCAGTCGGACGCTCCAACTTCATGACTTATTGAAAGAAACCAACATATTTGAAGTTGGATGACACGATCTGATCCCATGACCAAATTTATTGATCATCAAACACATCTCGATAACTTTACCATTGCACCAATTCAATTGGGAGCAAAAAGTTATAAGATCAAATCATTCAATCAATCCAACTTTATATTAGTTTCTCTAGATATTGTTGAAGAAAAATGGACCAAAAGAGTTAGTTCCACATCGATTAATTAAGACTTCATAATGAATCAAATATGTAATTATTTTCCATCAACTAGTGTCGAAACCTTTTAAGATAAAATCATACAAAGGTGGTTAAATTAGAGATAATATCGATATTGGTGGAGATCCACAAGCCCACAAAATAATGTCGCGATACTAAAGTAGAGTGTTATGTGTGAAAATATAGACTTCATAAAGAAATATACTAAGGTAGGCTGCTTGTAGATATTGTACGTCTATATGTAGATATACACTTATGCACTGGATTTACTAGCTTTTTAATTTATGAAGGTATGCAGGTAAGATCATATAACTTTATGCTATTCTTGAAATTACACAAATACAAGAAAACAAAAAGACCAAAACAAGAAAAATGCTAAGCCACCCTAAAAAAGGATAAAAAATCTCGGTAGGATTTTTTTTTTTGGTAAGGGAAACACATTGTTTCTCGTCATGTATATATTTTTAGCTATATTGAAATAAAATCTCGTTCCTATAACAAAAAAGAATTAAAAAAACCAATCGAGTGACTCAATGATTTGGTATGAAATTTAGTAGTAAGAAGTCATGCATGGATTTAAATCTTGATGAGTGCAAAAGTTGTTTTTTTTTTATAAAAAAAAAGATTAAAAAAACATTACTTTTACCTTTATCTGTTCTACTTATAATTATACAACGAGATCAATAATGCAAGTCCCACTCACAAAATCACAAATCACATGCAAGATAGCAGCCATCCTTTGAACTTGGCCGGGCACTGCAATTCGTTGTGTTAGCTTCCTTGATGTTTCGTTATAATTTTTAACATATAACATAATACATGATGGAATATCTTTGATTGAACACAAAGGGTGGTGGAAATTAACAAACTAATTTGTGCGTCTAAAACTATAGAATGTTCTTCATGGTTGTCGATTCGCGCGACACTGACTTGAAGGTATTATTAGTTAATCAAATAATTAGTGCTAAGAATAATCATTAGATGAACGAAGGTTATATATATATATAGTAATAGATTTTGAGCATGAGACCCACCATAGATTCATTAAAGGGACTCCATGCAGGGACACTGAAGTATACACATAAGTATATGCAAAACAGACTAGTGATTTAGGTGCGTTATCATTTCTGTGTAAGCTTGTGAGTTGAGTCATTTTTATAAATAAAAAAATAAAAAATAAAAAATGGTGTATTACTCTAAAGCTCTGATTGACATGCACAAACTAGCTTATCAACTAGATTATAATCTACTTAGATAAATAAGTTGTGTTTGGTTAGCAACTTATTTTCAAAATAAGCTAGATGCATGATAAGCTACAATCATAAACGTTATTCCCACTAGCATTTCATTTTTAAGACATCATTTTAGTTTTTCGTTCCAATTTTGTCATTTTTTTCTTTTTGCCAATATAAATAGTCGATTCTTGACTAAAAAATAACATATGTTCGTTTATTCTTTTGGAAACAAAATAGCGAATATATATAATAAGAAAAACTCATGTAATGTGCTAGTGTGGCGGTGCAAAGATGATAACACAATAGTGTCAATACCTTATATGCAATGTAACATGATAAATACTCATTGCTTAACATTATTATGGTTTACAATATTATTAGTAATAGATATTTTATTGACCAAAATAATATATAGATACTTATTAAGTAACATCATTTAATATTATTAATTTACTAAATATGAAATTTGGAACATTATTATTAAAAAAAACATGTTTAATATAAATATATGAGACGTGACATGTTATGATTATTATCTAAAAAATTAATATCACATTATTCTATATACATATGGAACGAAGTATTAATATTACTAATTCTTTTATCACTTGCCATTACTAATTTTTTGAGGCTATTATGAATAATTTTGTAAATATATACTCCAAAGTAGTAAAACGTTAAATATTAAAGATTATTTATAATAATAAATTTATTTGTATATATAATGTAAATAATAGTTTATATAAAAACGCTTTTTTAAAAAATTAAAAAGAAAGTCATTTTATGTCATTTTACATTTATCAGCTACTTGATCAACTATTTCTTTCAAATAATTTTAATTGATCAGTTAGATTATCAACTACCAGCTATCAGTTATTAGCTTTTCAACTATCAGCTAGACTATTAATTTTCAGTTAAATTATCAATTATCAACTAGATTATCAGCTAGTGTTGTCAAATAGAGCCTAAGTCTCTAACTAATGCGTATATACTTATAGATTTTAGACTTATTAGGCCCAAATCCATTCAATATGAACTATTGGTCTTTTAACTTAATGGTTCATCTTAATAGACTTTAGAACCCAACGGGGCTCTAGACATAATTATTGAGTTTTGCTAGGTCCAATTTCAGAACCGAATAGCTGGGTTCAAAGCCAAGAGGTTAAGCCCCGTTGGGCTCTAAAATCTATAAGGGGAACCATTGCTTCTTCTTCTTCTTCTTTTCTTAATCTATAAGGGGAACCATTTTTGTTTTGTTTTGTTTTTTTGTTTTTTTGTTTTTTTTTTGAGGACAACCGTTATTATTATTCTTCTTCTTCAAACAATTCATGGCCCATAAAAGACATCTATGTCTAAGTCAAGATATGAAATCTTAATTTTAAAAAAGTGCAAGTAAAAAAGAGCAAGTCCCAAAGGGTGAGGTGGAATGGCTACAAACATGGTTTTAGTACTTCTGACTAAGGCCGAGATGATGAGTTTGATCCGCGGCAGTTGTACTATTTTTCATCAACATTTGAGTTAGTGATAAAGATGTCCTTCTAACCCTTATGGGATTATTAGCTCGTACACTCACGGTCGTAGAAAAAAAGTGCAATATATGGACCTAGTAGACTAAAAATAGAATTGAGGAGTGGTTGAAGCTACTCCTATCAACTAAAACTTTTAACTATTAATATCAAATTCACAAGACTCGAAAGCTATTGTAGATAGCTAGATCTTATCATGTTGGCCACTATTTCTCCTTGGTCAGAGTCCTTTCTCCACATTAAAATTCCCTAACAATGTAGATTCCTTATTAATGCTGGTCCAGCACTAGTGAGCAGTGTATCAAAAGTTCACCTAACATACCGACTCTTACCATTCATTGCTAAACAAGCACCAGACAAGATAAAGATAAAGATAATGCTCAGTCTCATCCTAATCAACTTATTGATACCACTCCTTGTGCCTCCACATGCTACTTATTTCTGTTTGCCTAACCTAATGCACATACTGACCAATGCCAGTTAATCAATGCCAAACCTAATACAACAAGGAGAATGCTACATTGCCACGCTTGAAGTCACACACCTAATTTGGTAACCTATGCGATGCACTTCGAAATTTGTGCAGTATATTATTTATACTTTGAAAGATTTTGTAAACATCTCGAAATGCATTGCACGGCTTTCAAATATGTGACGAACTTTAAATATGTCAAAATATCATTAGTAAATAAAGACAACTCGATTCATTATGTACCCAAAAAAAAAAAAAAACAAGAGAACTTGATAAGATACAAAAAAAAACTTGATTCATCATCATTTACATGAGACAGATCTCCATAAGCAAATTGTTACAAATATTCTTCACAGTTTTCACATTTGATTGGAAAGAATCCACATTAGATTTCCCAACCCAGATGAGTTCCCAATACAACAAAACAATCAAAGTAATCAATTTTGTTAGCTTGTTCGTATTTTCATCATCATCACCATCATCTACATGAGCCAGATCTCCACAAGCAGTGAAACATCCAGGCTAAGAATCATGTTAATTCAGAAATTGTTACACCATAACCCACTCTTTTTTTCTTTTTTTTTTTTTTTTCTCTTTTTTCGTTTGTTTGTCATCATAATTTCTGTACAAAAACAGATGATCAGTGACTCAGTGAGAGCTCCTTAAATACCTAATGAGTCTGTCTGTAGACTGAGCTGTTGCTTGGTTTGCTGGTGGGACCAGTAAGCGTGGGCAGAGAGGACCCTGTCCAGTAACTCCTGGGGTACAGGCTCACCCCTCCTTTGTTGTGGGGATATTCTTGCCGTGTGCACCAATGTTTTCCACTTATCCTGTACACATCCACCACCACCCACCATGTGAGCACAATTATTTCAGCTCACTTGATGTCTATAATCTTCAAATCAAAGAAGTTTGGGAGACCCCTTTTTCACTTTTGCACCCTAACCCCTCAAAACTAGCTAGTTGAGATTCTGGTATCATATATATATATATATATATATACATTCAAAGAAAAGAATAAAGATGAAAACAGCGGAAAAAGAGGGGCATATAGCATTTGAATAAGAAAAAAGCATGTTAGCGATAAGGAAAGTGCACATGACATGTTGTTGTGCAGGAATGACTTCTTAAGATTCCTTGGGGCAGAGTTCTTTAAGGGATAAGTTAAGACTATTCGGTTACCAGGAAGACAAGTAAAGGTTACTTGCCTGAATCAACCAACCAGGCTGTTTGCATTTATGGACCTACTACAACAAACCTAACAGTTGAAGGAACTGAAAAAAAAGACTTTTTTTTCTATGTACAACTTAAGAAAAAGATCTTGAAGTATAAATCCAGATGAGGCAACAGTAGCTATTTTTTCAAAATGAATTTGTGGGTACATCCCAATGTTAGTTTAGATCACTAGAGATTTTCTGCTGAACTGATGTAATGCTGGGATTGGTTTCACTAGAAGTCAGTTGGAACTTCAATCTTTCCGTGCATAGGCACTAGTCAATTGTTATGTATATTAGCATCGTACCCTCACTTTCCGAACCAAAAAAATGTTTATAGTAGACCGATTATGTAATGTAAAGTGCACTCTAATAGAGTACAGTTGCAAGCCAAGAGTACTCGAAAAATGACCAAAGAATGATGCAGCATTATAACTCTCCATGCAGGAATATATTACAAAAAGAATAATGTTAACAACGAATACCTTCAAATCCACATATGTTCTATGCTTTGCAGCGTCGAATGAACGTATTTTAACATCACGCCATCTGCAGGGTTAAGTACCGTTAGGTCTCAAACTTATACACACATGCATGCACACACTCTAATAGAAATAGGTGAGGAAACCATCTAACCTTCCAGTTCCAAGTTTCTCGACTGCCTGAACAAGTGCTTCAACCTCGGATACTGAGAAAGGCCTCCTTGTTCGGCGCTGAACAAGTTCTGCTCGCTTGGATTTACTATGCAAGGAAACCACTGCCAGTGGTTCTGCATTTGAAGATGGAACGTCAACCAATGCTCTGGAGTTAGGCACCAACTTATCGACAGACATGTCGCTGGGAATGGGGACTAAAGCAAGATTGGTTTCCGAAGAAGTTTCTGTGTTAGTTATCATCTCTGGAGGATTTAGAGATGAATCAGAAGTTCCAGGATTAAGAGCAGACATGGCCGAATACCTAATCAACAATTTAAAATTGAGAAGAGGTTACTGATAATTGATATTTGATAGTCAAGTAATACTTGTTAGTGCTGATTTAGTGAACCTGATCATACCAAAAAATTACTGAACATCATAGAGGGCTATTGTCAGAGACAATTGTTTAAGAAATCCATAAAGTGAAAGTATGTGCACCTGCTTTGCGCTCGAGAACTGTCACAAGGAAGCAAAAAGGGAAGAGTTTCAGAGCAGAGAGGCGAAAGATTTGTAGAGTTAGGCTCCAGTTCAAAACCCAAACCATCCAGCTTGTTATCTTTGCAAATCCCAGTCTGCAGCAGAGTTTTAGCATCATCTTTAACCTTCTTCCCCTGAATTAATACCCCAACACATAATCCTCCTTCAAGGATGGCAGTAACGGCTTCTTTTACAGTCCGCTATTTAGACCAACACCAAGAAATTTAATTAGAGAAGGACCATCAGCAGTAGCACTCACTTCATATGTTAGTAGGCAAACCTTCCATGATATTGCCCACTATTTGTTTCTCCTAAAACTATTAAATTATGCGAGCTAATAGGACGAAAAGCCAAGACTATGTAGGGCACTGAATATCCAGTAACATTGACTAATCAATATATACATATATACAACTTTTTCTCGCCAAAATAATAGTTTCATTGGATTTACGTAACAAAGTGAAGAGATCCAAAATTATAAAATCACGCAAGCTTCTGTTCTTTCACCACCAAGTAAATGATTCTTCTAAATTTAACAAGGCAAGAAAATAAGAAATCATTTGCAGCAACCAGGCATTCAGCAATTGCAGATATAAGTTTAGATTTGTCTTAACTCTTAATCTTGAAACTGCAATATTGCACATGCATCCTTTTCATCTGGTTCATTGAACTAAGTAGGTTCTTCCTAACTGAGTGGGCACCAAACACAAAACTAATTTCATATAGAAGGAAGATCATCTACCTTTAGGGAACCAACAGTTGCATTTTCAGGAATCTCAATGAAGAGTTCTGGGATCTTGAAGGACTTGATACTAAGCTTCACTGAGCCAAGAAAAGGCAAAGTTGATATAATGAGTTGTCAAGTTTGGAGGAAAATGAAGGTAGGGAAGAAACAAAAATATAAAACACAAAAATTTATTTAATTCTTTCCGACCTTGAGAATCCTTCGAGTTGAAAGATGAATCTGGACCAGATACTGAAGATAATGCTACATTTCCTGCACAGCATGATTTCTTGATTTTAGATAATCTCGAGAAATCAGGAAACTATTTTAACCAAAAATTAATATAGTATTAACCTCCATGTTTTGTTAATTTAGGACCAAATGCATTTCCCTTAATCCTGGGACCAGAGAGTTCACTATCTATCCTTCTGTAGGATGTCGCAGCCAGACTTGGTTCAAAAGTTCTTCTCCTCTTTAAAGTAAAATTCCTGTGAGACCTTTCGCGTGTGTAAAATGGTCTCTTGTGGCTGAAAAATGGTTTCATGTCCCCATCTGAAAAAAATTAGTCAGCACCAGTAATTAATGGAATAGACCAATAAAAAGAAAAAGGCCAAAGTGATAACTTGTACAAGTTGAGGACCCAAAATTGGTAGACAAGAAAGCAGCTCACCGTTAGAAAGTTCCCTCTCCTTCAAGTTTGGAGCTACTCTCCAATATTTGGATGCAAACAATTTTCTAATTCTACGATCACCGATCCGTGGCAGTGTTCTCAAGGTCTTTGAATTCATTGTTCTTGTTTGGTTGCACCCAAAAGAATTGTCGTCACCATCTTGGCTTGTGCCCTTCATTCTATCACAGCTTTGAGAAAAAGAACCATGAGGAAGGGGGTCCCGGCACAAAAGCACCTTGAGACTACTGTTACCCATATTCACGAAATTCCCAGAAATGCATGGATCGGACATAGTTCTTTTAGGAGTACTACTAATCCCTCTTGATTCAGGTTCCATCTTTCCTTCTACTATACCTACATCCCCTTCGTAAGACTTATTAAGGCCTGGATAGCCTTCATTGTCAATGCCGTCATAAAGTTTTCCAATTGTATTTCCACTTACAGTACTTACTGTATCATCGTGACAACCAAACTTTTCTGAGCGATAAGGATTGGTTATGATAGATTCATCCAAACCATGAGGGGCACTCAAAGCTAAATCTTTATGGTGCGCTTGTAAGCTAAGACTAGAGGTAGAGGCATTGTCGTCACAGTGTACTTGATCAAATTGTTCCACTTTCACGGGGTTCACGTTCTTCACCACACCTTTTATCTCCTGCTTACTAACATCTTTGCCAATACCGGGTGGAGTTCTCATTGAGACGTTACTCGAAGAGGAAGATTCCCTCTCCTGTAACAACTTTCCAGCTACGGTGGCCAGAAGCTCAAACGCACACAATTGATTGTTCTCAACGTTCTTTCTCATTGAACTCCTCTGAAACCAGTAGTAAAAACAAAGGGGTTGGTCCAACAAGCATAGATGAATCGAACAATCAGAATCTAGAAATTTGCAATAACAGTTACCCTGGCCGATCTTGAAGCCCGCGGCATGGAAGGCATTTGGTAGCCATTAAACCCATATTCCAGCCTCTTCTGCAACACCATTTCTCGAATGCAAGGACTCAAAAACCAAAAAGAGCTATCATCCAAAAGAATGCCAAACTTTCAATATAAGCTCCAATTGCCTCAAACTGTAGATTGAGATGACAAATCTGTGTTTAACAAATAGGGCATCCACATTGAACTACAATTACGCGAATTTATCAAACAGGGCAAGTAGGCATGGAACAGTAAATCATAAAATCTTGCAAGTATGAAGCCTTTAGCCTAATGAATCCAAGACACACAGATTATCAAATCACCACAAAAACCGCAAAATTCTTCCAATTCAATCATTAAATTCTATGAGAAATTGGAGTCGCCAAGAAAATCATGAAATGCAGAAGGCACTGGGTAACAAATAGAGCATACATATTGAACTACAATTAACGAATCGGGCAACGCGCTCGCAATTCTAATACAATCCTTCATTAAATTCATAGAAATACACAATAGATCTGAAAAAACAAAACACAATTAACCTCAAATTCAGCACTTTTTCAAGCTGAATCATCCTCGTTCGCCGCCGATCGCCTTTCTTTCCTGTAAAACCCCAAAATTCAAGATGAACAACGCAAATCTCACACAATCTAACACAATCTAACACAATTAACCTCAAATTCAGACAATTCGCATAAACATTTGACAAAGATCCTTCGATCTGAACAGTTTCGCAAAATTCGGTAACCGATCCAACGAGTCTCGCGCAATTCGAACCAAATTCAATCAAATCACACACAAAACCCAAAATCCGCGAAAACATTGAATTAGAATCGCAGATCGCGTGAGATCGGACGGTTTTAGATGCGTGCGTAGCAATCGCATCAAACACGATTGATTGGATTGGATTGAATTCATGGTTTTGGACTTACCGATTGAATATCTGGATTTGATGAAAACGCTTTGATGAATTCGTTTTGGGAACCAAAAACCCTCTGAAAACCACCAACCATGGCTTAAACCCCAAACTCTTATACCTCTTTGACCCCTGGTGACCGGACCAGCGGGTGACCGTTAGCCGCGAAATAACCGGTTGTGGCCGGTGGGATCGACCGTTTGGACCGGTTCCTCGTTGCGGTTCATCCACTCCTCTATCACGCTCCACTCTGTGAGCGCCACATGGAGTCCGTTTTGTTTCTCTCTTGGAGCACGTACTTGGCTTCCCACCAAAAACCTCGCCTCCAAAGCCACATTTTTCTCTCTCTCTCTCTCTCTCTCAAAATTTGACATTTGTCAACCTTCTAATAAAACTATATTTGGAAAATTTTCATTGACTTCATTTTTGATATATTGGTCCGAGCGATAAATAACTCGATTTCTTTTTAAGTATGAATTTTGAGTATAGATAAAACAAATTAAGTTCAGATGATATCATTCTTTATAAAGATTTAAAATATGTAGATTAGTAGATATGGTTCATGTCGGATGCTACGTAAATATCAACATCTTTTAATGAAGAATTGTCAAAGCCTTTTATGTGGACTCTCAAGGCAAAACCATTTATATTTTAATAACGAGTAGTTTGGATTCATGTCATGTTATATATTGATGTATAATTAGCAACAACAACAAACATAAAAGCCTAATTAATTAATTAAAGCCTTAATCTCCACTCCCAAGTTAGTTAGATCAGTGCATGCATGTATATAGATCAAGATGTTTCACTCGGTCATGAAAGCATGTTTAAATTGTTTAATGCATATAAACTTATATTAGTATGCCAAAAGCTATTGTTTATAAATTAAAGAATGTCATGTAGCGAAGCTGTTTCGAATTAAATTTTGATGTACATATATTTTATAGTAAAAAATTTTCGTTAAAATATAATGACTAAGATTTTTATTTTTAGTTGTTGATCATTCATCGCCATCTTAAAAGATGTCAATTCTATATAATTAATTAAGATATAGATTAGGTATGAAGGAGGAAATATTATAAGTGGTCGAGTGAGACACGTTTTATTTCAAGCTAATGGAAACTAAAAAAAAAAAAACATGGGAGAAATGATGTCTAAAATAGTAATGCTATGGAGAAGGACAAACCAAAAAAAAAAAAGGAGAGTTTTCCGTATAATATATGTATTGATGACCAACCACACTAAGTTGAGTGGAGACGAAACTCGAAATTGACGGATTTATTATAATTGATTCAAGTAGAAAGGATAAGATAACTTCATTTCTTTTGAAAGAAAAAATAATGTGGTCGAAACTTAGGATAAGGTACTTATTAATTTGTGTCCAAGGTTGGAAAAATCTAAAGTGGTTGATCGAGCATTCTGCATTCCTTTATTTTTTAACTGAAGAGCACATGGCGGCTGACCCAAAAACAGAGACGTTCCTTTATTTTTAGTGTGTTAAGCCTAATTTAATGTCACCACCATGCATTAGGCATCGGTTTGGACCACAGCCATAACATGTTAACATGCATGAGAAGTGGTCCTTCAAATTTAATCGATAGGGGCATGCGTCAAGTATGTCAATGTCACCAAAAAGTACAAATCATAACGAATAAACGAATATGCAATTCTTACCGCAAAATACTCACCAAAAATACATATGTTTATCAAAATATATAACTATGTATTATTATCTGAATCTAAGTTTTTTTTAGGTTAAAGCTTTTTTAATTTTTGAAACATATATTTATTATAGGATGGGCGTATTTTTTATGAAACAATCAAAGATAATTAAATGTCGGGAGTGTTCAAAAACTTAGATAGAATTTTTCTACTTAAGTACAATAAAATTATTTATTTTGAGTCTATATATTTGATACAACGATTATTTATGCACCAAAAAGCGAGCCTATACTAATGCGAGGGTAATGCTTAACTAGAAGTTTCAGTTAAAAGAAAAGTGATACATGCACTTGGTGAACATGTTTACTCACCCTACTTGCGTATGTGGCAACACATAACCCATGTTTAATTTATACCCCTTCAAATGAATAAACACTTTTGTTTAAGAAAAAGTATTAAAATAACATTCATCTACTCAACATGTTATGCACCTCAAAATGCATAAGATTAAGATCTCATCTTGAGAATGTATCGCGCAATAAGTGTATTTACCAAGTACGTGGAGTGAAGTATTATCCCTAGTCAATAAAATTGGTGCCAGTGGCGGTTAGTTATTGTGATGCCACGTAGGAAGTCAGTTGGTTAGCTGACGTGGATAAGACCTCGCTCATGGAACCTGGATGGAGCATCGCTGTCGTTAACTTTGATAGGTGTCAAGCTTAGTTATGAGGTGTCACTTTTAATGGCGTCACAATTGTGGTTGGGGATAAAACTAAAAAGAGAAATGTGTGGTGACGAATGGGCGACACTTTCGTTTGGGAACCGAGTTTCTCGGCGTCACAAAAAGTAAAAGTCATACGCGACGCCCACGACGATTGACGGTTATCTCGTCAAACGGGTCACCACTCGACACGTGTCGGTCATGACCGGGAGAGATAGAGAGGGATATATGCACGTGACCAGGCGGAGAGTCACGTGCCAGAGGTGAATTAACATGGAATTCATGTCACGTGTGTTAATGGCCGAAAGCGAACAAGTTGGTGAAACTGTGAATCTGCGTACTCCATCCAAAAGGGCTGAACAGAATATTTATAGCTTGGCGTACAAGTGACAAGACATTTATTTGGCTATGAAAAGTCACACAACTGATTTATGGTCTGAATGTAGTTTATTATTTGATACAAGAAATGCAATTTGAAGGCAACGTTATAACTAATTAACAATCATCAAGAATTGGTTTGGTATAGCCTTTGATAATTGCGTGTATAGAATACTTTAAAACTAACTTTATGTAGTGACAAAAAACAGGGTTGAGAGAGCTTTGCCGTTGCCTACCTAGTTAATAACGCCTAAAAGTGATAACACATGAGAAAAAAAAAAAAAATTTATTTTTTTAATAAACCAAAAAAACACAATTTTTTGTCATGTTTTCTACTATGACGACATTTATGGTCTAAATATTGTTTATTTATTTATTTATTGAGTGCCTTCAAATCATTTTTTCATCACTGAATATCATTATTTCATCTTATCATTATATAACATATATAGGGGATCTTAGGTTCAGATCGACGGCTAGATAATAAAATATTTAGGAGGCCTGACCATCCTGAATCTCCCTTAATATTGTAAAGATCAAGTTCATGTGGACTCGTCGAGAATAGCACATGGTCCTGTCTCATATAAGCTACCTCACTCTCTCTATATATAAACTATAGGAAAATGCTAGAACGGACACCCCAACGCCCACGCGCACACCCAAATTCAACCCTGTTCAATCTCGAGATGCGTAAGCTCACATCCCGAGATAAACACAGACGGTTGAATGAATGGAGGCATGCCTTCTAGGGGTGTCATTCTAGCCCAATCCATTTGGAAGCAATCTCCATGGACTAGAGAATATAAAAATGAACATTCATTCCGAAAGTGATTGGGTAACATACTTTTGATACATGCATTTGACATTAAACTCAAATTTTCCCACAAAATACTGCAGTGCAGGTCTATCTTAAATTAAAGTTATATCACATCCTAGCAGAATACAAAAATGAAGCACCCAATGCTTAATCCTTTTATGCTAACCTAAAAGACAGGCAGATAAATAGATAGAGATAGAGAGGTTCCAAAACACAATCATATAAATGTAACATAAATAACATGTGGGAGTTCTTTCAAACACCAAATAATTCTACAGAGCATTATCTGAAAGTTTTCTTGTTTTCCAACTAGCAGATCTAAAAATTACTGCCAAAGAAACAGCAAGCGAAAAAGGAAACAAAATAAAATATATATTTAATTATTTAAGATTCATTATGAAGCCACGTTACCGTACTGCCATGGGTTGAACTCAATTGATCTGATGTCAACCTCATCAATGCCATCTGAGCTATCGACTGCTGCTCGATGCTCCGAGTATTTTCCATTGTATTGGTACACTTCCAAGTCACCCCATGGAGTAGGAGTAACTTCATCAGTCAAGTCAAACCATCTCGAGGTGAACTGATGGCTCTTGGCCTCGCGGTTTCTCTTCTCAGCTCTTTGCCGCTCCTCCAAGCTGTAAAACGCGTAAACAAACATACAAGTAAAATGCATATTCCTTCATTACTCTCCTTTCAACTTTGATTCCATATTCCAAAAATGACACAATGGTCCAGTTCAACTATATGTCTGGTGAAAACAAAACTTTATACAGAGACGCGTACCTGCTCTTCTCAGCACCTGCTTTGGATAGATCGCCCGTCTCTAGAGCATACCTATCAGGGCGCAAACGAGAATCTGATGCCAACAACTTTCTTGGTGCTGTGTCTAAGCTGTTTAATTTATGTGCAAAATATGTGTACTGGTACTTATCATTCTCAGGAACATCGGCAACTTTCCAAACCTGCCATATCATCCGAATGGAAATAGTTTTCAACTGAGAGTCAGGAATAAGTTGCATTCAACCATGGATTCAGGCAGAAATTGAGAGAGTTTCAGATATTAAACTATGAAAAATTAAAAGCAACAATCATCGAGAATCCTTTTTGTTAATGTTCCCCGCTATTAAATATCATATGATTCATACAAAAATATAGAAATTTATTATTCAAGTGTCACCTTATCAAATTTGGAGTTAAAAAAAGACTTTGGATACAAATCAAGCAATCTAAAAAGGTAAGGATACAATAACAAATTCAAAAATGTTAGGATATAATAACAAAAGTTGTAGGAGGTTAAGATATTTTAATCAATCTGGACTATATTTAACTGACTAGGTCAAAATAAGTCCACAACTAGTTACTAAATTGACCAAAATGATCAACACGGCAACAATAACTCCCAAAAAGAATCAAACATTACACAAGTAGATCATGTCTCAATGAACGGATAAATATTGTACTTCTTTGAAATATCAATACTAAAATTCCACCGAGAATAAAGTTTTGGAGTTCAAATAGATGTGCTTTAGCTCACCTAACAACCAAACCTCAAACAACGAAGACACGATGACATCATCAAAAATCAAAAATTTTCAACAATCTGAGCGTATAAGACAAAATAGAACTAAACACAATTGAGTTTTTACGCTGAAGAGAGAGCACAATAAAAATTGAATGTACTTTTGAAGTCTATTATCATGTATGGTAACTCATCATTTGACGAGCACATTTCGAAGGAGTTGTGAACTTCTTCATGGTTAAATTCTAGTTTAAGGAGCATCAACAGAAGATCCGTTTTACGATCATTAAAAAAAAAAAAAAGAAATAGTAAGTTGAGTTGGTCCACAACCCTACTCCACTTCGAAACCGAGTCTGTCTCAACTACTACAAGTTAGTTTCCCACTACGAACATATTTCCCATTTTGCTTCTATCTCTGAAAATTCTGTAATTATCTTTTATAAAAAGAGAAGGATGGTGTACAACAATCCATATAGAAAAATTATTGAGAGGAAAAGAGAGTAGGAAAGTAGAAGGGTTTTTAGGAAGAGTTTGATAGTGAGGCTTTCTGCTGAATTTGGTAGCCTTTTTCTATATTCTAGAGTCTAAGAAGGCACATATTGAACATAAAAGAACCTCTTCAACAACCAAGCAAGATTACAGTTTGCAAAGCCCAATTTGTGTTTGTTCTAGATGCAGAAGATATGGACTAACTAAAACTCATTTACTTATGAGATGCAAGACAAGATGCAATAATCTCCAAAAGAAGGGTATCAAAACTTAATTGTCACACAGAGGCAATGACAATACACCACAATCATCACAAAAAGGAGAGAACACAAACCAAACACAAACACGCACCTGGCATGAGAGTCCTCCAAGAAGTAGCTGCTTAGTCGCAGCGTTCTATTACTTGGTAGTGCATGTTAGTGACAATGATGCTGACGGGCAAAATCATAGAAAGAGACCCTTCATGAAGTATGCTAAAATTTACTAATTAACTTTACCAAACAAAGAAACAGAAAACATAGATGTCACTCCATCCTAGCTGAATTACCTAATCAAGAAAATTTTACAGCATCCAACAGCGATAAAATATGTAATTTTTTGAGAAATTAACTTCATGAGACCACTATTTCTCTCCTCCAAAAAAGACTTCGTGAGACCACAAATAAAAAAATAGTAACTACAAAAAATAACATGAATTAAGAAAATGAGTTAATGAATTCACCTCCTTCATTTCCGTGCCTGAAATAGGCTCTCCTTCCAAGTCACAAGGCTGGTAGCTCATTGACTGATTCCACTTCCCAGTCATCAATATTTTAGGCTCCTCGGCTGCATTATATACATATCCATCAACTTCATACCGTCCAGCCCTGCGATAATTCAGAACCACTGTTCATGAAACACTTCAGCCCTAATAAAGTAAAATGAAGCTTCTAAAAGGAACACGCAAGGTCTCAAGATGTTCCATGCAATTGGCATGTGAAACCAACGTGTTAACCCTTTCAATCCACATGGTAAAATTTACTTTCCCTATCAATCATAATAGTAAAATGTATTTTCAGATGATACCATTCTTTGTTCTCTGTAATAAACTTGTATTAGAACAAAAAGGAAGTAATTCAATCAATAATACAAGTGACAGAAAGGAGATGAAGCAACATTGAGTGAATAGCCATACCCAAACCATCCACAAGGCTGAAAATAAAGCACAACTTTGTCACCAGTCGTCAGGTTTGTCATAATCATCTCTCCCGGAGAATCAACCCACGTCCGGCCAAATATAAGGTTGTTGACTTTTGTGGGAGGAGGCACTAGATCCAAGATTACACCATCTCTTTTGAGCATCACGCGGGTTCTGCAAAACATATTTGATAAAGAAGGAAAGTGAATAAGCACATTAAGCACATATTTCAGACTATGAACATGCAAAAAACCAGTTTGCGACGGACCTTCATTCCAAATGCATATGAATGTTGTTTGATTTTGTTGCTATTTGAGTGCCATTTGAGTTTCTTGTGAATGTGTTGAATGACCAATATTTTTTTGAACATCGGCCCTTGTTTTAATTTGATTATAAGTATATTCATGCCCAACAACTATCTTGCCCATATATCACTTTAAGAAACTAAATGCTATACTATCATCCACCTCTATGCACACATAGCTTCTTTTTTCTTGCCACATTTCAATCTTTACTTTTTAGACATTTTCAAGAGAAAAAATTAGGCCATGTATAACACAACGTTGCAGCACTGTTCAAAATGATTTGTGACCAATTCTGGAGCTTAGGACAGAAAAATCCAGATTGGAAACTGAGCCTCAAGTTTTAAATGACTTCTCCAAAACTGAAATGCGTGTAGATTTGCTCAGTTAACAGAAAAATTGTCGGTTGACACTCGACATATATTTTCCTTTTATCCTTTTCATTTTTTCTTTACTTTTATGGACTTTGAAAATGTTAAACATTTCAACCAAAAACAAATGTTGAACATGGACGGTGATTTGCAATAGGAATTTATTTCCAACAACTCTTCTTCATCAAATGTCAAATCCTAAGTTCACTTCTATGCTACGCAGTTATGTTTTAGCTACACAGCATTTTCCATCATGTTACATGAACTTTTTCCTCGACAAAAAATAATCTTCCACATCCTATTTTCTAAGAGCCTTCCAGTTCCTACAATCTCTCTCTTTTTGAACTTTATTATGTACATTCATTCTATCAAACAAGCACACATATCTTGAAAACTGTCGCCCTTTGCTGATTAGAGTCCTTTTACTCATGGAGTAGCATCAGGGTCATTAAGATTAACCGGGAAAACCTCTTAAATACAGCAACAGAAATTTGGTTCATAAATTAATAGGGATTGATCAACAATGGTTTTGAGACAAAAAAGAGAAATTTAATGTTAAGAAAAGGGTTTCAAAGAGAATTGTGCATGTCCAGTAGTATCTAACACAAGAAAGATATGAGCTACTGATTTGTACAAAATCTACCGATTATGACCTTAGACTTACCTCCCAACAGGATAGACATCAACTGAATTTCCCAAAAACTTGGTTTTTAACTTGGAGGTCACATCATAAGTAAAATGCTCATTTTCAGCATGACCAGCACTCATTGGTGGATGATGGCTGACCTGTCAAGAAAAACAAATTAAAATGAACCAAACCATCCACAAATCCATAAGCACATTCTAGCTATAAAACACACAATTAAGATGATTTCCTGATCCCGTCACTTTCTACAATGCAAATGGAAAGGTGAAGAAGAGGAAAAGGAAAGAAAGATGACAGTAAGAGGTGAGAACAATAAAATGTAGAAAAACATAATTTCACGAGTCGTGAGCAGTCTACCTGCTCGGAGATAAATGTGATTCCACTATGATTAGCCATTTCATATGTCTCCCCCAGTATAGGGTTGAAAGGCTTCCAAGTTCTCTGATAAGCATAGTAAACAGATATTGCCCATGAAGCTGCAACCATGAATAATTAGAGTTCACGCACAAACATTATTTGTGCATACTTTATTAGTATTAGTATACAGGATGAAGATTACGTACCAGCATAGACCAAACGAAGATAGGGATCCTCACATTCATCTGCCTTATCTAACAAATGGGAGTATTCCATTAACTGCATCAGGCATTGTGCATCATTTGTGAGATCAACAAATAAGTAGCATCAAGCATATGGCATCACTACTAAAGACGACAGTTTCACAGCAGAAAAGCACACACCTCTGCCATTTTCTGAAGCATGGTCATTGGCTCAAAAATGAGGACTGGAAGTGTGACCATCGAAGTGATATCTGCGCCTCTGTACTTTTGCATCATCTTCCAGTAACTGTCCCTCTCCTAAAAAAAATGAAAAACAATCACCAAAATAGAACAAGAGTGACATTAAATGTAACCATCGAATATGCAGAATGGTATTATGGGATTATAGATGTCTTGTCAAACATCACCAAGCCATTTCACATTCAAAAGTCAAAACCACATCTCAATTAGGGAAGCAAAGTGAATCTGTTTATAATGCCCCTAACCTCATAAAAAAATAGGCCCTAGTGGTTGTTCAAGCAATTAGAACATGTAATGGCCTTGTTTGATAGGACAAAAGCATACTGCATTAGAGTGCCAACTCAGCAAATAGCGATTGCAATTTTGAAAAACAGGCTCGAGGTGCTTGTTGAAATCGCAAAAAAATAAAAATAAAAAATTGCGACTTTAAGCACCAGATCATTCAAACAATCAAACATGATAGTTGTCAAATGGGTTGTAAATTGCATTTGAGTGTCCGGTCACCCAAATGCAAGTCCTATCACGGTACTAAGCAGACTATATCTAAAACTTTACTTAACAAAGAAGTTTTTTGTCCAATATTGCAAACCTCTTTTCACTACTCAGTAAAATACTCCACATCGCTACCACAACTGTTGCCATTATTTATGTGTAAAAATATTTACTTCCACAATAAAGGGTTACAATCACCACTCGATGCATCTCATAACTTCTAGCTCCACCGTGACTGGGGTGGCAATTCGTGTCGATGAGTCGTAAACGTGTCGTGTTATAAACGGGTCATGACCCATATAATGCAAACCCATTACATGACATGTTTATTAATCGTGTTAATCGTTTTCGTGTCTAAGTGGGTCGTGTTAATTAACATGTCGTGTATTCGTGCCACCCATTTATTAAATATTGTATTTAAAAATTTTATTTTATTTAAACTTTTATAATTTGGTTACTATTTTTTAAAATATATCTAAATGATTAAATTCGAACAAACATACTAAAATAGCCAATAAAATATAATGTGGGTATATATAGTTGTTAATTTTACTTTACTTTTTCATTTAAGTTTTTATTACTCTTAATAATAAAGTAAAAATGACTCGTAATAATAACATAAACAAAATTATAAGAATCATCTAAAAAAAAATCTAAATTTTACTTTGGTGAAAAGTTTTATTTTTTCTTAATAAATAATTATTAATAAAATCTAAAACATAAATAACATATTAAAAGTAAAATGAACATTTCTTCTCAAATATAAAATAAAATATGATAAAAGATATCTATAAATAAATCATGCTATTAACATGCATTCAAATGAATGAATTTTGTGTCAATCTATTTATTATATCATATTTATTATTTATACATTATTCTTTAATCGTGTTAAGCAAGCCATAAACGAGTTAAGCAGGTTGACATGTTAATGACTCGTTTATTAACCGTGTATAAACGTGTTAACATGTTTATGACCCAGACCCACTTAAGCCAAACCCACGACATGTTTATTACGTATCGTGTCGTGTCGTGTTAATCGTTTCATGACTCAAATTGCCAGCCCGTGACAGTGATCTCATCCCAATCACCATCACCAGCCAGCAAAAAATTGTGTAGGAAGGCAATGCATAGTTGCCACCAAAACCTTTTTTTTTTTTTTTTACTTCACAAGCTATTAATATCACCAATGTATTAAGCACCATAATAACTATGGATTTTGGGTAATAGAAAAGATAGTAAGATAACTAGACAATTTAGTTGGGTGATAGACTGATAGTAATTGTGTTTGGCTGATGAGGCACCCAAACACAATTTACACACCATTTGGAAACCTTCGTGATTTATCGGCATATCACCCAAAATAACCACCGCCCCTGCTAATTAAAATCGCAATCTCAGTTTATGAGTTGACACCCAAACGTAATAGGCATTCAACGTACCAAACAAGTCCAATATATTAAGCACCATAACAACTATGGATTTAACGACACCAAAGCTTTCTAACAAGGCATTTACAAGCCACGTCTAGATGTGTTCGAATCGTTGTAACTGTATTTTCTCTTATTTTCTTTCTTTCATTGGTGTTACTCAAAATTTTCTTATTGTATCCTTACAAATCTTACTACACGTCTACCTAAGAATCCTCGCTTCTGTTGTGCACACTTTATAAATGTTGCGCTTCTTTATTTTAATTTGGGACTGAGGCTATGTTGTTGTTGTTGTTGTTGTTTGCGCTGCTTTATTACCAAGCATATCACTCAAATAAAATATGTTGCCCTAATGTCAGTCTTATGAAACTTTCCTATAATTCAACAAGAATATCTCTCAACTACAAATTACATGTTGCATTTCTCCTTTTCTTCCATCCAACTCGAATTCCATATGCAACTTCATCTCCAATTTCTTCAATCTAGTGTTTGACTGATCTAAATAATCATTCACCCTTGGAACTATTACTTGTCCTATTTAGTTGTTTTTTAATAAGAAACCAACTTAGTTACGCCCTTGACTCCAACATGAGTTAAACCTCCAACCTTTTCTTTAGCACGTGATGGATCATCCATCTCACAAGAGATGCTTTGGCTCCTTCTCCTATTTGTACTACATTATCTTGATTTCCACTATTGGCGAATTCAAAAAGCATATATTTGGACTTGATCCCACTAAACTTAAAACCATTAAACTCTTATGTATTGCTTCGAAGTTTTAATGTCCTACTCACTCTATCTTTATTTTTTTCTAATGAAATAATATCCTCATGTTGGAATCAGTGGCAGAACCAAAAAATCTTTTTTTTTTTTTTTTTTTTTGGGTGGGGGGGGGTTCCAAACAAAAAAATATATCAGTATGAATAAAGATAAAGAGATTTTTTTTATCTCATAATTAAGAATTTCAAAATCTCACTAGAGTTTCTTCTCCAATTCGGAGACTCTGCAAATTGGGTGCTTTAGTTGTGTTTGTGTCAATCCGCTTGGTGATCTTGTCCCTGACCGATAAACAAGTAATTGGTTTCAATCCGCTTCCGCTTCTGGTATGTGTTTCTCTCCTGTAATTTTGATTACTTAAGTGTTCTACATTGGTATTAGAGTCCAAATTATTTGTTTCAGGTATTACATCATAGCCTGCTGGATTGAATTCCATGTTGACAAGATATTTCATATCTAACCAATAGGGGTGGGCAAACCGCGGTTTGGTGGTGAAAACCACCAAACCGCGAACCACCAAACCGCAACCAAACCGAACCGCAGTTTGGTCGGTTTGGTTTCGAGGTTTTTCTTGTTACATGTTTTCCAAAAAAAAAAAAAAAAAAAAAAAAACAGTGGTGGGAGGCGGCAGTGAGAGATCACTGGTAGGAGATGGCGATGGCGACTGGTGGGAAGCGGCTATGACGATGACTAGTGGAAGAGAGCAACGATGGCCTCAACTGGTGGAGGCGAATATGTTTAGGATCTTGAAATGGAGATGAAAAAATGAAACGACTGTTGTTTATATTGGTTAAGATTAAGTTGTTTATATTGGTTAAGGTTTTAAAATGTGAATTAAATAAATTTACTAAATTACCCTCGGTTTGGTTTGGTGAACCGCGGTTTTTTCGGAATTGATAACCACCACCAAATTGCGATTTTGCGGTTTTCAAGTTTTTCAAACCGCCCAAACCATACGGTTTGGGCGGTTTTAGGGAAACCGATGCCCACCCCTACTAACCAATGTAGAAAACTTAAGCAATCAAAATTATGGAAGGGAGACACGAACCTGAAGCGAAAGTTGATCGAAACCAATTACTTGTTTAATGATCAATGACAAGATAACCAAACATGAAATCTTCCAACACAAATCACAACCTAAGTACTCAATTTGCAGTCTCTCAATTGGAGAAGAAACTCTAGTGAGATTATAAAATTCTTGATTAGGAGATAAACAAAAAATATCTTCATATTTATCGAACACTAATAACTACCACGTAGTTATCCATAGTTGTAGTTAATTACTAATGTGAGCGCACGTGTACTATTCCAACATCTCCCACTCCCACATAATATGTTTAATTTGTCATATGTTTTATCCATAGAGAATAATATCTCTTATCTTCGCAAAAACATATTCATACAAGTAAATTGGTCGTGCGACCAGTATACAATCAAAATATGATAGCATATTGCTATAAAATGTTGGGCACATATATATATATATATATATGCTCAAACTATTAGTAGAGTAAGTATGTAGCACCGTAGATGCATCAGTGGCAATCACATTTGAATACCTCACATAACATGACCTATAGTAATGAAAGTTCATTTATAATAACTAAAGCAAATATATTTAGGCTTAAGGAAAATCCTTGATGTAGTCCTATTATAGTAATGAAGAATTATTTGGTTAAATGGTTTAGCCCTAAACCCTAAACTATTAGATTAACACAGTTAAAGATAATATTGTTTTTATATGCAAAGACCACATGATGCACACACAGAATCACATTTGAATACCTCACATAACATAACCTATAGTAATGAAAGTTCATTTATAATAACTAAAGCAAATATATTTAGGCTTAAGGAAAATCCTTGATGTAGTCCTATTATAGTAATGAAGAATTATTTGGTTAAATGGTTTAGCCCTAAACCCTAAACTATGAGATTCAAACAGTTAAAGATAATATTGTTTTTTTATACAAAGACCACATGATGCAAACACAGAATCATGACGAGCTTTCATTAACCAAGCAACCTCTTGCTTGGTTAATGAAAGCCCTTGCTTCCATCTTTTGAAGAAAATAATGGAGGGAGGGAACGTGCACCTCTTGCTTCCATCTTCCTCTAAGAGCTTCTTCTTCGACATCTTCAGTTCCTCCTTCTGGATTTATAACCTCAAGCCCCTCATAACCAAGCAACCTGAAAAAAAAAAATAGTCATCGATCAAGTTCTGCAAGATATGAAACTATCACGTAGGAGGAAAAAATTACATCCGTATGGCAAAAAGAACATTTTATTTCGCACAATGTGACATATTCTTTTTAAATTTGTTAAATAAGGTGTAACACCTTTTGTATATACGCTATTAAAGAGGGATATGATGATGTGTCCACACCAACACTTATAGCGTAATTAGAGAATGAGCTATATGTGCTAGGGGCAGCTGACCTGGCGCAGATGATGGATGAGGACACCTAGAGAAGATAGCGCATCAGGAAAGTGCGCTATCTGCATCGAGGGATTTTGACTTTTTGGTTTTGAAAGTTGCCTTTTTTATGGTAAAAAGTTGCCTTTTATTGGTATATATTTTGTGATTATAAAAGTTGTTTCTTTTTTGTACAAAAAAAAAAGTTGTTTCTTCTACACATTATACATCAACAAAAACAACATAGCCTCAGTACCAAATTAATTGGGGTCGGCTACATGGATCAAACCCTTCCATTGTGCACACATTATACATCAATTACAATTTTTTTTTACAAAGTTGTTTTTTGTTTGTGATTATAAGAATTGAGTTTTGTGTAAGTATATATTTTTTGGGTATAACATAACACATTTACTTGAGGGAGTGGTCGACATGTGCGGGAGATGAGGTGATATACTTTGTTTCCCCCCATCTAGAGTAGCGATGGACAAAAAGACATCGTTAATCCTTACTTTGTTGCTAAATTTGTTGATCTCCCCAACGTCTGTCAACGTCGCAAATTTTAGCAACGTGCAATGATCCATCGATAAAATCCACCACAAAATCGTTGTAGATCTATTACAAATTGGTCAAACCGGTCAAAGTTGGGACCCGTCGCAAATTTGTTACTAATTAGCGTCAGATTTGAGGGTCGCTAATCTTGCACATTCTCAAAAAGAAGTTAGCCTAAATTCCAAAGAAGCTAGCCTAAAGCGTCAAAAAACTAGATTCTTAAAAATGAGAAATCAAAAGAAGAAGTTACCCTAAATCAATGAACTCAAACAAAAATGGTAGGAAAAATGAGAAATAAATCATGGTAGAGAAAACGATTAAGTTGAGAGAGAAACAAACATCTCTGGACTATACGAATAGTCCTGATTCTTATGAATTCTATGTTGTGAGCAGCATTATCAAGGCCTTAATGTTAACCAGGCGGTGCTGCAACACCAACCAGGCGCGAAAAATCGCTACAATTAGCTACTGAAGGGCATACATGGCCGATCACTTAGCTGCTCATTTTCAGCAAAAATGCCAATCAATCATTTAAGCCTAACAACTAAAAAACCACAACATTTGCATAGTGAAGACTGCGTGATTGTCAAACAGCAAACAAACAACCAAATTGGCATGACAATCAATTCTCCACTCCAACAATTGAAAAAGCACAAATCAACTAATTCAAGTAAACAAAAAAGAGTTCAATTAGGGTTTTTGAGAAGTAAAATCACAAGATCTAATCTGAATCTGAATAACAGAAACAACCACCGCACCCGTTGACAGATTTGTGCATCGCGCTGCCGAAATTAGACAAACTCGACGCGATCGACGCGAAAAAGCCGCCTCCGCCGCCACCGCCGCCGCCTTGTTTCTGATCGTTGGAAGCCATCGATGATCCCGAATTGAAGCCTCCACCAAGACCTAAAACAGCATCAATCAAACCGCTAGTACAAGTACAGCGAGAATCTGATTTACCGATTCGATTGAGAAGACGGAGATCGAGCGGAGAGAATCTTATAAATGGAGGAGCAGTGGAACAGCGAAGACGTCGTGATGTGTACACCCAAGATCGGATTTTTATTTATTATTTTTGGAAGATGCTACAACCACACTTCGGCATGAAAATAGGTGTGTGTAAAATAGTTCCATCCCCTAACACATTGGGTGTGTATATCGAGGTATAGAGGGGCTGCTTCCAAAAGTGCGAGCCCACACGCTACATAACCGGATGTGACTTTAGAGTTAATGACATGATTATACTCTCTTTAAATTGTTTCTTTTTTATATATATACTTTGGCAGTTCGGCTAAATTATTTTGAGTTTACATCTATATCGTCGCATGGCTTTGAGTGAGAGTCCATGCTATAATCAAAATTTACCAAGTTCAAATAACTCTAATGTTTGTGTGTTGCCACATCAATAGGCAATTAACATTAAATGAATGGGGATTGGCTTTGGTTAACATCAAATTTACTAAGTTCAATAACTCTTAGCAAAATTGTTGTATTAATATTGGAACAATCAATTCAATGTTTACTAGCGATCATCAGTAAACAGATTTTCCAATTAATTGAACCAAAGCAAAGAAACCTGATAAGAGTGTATCACTGAAACATAAAATCTGGGTCTCTCTAGAATGCTTGATCTTTTCCTCATCTTCATCTTCCTTGTATATATCTCCAAGACTTAGCTGCCTGTGACGACGACGATCCCTAGTACGCATTGTTCAAGTCGATTTTGAGAGCGGGAGAAAGGCCTTAGAACTTCTGGGAACCCATTGTTGCAAAAGCATGAGTGCTGCCAGAACTGATTTCATGGTCCAACAAACTACAAAATGAGACACCCATTTCAGATTCACCATTAACATCTGCTTGATCAATCCAAAATGAACAAGGAAAAAAAATGAAAACAAGAATCTAAACTCCATGACATATAAATATGCGTGTGTTGATTTGTGTAACTTAAAACGGCTAGATAGGAGCCTAGGATAGGATTACCATGAGAGGAACATAGATAGATGGACTGAAGTATGCCGCGGGAGAATAAAAGCTAAAATGCAGCCGATTACAAAAGACAACATGAGTAACAATTTTTGTAAAGTTTTATCACTCAATCAACGAACATACCGAATCTCCACTTGTTCGTAGATCTAGACCATCTGGAGAGCTGATCTTGATTGAGCAAGGTCACCTTGTATAAAGGTCCTACTCTATGTCTATACAAATTCAAAACTCTAAACTATTTCATGTTAAAATTGATTCCATCTCAAATTAGAAAGATTAGATAAAGCACCTAACTCATCCTTCTATACTTCTCAGGGCCTCAAACTTGACAATAGCTATCACTGAGCTACAACCACAAAGATAGCTTGTTAGCAAGAGCAAGAGATAATAAACCAATAGCTTTGCTGCTGCTTCACTTCTTTGTTTTCGCTTTAAAAGCTGAACCCGATTTTCTTGCTTCTTTAAATCCAAAACCTAAAACAACATAACCATGAATGATATTAAATTATTGAAAACGGAAGATGATGGCATGAAGCTATCTCAGTAAAAGGAATAACAGTGCCACCTAAGCCTCAAGTGCTTTTAATTTCATGGGCATGAATATCTTGCATTTTCTGTGTCTGACCATCAGAAGTAACATTTTTTGTGCATAAATCAGTCATTTATGCACACTTATATTGAATATGAGGAGGATATTAATTATGTGAATTTAGTTGGATATTCAAGGCGCGTATAGTGAACACTAAGACTCTAAGAGCCTTTGAAAGTGAAGGGTAGATTTCTAAAGGAGGCCGTTGCCCCCACAAACTTGACAAAGATGAAGATAATTTACTAGGAGAATCGTATATATAATTTGAATCAGACACAGTAGAAATATAAAACAATGTCAACACAAGAATAAGATTTTTCAATGTGGTAAAACTCTATAGTATACAATAAGGCACTTGTTCTCCCACAAAAAAAAAAAGCACACACACAAAGCACTTTAATACAATACAAACTCAAAGAAGCTATAAAGTTCAACACTTTAATCTATGGGTACTACTAGAAACAAACAACAACAAAAGCAAAATACCCGTGTCTAATGGATTATGATATGTAGCTGACTACTGGATGTTAGCAAGCAACAAGGGAAGCCTTACAAATCATTTTGTAGGAATAGAGCTTACGGCACTCCATTTGATATGCATCAATTAGATTTTGTTACGCTAACTAAGAGGAATTTACACTAAATCGCAACAATGGAATTTTAAGTGTTAATTACGACTTCGCAAACGTATAATAAGAGAGAGGAGGATTCAAAGAAAAATTACCTTAGAAAGAAAATTATAATAAGTTGTCATCGTAATGCTTTGAAACAACTCTCCGTCAACCTGAAAGACATACCATTTCGGATGCTAACCATCTGATTGGGCCATCTGCCTCCACATTCCAAGCTGAATCACCAGTAATCTCCGCAAGAACAAGAACCATTCTTGAAATGGTGGAATCTGCTCCGATCTCTTACAACAATCAACCTATTAAAGATCTTGGAAATGATCTTTATAGCAGAGTGGCAATCGATGCAAACCCGCAAATTTTTCACAACTCTAATGGTCATTCCCTTATCTGTTGCAATGAGCCCAAATGCAATTGCCAACTTTTCACTATGATAGAACAATGCCTTCTCTTTTTCCTCATCTTCCAAGTCGAAGAACACTTCAGTCTTGCTAGCAATATGGCCTGCTCTTCGTAATTGCTTTGAGATTTCATCGATCATCTCGTAGATTTCCTTTGTGCGAGGATGGATTTTTTGTTGAACACCAAACTCGTGAATCACACCATTTATCTCGATAGAACTACATCCGGGAAGCTTATTGACCCCTTTTTCCCTCATTAACTCTCTCATCTTGGCAAGATTGTCCCATTTTCCAGCATTAGCATATATGTTAGACATAGTAGTTAAGTAGCCCCCATCTTCAATATCAAGCACGACCAAGTGTTTAATGGCATACTCAGCTATGTCAACATTACCATGGACTTTACAGGCATTGAGTAAAGCACCCCAAACTCCAGTGTGGGGTGTAATAGGCATTGATTGAATGAATTCATAAGCTTCATCTAATAAACCTGCTCTTCCAAGAAGGTCAACCATGCACCCGTAATGCTCAATCTTTGGTATGATATCAAGCTCTTGCTGCATAGAGTGGAAAATTTCCCACCCTTCATTTACCAATCCTGCATGACTGCAGGCACACAAGACTCCTATCATAGTAACTTCATCAGGCTTTATATAATGGTCTCGCATTTGGTCGAAGAATTCCAGAGCATTTTTACTTTGTCCATTCATGGAAAACCCCATGATCATTGCATTCCAAGCAACTACATCTCGACTAGCCATCGAATCAAAGGCACTAAGAGCACAGTCAAGTGCCCCGCATTTGGAGTACATATCCACAAGAGCTGTTCCCACAATCATATCCAAATCAATTTGGTTCTTGTCGATAAACGCATGTATCCAAGTCCCAACATCCAGAGCTCCCACCTGCGCACAAGCTGAAAGGATGCTTACCAATGTAACCGAGTTTGGCATTACTTTCTCTCTTTGCATTCGATGAAACAACGCTATCGCTTCATTGGTCCTCTTATTTTGAACAAGCCCACCAATGACAGTGTTCCAAGACACCACATCTCTCACTAGCATCTCATTAAAAAACTGAATCATAGCTTCTACTCCTCCATATTTAGCGTACCCGCCTAACAAAGTATTGTATGTCAACAAGTCCTTTCCACTCGCTTCGTCAAAAAGAGATCGAGCAACTCCAATATCACCAATCCTCACATACCCCGCAATCATAGTGTTCCAAGCTATACCATCCTTGACCGGCATTTCATCAAAAACCCGCCTCGCCGCCTCCATGTCGCAGCATAACCGGTTGACATACCCCGACAAAACCGCAGTCCAAGAAACCGTATCCCTCACAGGCATTTCATCAAACACTTTCCTCACCATCCCCATCTCCCCAAACCCACCATAAAACTCAATCAAACTAGTACCCACAAACACATCAATCTCTAACGCATTTTAATCGATTGCCCATGAGCCCATTGCCCCTTAAAAAGATCATTCGATGCGGCGCAAGCTCTAATAACAAACGGGAGCGTGAAGTGATCGGGAGAGACGCCACGCGCCCTCATTCGATCGAAAAACGCAACAGCATTACTGGGTTGGTGGTTCTGCTGGTACCCTCTAATCATGGTGTTCCATACAAAGGAGTTTGGTTGGGGCATTTCATCAAACACCTTGTTTGCATGGCACATTTTGCCGAATGTGGCGCATTGGGTGATGAAGTTTCCGAGTGCGAAGTGGGTCTGTAGCAATCCAGCTTTGATGAGGTGGGCATGGAGAGGGAGCAAGTGTTGTTTGAAGGAGTTGGGTAGGTGGTGTAGTGGGAGTTGTGGGAGTTGGTTTGGTGTTCTTCTCTCTTGCTCTGATATGCGTTTCAGGAATGCCATCCATTGGAGTTGTTGGTCTCGGTGAAGATCCAAATCGACTTGTTCAAGTGAAAAAAAAAAAAAGTGACGTTTCAAGAGTATTCAAGATGGATTACATGCATCAAACTTGTTTGAGAAATCTCTTTTTTTTTTTAAAGCCCGTACAAGTTAAGACCATCTCCAACAACAATTCTCTATTTTTTTTTTTATTTCACAATATATTCACATCTACTATTTCTTTTCCAATTATAAAATTTATTTCTACTCTAAAACTTTATTTTTTATTTTTATTTTTTGTTATTTATTTGTATTAATTTTAATAAATTATTTAATCAGTAAAAAATTAAGAAAAAACACATTCATATTTTTTTAAAAAAAATATTGATAATTTAAAAAAAAAAAAAGAAGTAAAGAACGCTACTATTGAGTTGGGTAAATAATGGAACTCCAAATGTAATGACCCGAATTTAATTTGTCATTATTAATGACGGAGTTGCAGACGTGTCTAACAGCTCAGACACTCATGGACCCGCAGTTAGAATAGTGCGCGTTTGGAGCTAGGTAAATAGTTATTTTTTGTATGTTGATTTGTCTAAATTGCGATATTTACGTTAAAATAGATTAAACGACATCGTAATATGTGTAATTATAGTTCATTTGACGTATGAGACTGTGTGGTAAGTATTCGCCTCGATATACATGTCGACGTTGGTACCGGGGAAGTCTAAAAGACTAAATAATAGGCCGAGGAAAAGAATACACATAATAAATGAATAAAATGAGTTAAATATTAATATGTAATGTATATTTGGTGGTTAGGGTCATGGTAGTACGCGTATGTCGCGGTTCGAGATACGAAATTGAGAGTCGGAAGACGCAAAATTGGGCGTCGGACACTCGAAACACCACTTTTTGGTTAAAGACAAGGGCAAGCGCGTCATTGGTGACACAATTGGAGTCATTATAGGGTGAATAATGGAGCAAATAGTGCTAATTGGATTGCCTCTTGAGATGCACAAGTGAGGAGAGATCACATTTGACTATAAAAAGTCAATTGACTTTCATTTTTTCACCACCTTTTCTCTCTCCTTATCTTCACATTCGACAATTTGATAGCAAAACATGGTTTTAGAGATTCAACTTGGTGATTTGAGGAGCTTAGAGTGTTAGAATCATCAAATCAAGGTGAGATTCACAATTACCTCAACCTTCTTCATCTTTTGGTTTAAGTATTTGAGGTGTTGGTGTGAATCCATTATGGATTGTTAAGTGGTCGATAAGTAGTTGTTTTGTGGGTTTAAGTGCATGAAGTTAAGTGATTTGTGTTGTTGTAGGTGGTGGTGTTTAAAACCAAAATTTCAGCAAACCTGCTGTCCAGAACGCAATTAGCACGCTAATGTTCTTCCTGACGAAGAACATTTAGCTGCTTAGAAATCTAGTGTCAATCCCAGACCTAGCGCTAGATCTTGAAGGTTTTATATTATTTTTGCTAATTAACATACAATACATCCAATTGACTAAAAATCACTTATAAATGGAAATAGGTTATTTCGGGAGATAATTTGAATATCGGAGATTCGGCGGAGCGAACCGGGATTAGTCACCTGGGACACAAAGTGCGGTTTGAGGTGTGTAGTATCCCAACTAAAATTACTTAAGTAATATTTATTTTTACTTTTGAAATCATATTTTGTCTTTCAATACTCTATTCTTAGTTTAGTTTAAATGGATGGACGTTGAGGCTCTCCCTCCATGCCATTCCTCTGTGTATGTATACTAGGACATAACACGTGTGTCAGGGATCTCGGTGAATAGGCTCTCCCTCCGTGCCATTCAGTATTGCTCACTTAATTTCTTTGAGAATACTCACTCTGGACTTGTCATTTGCCTTTTGTGATGGCTTAAATGCAGATCCTAGTACGAGTCAAGACAATGACAAGTTACCGGAATACCTATGAATTCAGAGATACATAGTCAGGCTTGTTTGTATTATACATATTTTGTTTTATTTTAGGGTTTTGGGAATTATGAGATGTTTCGGGACTCTATATTGTTGATATTTTGAGATCTTTGAGGTTAATATCTTATATATGTTATCATATGTGTTTTCTACACTATGTATCAGAGTTAAATGCATGACATAATGTTTCATATTCTATATTGTCATCATATAAAGACTTCCATGCGATTTATTAAAGTAGTTAACGATATTATAAGCAGATGATTTGAGTTCATTAACAATTTAAACAGTAAATTGTTGTTCATTGAGGTTAATAATGATACAATGGTGGATGAGATGACATGTGGGACACAGCTTGCAGCTGGTAGGCCAGCTTGTGGGCCCGCATTGGCCCCGTGACGGTCCATTTGAAAAATGGGTCGTTACACCAAATTTAGAGTTTCGCTATTTACCCAACTCTAAAGTAGAGGGGAAATAGAGTGTGGCTGGAGTTGCTTCAATTCTATTTTTGAGTTTGAACTCTAAAATAAAGTATGGTTGGAATTGCTCTAACAAGAAATAACCATGCCTCTCGTTAAGAAACATATTCATCCCAATAACAAGCTTACCATAAGGAGCAATTACAAGCATACTAATGTTTCTCACGTCTAGTCGAACAAAAAAAAATTATATTTTAGATTTTGTCACAGCCTCAGTTCTAAATTAATTGGGGTCACCTATATGGATCAAACTCTTTCATTGTTATACTCGATTTAATGCAGACTTTGTCAAAAAAATATTTTATTTTAAATTACTTAACATTAGAACAATGTTAGTCTTTAATAGAGGTTTTAAAACCCCTATTAAATGGGGTGTTATTAAATAACACTTAATTGATAAGGGGTTTTAGAAACATCTATGTATTAAAAATTAAAGCATAACACATTCTCGCATGACATTTAATAACACTTTATTTAATAAGGGTTTTAAAACCTCTATTAAAGGTCAGAAATGTTTTAGTGTAAAGACGTTATATTTAAAATTATTTTAGGTGTACCCTTGAATTTTATTTTTATTTTTTTAAGAATATAGGCATCCCTTACCAAAAGGCAAGGTTTGGAAAAGTCGTGAGTTCGACTCCCGCTTAAGTAAAAAAATTGAGAAATCAAAGATAACGATGAGAAGTAAACTCGAATTGACAAACTAAAATGATACAAAACTATTGCAAATTAAGTTGGACTTGCTAGAGACTTAAGCATATAAGGCATAAATTAAGAACTACTAGAACAAGTAAAGAAGATGAGACAAGAGAGAAAGAGAACTAGAGTTGATAAATGTAGAAATTTTCATTTCAACATTAATGTGTCAATTACAAGAAAAATAATCATTTATATAGGGCTTTTGTCATTATGAACTCATGTACTTTGAACAAAGACTACAACAATACAACTTATACAAGTTACACCAAAAGCTTGAGTAACATGAGAATACAATAATCAAAGTGGACAAGTTACATGATAATCAAGTGAGTGTAAGTTAACAAGTTACATTCAAAGGAAGCCATATTTGATGTTACAATAAAATGTGGTTACATTGATCATATCACAACAAAAAAACAACACTATAAATTATAGCATTTCAACAAACATGTGGCGTACAAATAAGTCCCTAAACTCTCTCTTTTTCTTCTTTTTCTTTTTTCAATACCCTAAACTCTCTTAACACTTCACAATGATGACTCTGCCCCTGTAGTCGATTGACGGACAAATCAGCCCCCAAAGCTCCAGCGCCTCTTCTCTTGCCATCCATCTTAGAAAGTTAGAAACCACATCCATTTGGAGCTCTCTGTAAATAAATTCACAAGTGGAAGATGACGAAAATGACAAAGCTTTAATCTCAAATTAGTTAGCATCGATTACATGAATCGAACTCTTCCACTTTACAATGTGCAAATGGAATGGAATTTCTAAACCCAAATGTGAGAGCCTTTATAAGAGAATATTGAGTTCCAACGACTCAACCCAAAAGTTGACCACAAAGATATTCATCCTCTTAACATTTTCACCATAAAAGCAGTAGCTCCATCTAATGAAAATCACATTGGCTGCACAGTTTCATATCTATATACTATATTATACATGAGTGAGATAAAAAGAAGACCAAAAAATACTGGAGTTTGCAATCTTTTAGATACTTCAAAGTATGTTTACATTACATTAAAAAAAAGAACTACAATGACCAAATACCTACAATCAGCTAAAGATCTAAGAAAATAATGGTAGCAGCAAGAAGCATCTCGCCGGGCAAGTAAAGAGTTTGGACAAATTACCGTTTACAATTGTCTATGAGTTATTTTTCTTTCCAAAAGTTTATTAGCTATTTGTATCTTGAGAAAAATGAGGAAATTGCTGCCCGTAAAACCAGGCATGGCGGCGTCTTCCTTCCAAGCCTATCTTTTGTATTTAGATCTCTTCTGTCGAAGCAGGTAGATGCGACCATATACCCATCTTTTACTGAGTCCAGAGATGGATTGCTGCCAGATAATCAAATGCAAGCGATTCAACTGAGGGTTCATATCACAAGTAATATTCCAATAGCTGAAATCAAAATTCTGCATCCCAATCTTATTTGAATTTGAAAAAGTAATATGAATTCTAACTTCTAGGTTCTATCATAATGCTATTGAGTTCGAAAGGCATGTGAGATGGGACTTTTGCCTTCAGAAAACTGTAGCATGGGCGACTGTTTGCCTAATCTGGTAGTTTCACCCTACTTTGTGTTATATTATCTCCTTCCATTTTAAGAGTCGTCCGGAAATTCATCCTCAATATCACTTTTCTAATTTGTTAATAGTAGTCCTAAAAAAAATCAGAAAGAATTGGCCATCAATAGATTTTGAAAACATAAGGATCCAATGATAAATGGAATTTCACAGACATTGATATTGAATATAACTGAGTGGACATTTAACTAATGGAGGTGTTTCTGGTAAAGCGACTAAAGTCGCCTTGAAACCTTGAAAAATAAGTGTTATATCCAAAATATAGAACTGGGATTTTCACCAATGCACTTTGTGGCATATCTAGGTTCCATAAGTATCTCAATTGGACAAAAGGATGATATTTTACAAAACCAAGCCATATTTTTTTTTTTTTCTTATACTCCCTCCGTTTCTATGTAAGTGTCGTTTTAAGGTTGTTCACATTTTTTTAAAAAGTCATTTAATTATTTTGGATGAGGAGAAAGTGACGGTTAAATGACAAAATCACCATTTATCTCTCTTAACCCCACCACTTCTACATCCACTAGTTATTAATATGTAATTAATAGATTTTCTTTTTCTGTGAAGGGTATAAAAGTCAATTAAGTAATTAATGTGTATTGACACTATCAAATAACATAAGAAATATTTTACAATGACTAGAAAGACACTTATAAAGAAACGGAGGGAGTAACATTAAACCTTAAACCCCTAAAAAAAGGGATTCCTTTTTTCTTGGTGTCTGCAAAAAAAAAAAAAAAAAAAAAAAAAAAAAAAAAAAAAAAAAAAAAAAAAAAAAAAAAAAAAACAGTGCCTTTTAGAGTGAGAGTTGTGCATATGTACAGTCTCAGATGTCCATCACTGATAATGATAAGGTCCGGTAATATCCAAGACATTCACCATCAAGGTCATCAACAATCCCAGGTATTCAAATATGAAAAGATAAGCAAATATATCATTACCTCAACCTTGGGGCGAAATTCCAGTGCACTTTCACATACATGACAATCAGTTCTATGTGGAGTTTGATTGGAGTGATTGGCACCAACAAAAGCAAAGACCTACAAGCAATGCGAAGTTGAAACCATGTAATGAATAAATGAGTTGAAAAACCATTAATTACATGCAAAATTAGAGGCCTGCAAAAACTAATGAAAGCCGGTTTTTCATAGCACACCTCCTCCCCACAACTTGGGCATGCTCCCTTCAGTGCCACCAAATCATTTCTCCACAAGCGTTGAAGTGCTCCAACTTTACAGTGACAAAATTAGTGAGACAAAGGGATGGTATCGTGAAAAATTACAATGACATAGTTCGAGAAAGGGGATTCACATTATCAATCAAAATTTTTCCACTCTGTATATTTCTGCTCACTTCACTTTCACTTTTTCTTTGTCCTGTTCTTTTCATTAATTATTTTTTATCAAATATTTTACATAGCTGGACTACATTTCACATTTATTATCACACATAAATGAGTTGTTTTTTATAAGAAACAGAGCTCTCATAAATGTAATAAGTGTTTTAGTTTTTTTATTTCCCACGTGGTGTCCGGCACCGACTAATCCAAGCTCATCGGCTCGGGTAATGTCGGGCCACATATGGGGGGCAGCCCTTATGTAATAAGTGTTTACAAAAAAATAATAATAAAGATAGCAAACTGTCACTATGAAAAGCCAACCACAATGCGAATCAAGAACTCAATAATACTACAATTCCTAAGATAGTTTTACATGAAGGCACCTACGGACTTCTTATGCAACATTTTTTTCTGAAGGACTGAAATATGATTTGCCAAATTATATACAAAGATGAGAAGAGCTGCTCAATCTTAAGATTTATTCAATGAATTTGCAACTACAAGACTAAACGAGTAAAGCTAACTTTGAAAAAATAATCATACCTGAAGCCAAAGTGATGGGATAGCCAATCACTGATCCAAATACCATGAAAATGATGCCATTTAGCGTTGCAAGAAAATGCAATCCGGATGCTGTGACAATTGAAGGGGTTCTCGTGTCAAGTGCATCTTGATAAGCCAGACCAGCAGTGTAAATGACAGGCACTAGAAATGCCAAACAGCCAATCGTCAATATTAAGATCCACACACTTGCCAATGCGAACACCTGGGAAGGATCTTCCTGCCCTACATCCAAGATGTTTTTGTTTTGAGATAAGTATCAACTATTAACTATAAACCACACTTCAACTGTTCGCATTACAGGGATCTCAAATGCGTTATTCAAAAATGGAATAGTCTCAAAAATCACATCCAATGAAATTCCATATGCCCAATTCAGATGAAAAAAATCTCAAACTGTCTCATTTTAGAAACTCCATCGCATTGATTATGAAGTTCTTAACTTCTTCAAATTAATCCAAAAACACATTTTTCATCACTATGAGCATTGCCAATCCACAAAATATGTAATCAACAACAACAACAAAACTTCAATCCAAAATAAGCTGGGGTCGGCTGCATGGATCAAACTCTTCCATTATGCTCGATTTAGCGCAATGCAATTGATGGTTTGCTTTTCAAATCCTCTAAATCCTTCCTAATCAATCCACGAAACCCATAATGCTAAAGAGAATTACCTCAGCATCGGCATACGTCGAATGCTGCCTCAGACTACACCGAGGATACTTGACAACCGATTTTGAACCGTACCATCGAAGTTTCAGCTGCGACACCATTACCATCAACACAACAAATCAAAACAACATCCAAAATCACATCTTGGACACAAAATCAGCACAAATCAGAAACAGCATTACCTCAACTCTGTCAAACATGTCATCCAAAATCAAAGGATTACCGCTGTAGTACGAATCTCGAGCCTATCAAATCAACGTCGAATTGGACATCAAAAATAAAAAACCCTAACTTTCACAACTCGATTGAATTGAAACCCTAATTCACATCAATCACTCACTCACTTGACAATAAAGCGCTTCTAGGGTTTCTTTGCTGGCGGTCTCGATTGGTCCGACGAATATGCAAGATGGACCCTCGGCAGGGGCGCGGTCGGCGAAGGCCGCGCTCTTGGTAGAGACTTTGACGGCGAAGGAAGCTCCGCCGCTTCGGCTGAGGTGCGCCGCCGCGACGCCGCCGCAGTTGATACGGGAGAGCTCGACCGCCGCGCCGTTCCTCGGCGGAGAGAAGGTGGCGGTGGCGCCGGCCATGGACTGGAGAGCCTCCGCGCGCGGTGGTGGTGGTGGTGGTGGTGGTTTGTGAGGTGAAGATAGTCACTAGTCAGTAGTCACTGGGATTTTTGTATGAGTGGACGAGAATGCCCTTGCGTGTGCTGTGCAGACTGTGCAGTAGGAGACTGACACGTGGACGTGGAATCTGCCTCAAGTGGGAAAACGGCGGTCCCACGTAACCTTGTTTGGATTTCATTGAACTGCCCATATTATTTAGGGAAATATCTTCAACGGGAATGATTTGGATTGGTTGGAAGTTGTGGTTAGGGACGAAACTATTTGATTAAGAGATGTTGAAAAGTTGATAATCTAACGTGTTGAGTTAAAATACTTGAGTTTTAATGGAAAATGCTTTGATGCCTACACGCAAACACCAACATGTTGTCTTATGCATGCGATGCGATTTATGCATGCGATGCGATTATTTAAAAGTGGAATCAAAAAATTTAGTTAAAGGGGCAGATTTTACTTAAATCTTTATTTATTAACTCAGTCCACAAGGCCGTTCTTGTCATTTTCGAGGCCTCGAGCAACATGAGAAATAAGGGTCTTTTTACATTTGACTTATATATATATATTAGTTCTCTTAGATGCTACATGCCAACGAATCACTCGTGACGCGGAAATACAATATTTCAACAACTTGTTATTATTTGAAAAGTGCAAATGTATTACATTGCTTATTATATTAATAAGTTATATTATAAAACACATAAACTTTTGAATGAATAATTAATTTTAATTGAAATAGGATACAGTTTTAAATTAAATGAAATACATTGTTTTACTTGAAATTAATTTTTCGTTGATTTAATAAGTATAATAGGAAATTGACTATTTAATATGCAATGACATTTTTTGAAGAAACATACGAAACTATATATTAAACATACATATTAATAAATTAAAATTCTAAAGTTTTATATTTCACTATAGATTACAACCATAATTAAGGTAAGTTTGAGTTAAGTTAAATAGTTACCTTTCTTCAAAAAAATATTAAAATAATCATCTGAATACAAAAATATAAGAGTATCGAAAATATAAAAGGACTTTTGAATAGAATAATTAATTTTAATTGAAATAGGATACAGTTGTAATTTAAATGAAATATATTGTTTTACTTCAAATTAATTTTTGTTGATTTAATAAATATAAAAAGAAATTGGCTATTTAATATACAATGACATATTTTTTGAAGAAACGTAGGATACTATATATTAAACATACAAATTAATAAATCACTATAGATATACAACCATAATTAAGATAAGTTTGAGTTTAAGTTAAATAGTTATCTTTCTTCAAAAAAAAAATGGTCAAAATAGTCATCTAAATACAAAAATGTAAGAGTATCAAAAATATAAAAGGGCAGTTTTAAAATTTTAAGTTACGAAAGAAAATTTATCTATTCGTGCTTTTAATATATATATATATAGGTATATATATATATATATATATATAAAATTATACTATTATGGTGATCTTTTTAAATCACCATACATGGCGATTTAACTTTTAGACTATTGGATCTAAATCCAATGGTCAATTTGATAACTACGTTAATGACACTTCGATGTGTGCACAAGTACCAAGAATACATATAGATATTAGATCAATTATTTCACGAGAATAAATTAATAATTTTGTAATTTTTTGTTCATATATGTAACTTGACACTTCAATGTGTGCTTTGAATATATCGATATATATATATATATATAAAAGATACAAGCTAAATTTCACGAGAATCTTATATATAATGGAAATACTTCTAGGATTCGCTTGAGGCCAAAATAACTTTATTGATAAATTTGTCATTCAAAAGAGTCTATCAACTATTTTTTTCCAACCTTTGTCATTTTAAAAAGTAAGGGTAGAAATGTATTATTTTAAAAATAAAAATAAATCACGTTAAAAGATTGGTTGATCAAACAAAACGTAGAGATTGGAGAGAGTTTTAAGAGATTGAGAGATGTAAGATTGATATATGTATATAGAGAATATATAGAGAAAGATAGAGAATAGTCTTTTACATATAGTTATGGTAACTACTGTCACGGGGTCAATTGAAGAGGGGTTTTTCATTATGAATTTTTCACACTCAACCCAACCCTGTGGTGCCTAGGGACCGCCCTAGTTCAGCACAACCAATACTCAATGCGGAAGAACAACACACAACAAGCACTAGCAACAACAATGCAATGGGCAACAAGGAAATGTTTATTAGCTCTCTATGGAATTACAACTGATATCCCGTTGTACATGCCTTCCCCGGATGCCTGGATCCTTCACTCAAGCATCCCTGCCTCTGGCTTTATAGCTCAACCAGACGGCAGTTACAAAACCAATTAAGCCTACATTAAACACCACTCCCTTAGTGGACGCGACAGTTACCAAACTGTCCGCCTTCCATGCCGCTACTAGGTTTCAACCGCCCACAATTTTGGGACGGGCCTTGATCATGCCCATGATCAAGGTAATCAATGAGCATAACCGCTCTCACTTGTAACCGTTACAACTTGTAGCCGCCACCACTTGTAACCGCTACCACTTGGTCCCAGCCGCCTAACTCGGGACGTGCCTTGGTCATGCCTATGACCAAGGTAGTTAATGAGCCGTTCGTAACCGCTACTACTTAATTGCTCATAACCGCTGGCACTTGATCTCCCCACGCCTCGTGGTCCATGTTTCTCTGGGACAGAACCGCTAACCGTGCCTAAGTCGCCCGCCTGTGCGCGTCGGTGCTAGCCGGGGCTCTGGCCGAGTCCCACCGGCTCGGGATGGTCGGAGCATGGGCTCGAGGGACTTGCCTTGGCATCGTGCCCAAGGCATGCTCGAGGGACCATCTTGCTACCGTGCACACACCACCCCTAGGAGAGACCACCTCCCCTTATAGTAGATGTTAAGCCGTTTCCTCCGCTCCAATAGGAAACATCCCAAAATGAGACCAAGCGTACTTTGACCAGGGTCAACGCCCAGGTCAAGATTTGTCAACTCCGGCTAAGGCATGGCTTGCCCAAGCCCGTGCCAAGGTTCGTGCCAACTAATCCGCCAAGGTAACTTGTCCGTGCCAAGGAACTTGCCTAAGTCTGCCCGAGCCTCGCGCCTAAGTGTGCCAAGGTGTCGTGCCAAGGCGTCGTGCCAAGGTGTGCCAAGGCGTCGTGCCAAGGAAAATCACGCTTACGCTCGTCCATGTGCACGCGCCCATGCACGCTCGCTCGCACGCACGCTCATGCGCGTATATGCGCGCTCGTCCAAGCGCACGCCCATGCGTCCGTCCGCGCGTGTCCATGCGCGCTTGTACGCGTCTCGCGCTCGTGCCGGCGCTCCGCGCTAATGCGCCTCGCGCTAAGGCATGATCGCGTCATGCGCCAAGTGCTCGCCCGCATCACACGCCCCTGCGTGCCTGCGCTCCGCGCTGCATGCTCGCATCCTGCGCTCGTGCCCGCACTCCGCGCTAATGCGCCTCGCGCTAAGGCACGACCGTGTCGCGCTGCCAGATGCTGGGGCGCCGCGCGCTAGGCCCGCGCCCAGCGCGCACACACGCCTTCGCCTTACTCACGCCCATCACGCCGTCGCATGCAATTTCCCAACTGCACACGCGCATCACCGCATCCCATGTTGCAATCCTCCGAGATCCAGCATCCAACCTCCATGGAACCACCCGAGTCCTCCGAAACTCGGTCATCTGCTAGGTTACCGGCTGCCTAGCCCAGCCTACTCGGGTCTCGCTTTTAGGGGTGTGACAACCATCCCCCCGCCGAATTGTTCGATGCCCTCATCGAACGCTCCATCTCGCTCGCTCGCAGTGTCGTTGCCCACCGAAGCAACACTCCTCCGGCTGTCCACCAGACTGCTGCCCACCAGAGCAACATATCTCCATCTGATCATGTACTTGCAATGCCACCAGCCTTGGTGCACTGCCCTTGCCCTTGCCCCTGCCTCGCATCGCTGGAACAAAGCACGGCTTCTTCTCATCCATGATCAACAAGCCATGAAGTGATGGAATCACGGCGACTCTCCCGGCCACCAAGAAATCATTTCCTGCAATGATCTCAAACTCATCCAACGGAACAACAATCCAGTTTACCTTGCCATCCCAAGCATCAATCCGAATACCCACGTCCAAGGCTATGCCCTCAGCCTTCTTTGGTTCGGAGGTGACTACCTTCACCATGCTTGCACTTTCCGCAAGCTTCAAACCAAGCTTCCGAGCCAGGTTTACTGCTATCATCGAGTGTGTGGCTCCCGTATCAATCAATGCCTTTACCGTTCGGTGGTTGACTTGAGCTTCCACGAACATCAGCCCTGCTGATCCCACGACCTTCCGCACCTGGACCGTGTTGAGCAATTGCAATGGATTCATTCGAACCTCTTGTTCGTCCGCCACAATCGCATTTAGCTTCTCTCTTTTTGGGCAATCCTTTGCCAAGTGGGGACCGTCGCATATGAAACAGCCCCGTTTCCCCTTTGATGCTTTGGCACTAGCATCAACTTTTGAAGAAGACTCCTCCTCCTTCTTGGATCTACCCCCTCGATCCTTCTCCTTGTACTTCTTTTCGTTCGACTCAAAAGAAGTGCCGCTGGTTTTATAATCAACCAGACTATCCGCCACCGCAATTGCATTTCGCAAGTCCTTCACGCCTTGCCTTCGCAGCTCCGATCGCGCCCATCCTTGCAAACCCGCAAAGTGAAATTGAACAATTTGTCCTCCTCGGACATGTTCTTAATGTCAGCGATAAGGAAGAGAATTCCTTCACATATTCTCTCGACCGTGTCCTTTCTCGTTTGGTGGCGTAACGCCCCGCGCTTGCCATGTCGCATTCGTGGGGAGGAATTGATCCTTCGATTCCCGTTTTCAAAGACGTCCCATGTCTCAATCTTTGGTCGACCAGCAGCTACATCGTTGTCAACTCGGTTCGCCACCAAAGCTTTGCATCTCCTCGAGATACATAGAGGTCGGGTGACCTTTTGCCCTCCTCCGTGCCGTAGTAACAAAATATGCTCCATGTCCCAAAGAAAATTCTCAAGCTCCTAGCGCTCCGCTCCCCGAGAATTTCTTTGGCTCCGCATCTTGGTTCGAGATTTAACCGCAACGGCCACCTCCGAGGATCCGCCCACGGCTCGCAAGCGGCTTCACCTCCATTGCCATCTCCGCAAGTATATCGGTGGTGTGCTCTACCATAGAACGCACATATGCTTCAAGCTCATCAAATCTCGTGTCCCTCAAAGCCATCGTGGTTGCTCGTGACCCCTCCCTGGCCACCAGCGACGCCACCAACCTTTCCAAGCCTTCAATACGCTCCGATGTTGTTGAAGACTCTGCCTGCTCCCCCGGAACAGACATCGTTGCCAACTGTTGTTCTAAGTGAGCTACCCTCTCACTTAGATCGCTTGCTGCTCTTGTCGCCATCGTCTCCGAATGTGTCTCTGGCAACAATTGTCACGTTCGGAGAGTTGTCTCTGACACCAATCGTCTCCAACCGAAATCAATTACCTCTAACCGAGGCTCTGATACCAACTGTCACGGGGTCAATTGAAGAGGGGTTTTTCGCTATGAATTTTTCACACTCAACCCAACCCTGTGGTGCCTAGGGACCGCCCTAGTTCAGCACAACCAATACTCAATGCGGAAGAACAACACACAGCAAGCACTAGCAACAACAATGCAATAGGCAACAAGGAAATGTTTATTAGCTCTCTATGGAATTACAACTGATATCCCGTTGTACATGCCTTCCCCGGATGTCTGGATCCTTCACTCAAGCATCCCTGCCTCTGGCTTTATAGCTCAACCAGACGGCAGTTACAAAACCAATTAAGCCTACATTAAACACCACTCCCTTAGTGGACGCGACGGTTACCAAACTGCCCGCCTTCCATGCCGCCACTAGGTTTCAACCGCCCACAATTCTGGGATGGGCCTTGATCATGCCCATGATCAAGGTAATCAATGAGCATAACCGCTCTCACTTGTAACCGTTACAACTTGTAGCCGCCACCACTTGTAACCGCTACCACTTGGTCCCAGCCGCCTAACTAGGGACGTGCCTTGGTCATGCCCATGACCAAGGTAGTTAATGAGCCGTTCGTAACCGCTACTACTTAATTGCTCATAACCGTTGGCACTTGATCTCCCCACGCCTCGTGGTCCATGTTTCTCTAAGGGACATGAATTGCTTAAGCGTGCCTAGGTCCGCCCAGGCGCGTCGGTGCTAGCCGGGGCTCGGTCGAGTCCCACCGGCTCGGGATGGTCGGAGCATGGGCTCGAGGGACTTGCCTTGGCATCGTGCCCAAGGCATGCTCGAGGGACCATCTTGTTACCGTGCACACACCACCCCTAGGAGAGACCACCTCCCCTTATAGTAGATGTTAAGCCGTTTCCTCCGCTCCAATAGGAAACATCCCAAAATGAGACCAAGCGTACTTTGACCAGGGTCAACGCCCAGGTCAAGATTTGTCAACTCTGGCTAAGGCATGGCTTGCCCAAGCCCGTGCCAAGGTTCGTGCCAAGTAATCCGCCAAGGTAACTTGTCCGTGCCAAGGAACTTGCCTAAGTCTGCCCGAGCCTCGCTCCTAAGTGTGCCAAGGTGTGCCAAGGTGTCGTGCCAAGGAAAATCACGCTTACGCTCGTCCATGTCCACGCGCCCATGCGCGCTCGCTCGCACGCGCCCACGCGCGCTCGCTCGCACGCACGCTCATGCGCGCTCGTCAGCGCACGCCCAAGCGTCCGTCCGCTCGTGTCCATGCGCGCTCGGCGCGCGCGCTGTCCGTCCGCTCGCGCTCGTGCGCGCGCTCCGCGCTAATGCGCTCGCGCTAAGGCATGACCGCGTCATGCGCCAAGTGCTCGCCCACATCACACACCCTGCGTGCTGCGCTCGCGCAACTACCACTTTTGTTTCCCACGATTTCATCCTCCATGTTCTTTGTTTCCCACGATTGCACCCTTGGTACTCCAACGATTTCATCCACTGATTCCACCCATAGTGCTTCTTTTATTGACTCCTTCTGTATAAGAATTTTTATCACTGAATTTTTTGCTTCAGGCCTGTAAAGGACTTCAATGAAATTGCATATCACTCCCCCTCGATAGCCTTTTTGTATCATCATGAACACCAGTCACAGACGACCTAATATGGGTAAATCGATTTTTTGCAAAAACGTTGTGGTGTTGGTATATGTGGATGTGATATGCATGTGAATGCTTTGTTTAATACTGTGGTGGGGTCAGGTATGAGTTTGTGACTGTTTTTAGGGGAAAAAAATTTGTTATTGCATTTGGCTCATTTAAGGGCACACATAAGGGGTGGGGTCTGTTTTTTGTGTACAACCCTCACGATTTTTTGTATCTTCTTTAAAATGTTTTATAACTACATTTTATATATAATGGAAATACCTTTTAAGATTCGCTTGAGGCCAAAATAGCTTTATTGACAAATTTGTCCTTCAAAATAGTCTATCAACTATTTTTTTTCCATCCTTTGTCCTTTTAAAAAGTAAGGGTAGAAATGTTTTATTCTAAAAATAAAACTAAATCACGTTGAAAGATTGGTTGATGAAACAAAACGTGGTGAGAGGATAGAGTTTTAGGGATAGAGAGAGGTAAGATTGATACACGTATATAGAGATAGATAGAGAATAAAGTCCCACATTGTCACTGCCCAAATCTCTAACCCCGTTTTAATTCCTTAATCAGGATCATCGACCATTGACGTAGGACCTACACTGTGATACGTGCACCGACCGAGACATGTGGCAAAGGTATATCATATTTTTGTATTGATGTGTGCCTAGTGTTATGTATTGTGTAGACTTACTAAGTCGGTTTGTACAGGAGACGCCTCGAGTAGCGTGCGAGCCGGGGAACCGGGTAGTTAGCATTTTTGTAAGTTTTATGTAATACTAATATGAAATAAAGAATCACTTATAAGCCTATGGTTGTGGTTGTTCATGTAAATCAAATTTAGGCCTATAATTGAATAAAAATTCGTCAAATAAATAATATGAAATATATATATATATAGAGTGACTAGCGACGCGGCGGTACGCGGATATCACGGTTCGAACCCGAAACAGGACATCGAAACGCCCGGAAACACGGGCGAGTGTCTTAGCGATGTCACAATTAGGTGTCAACACACCTAACAACATCACACTTGTCACAACTACATCAACACTTGTCCCATTTTCCCACCACGTGTCCACCACCCCACTTACCCATTTACACCACACATGCACAAACACACTCACGCACACACTGCGACACAAACACGGGGAGGCCGAGAGCGAGGAAGAAGAAGAGTAGAGGAGGAGGAGAAGCAAGTACGCGCCGGAAAGGAAATGAGACTTCAAAATCGCGGTGAGTCCTCATTGTGGTTGTTGGTTTCGGGTGGTTGGCGGTGGGGTGGCCGAGAGTGGGGTTCGGCCATGGAGGTCGAACCCCATGGCCGAACTGGGCCGAGGTGGTATTCCACGGGGTTGGGGTGGCTCTCCACCCCAACCCATCACCGGAAGAACAAAGAAAAAAAAAAAAAAATGTTGCTCCCGATCGACTAGTTCGATCGGGAGGAAGAAGGTGCACTTACTGGGCTGGGCCCAGAATGGGCTTGGCTAGGCCCATGGGCCGAGCCTGGACCTGTTCTGGTCCATGGCCGAGTCGGGTCCGACCCGTTTGGGTCGACCCGACCCAAACAGAAAATGAGAAGAAAAATCCCGAAAAAATTGGAAAAATTAGAAAAAAATATATTTCGATATTTTGACCATTTCATGCCTAAATTGAGCTTAAACCAACTATATTTGAACTAATGAGACACTAAACTCAGGAACCAAGGAAAAGGGTACGAGAGAGCGAATACAAGATTTGAAGTATTGGGAGGCCAGTAAAGCTAGGACTTTACTTTGACTATTTTACTTAGTATTTCATTTCTATAAACTGTTGTCCTTGCATAGTCCTTTTGACTATTTTGCCTTTGTATTCTTATATCATGTGCTCTTTTGTGTCTATGCTCACTTGATGAGTCTAGTTTGCATGATATCCATTCGATTGATTTTGTTCATTGATTCTATCCCGTGCTATGTCTATTCTTGTTGTTTTAAATGTGAATTGAATGATAAATAGCATGCTATTAGGCTAGTGAATAACTTATAAATGTTTAAGAGGACTTGTATTCCTTATTTGTTTAGGTGTGTAGATGTGCTTATGCCTTGACAATCCATACTTGTTATTTCTTGAAATTTAAAAAGTAGTTTTTGCATTTAGGTCCCGTACTCGATCGAGGTGTGCGCGACTCACGGGGTTGGAGTCCGTGGGGATGTCGGCACATGTTACTTGACACTGTATGACACTCGTGGTTTGAGTCCCTGAGGTGGTTTACACACCTGGGTTAGAATCCCTGGTAACACTTGTGTTAGAGTCTCTTGTGTTATATGATTATTGAGTCGGAGTGACATGTTTCACTGCCGACCGGACCTAAATCACCACTACTTAGCCTAGTGTAGCTATCACTTGTTTAACTCTAGTATTTACTCGCATATGGTTTATTTTCTAATTTTTCAATTTATATGCTTTTAAATACCATTTGAATATTTGGAAATGCAACTTAAACTTGTCATCAGGGATTACTGTTTTATTCTTGTATTCACCGTCCTTTTTATGACGGTGGGTGCAGAGCCGACTACCAGCAAGCTGGGCAAAGAGAAGATCGGCGATTATTCCTGAGCTGCGAGCGCGTCACTGCGTTGATTGTAAGTCTCATTTTGATATTTTGATTGTATATGTTATATATGTCTTTCAGATACTATTTGGGGTTATATAGTGGGTTGAGCGTTAGTGTAACGGCCCGAAAAATTTCCTTTTGACAACATTGGGATTTTGGGCGTATATATCTTGTATTTACTCTCCTCTGATGATGATATACTTATGCAAGGTTCCACAATTAGGTTGCCTAACTCCTTGATATTATTGTTGAGTTATTTCATTTAGTATTGCTTCCGCTAAACTGTAAAACTTGAAAAATATTAATAACTCAACTTAAAACTTTTGAATTTATTGATAATGATGGATTTGAAGGCTGACTAGGCTCTCGTTGACCTTGCGAGACTGACTCGGGGGTCCCCGTGAGTTTAGGCCGGGCGGGGCCCAATTGGTGGGAAATTGGGGCCGTCACAGTTAGTTCCCCGACTTGGCTTATACTATTTTGATGTTTCGCTGCATTTCAAGGACTTTATATACGTGATGTCATTTCCTGATTTTCCACACTTAGGATTTTATAAATGGCTTTCGCATAAGTTACTCATTGCTTCCGCATAATCAATAAGACTTACGCTAATTAATTAATTTAATAAAAGTTTTAATTAACTTTAAATTTTATAAACTGGTAAGACTAGTGTATTACTTATCCTAAACATAAGAAAAGAGGCGTCTAGATTGTAAAGGCTGACTAATACGTAGTTAAGTCCCGCGTAGATATGATTTGGGCTTAATTACGGGATTAGGTCGGGCGGTGCCCTAGATTATGAGGGGTCGTCACACACATATAGTTATGGTAACTACCACCTTTGCTTCCCACGATTTCATCCTCCATGTTCTTTGTTTCCCATAATTACACCTTTGGTACTCCAACGATTTCATCCAATGATTCCAACCATAGTGCTTCTTTTATTGACTCATTTCGTATAAGAATTTTATCACTGAACTTTTTTGTCTCCAAGCCTGTGAAGGACTTCAATGAAATTGCATATCGCATCCCCCTCAATAGCCCCTTATGTATTATCATGAGCACCGGTCACAGACAACCCAATATGGGTAAATCGATTTTTTGCAAAAACGTTGTGGTGCTGGTGTATGTGGATGCGATATGTGTGCGAATGCTC